>CAKNZV010000012.1:0-404661 GCA_932274525.1 Podabrus alpinus | reverse complement strand
AACTTCACAACTTCAAGATCTTAACTTTAAGATAAATCAGAAAGTTTTTAGCTTAAAGTTTAAAACTTGCAATTCATAACTTCACAACTTCAAGATCTTAACTTTAAGATAAATCAGAACTTAGTATCTTAAAGTTTAAAACTTGCAATTCATAACTTCACAACTTCAAGATCTTAACTTTAAGATAAATCGTAAGTTTTTAGCTTAAAGTTTAAAACTTGCAATTCATAACTTCACAACTTCAAGATCTTAACTTTAAGATAAATCAGAACTTAGTATCTTAAAGTTTAAAACTTGAAATTCATAACTTCACAACTTCAAGATCTTAACTTTAAGATAAATCAGAACTTAGTATCTTAAAGTTTAAAACTTGAAATTCATAACTTCACAACTTCAAGATCTTAACTTTATGATAAATCAGAAAGTTTTTAGCTTAAAGTTTAAAACTTGCAATTCATAACTTCACAACTTCAAGATCTTAACTTTAAGATAAATCAGAACTTAGTATCTTAAAGTTTAAAACTTGAAATTCATAACTTCACAACTTCAAGATCTTAACTTTAAGATAAATCAGAAAGTTTTTAGCTTAAAGTTTAAAACTTGCAATTCATAACTTCACAACTTCAAGATCTTAACTTTAAGATAAATCAGAAAGTTTTTAGCTTAAAGTTTAAAACTTGAAATTCATAACTTCACAACTTCAAGATCTTAACTTTAAGATAAATCAGAACTTAGTATCTTAAAGTTTAAAACTTGAAATTCATAACATCACAACTTCAAGATCTTAACTTTAAGATAAATCAGAAAGTTTTTAGCTTAAAGTTTAAAACTTGCAATTCATAACTTCACAACTTCAAGATCTTAACTTTAAGATAAATCAGAACTTAGTATCTTAAAGTTTAAAACTTGAAATTCATAACTTCACAACTTCAAGATCTTAACTTTAAGATAAATCAGAAAGTTTTTAGCTTAAAGTTTAAAACTTGCAATTCATAACTTCACAACTTCAAGATCTTAACTTTAAGATAAATCAGAACTTAGTATCTTAAAGTTTAAAACTTGAAATTCATAACTTCACAACTTCAAGATCTTAACTTTAAGATAAATCAGAAAGTTTTTAGCTTAAAGTTTAAAACTTGCAATTCATAACTTCACAACTTCAAGATCTTAACTTTAAGATAAATCAGAACTTAGTATCTTAAAGTTTAAAACTTGAAATTCATAACTTCACAACTTCAAGATCTTAACTTTAAGATAAATCAGAAAGTTTTTAGCTTAAAGTTTAAAACTTGCAATTCATAACTTCACAACTTCAAGATCTTAACTTTAAGATAAATCAGAAAGTTTTTAGCTTAAAGTTTAAAACTTGCAATTCATAACTTCACAACTTCAAGATCTTAACTTTAAGATAAATCAGAAAGTTTTTAGCTTAAAGTTTAAAACTTGAAATTCATAACTTCACAACTTCAAGATCTTAACTTTAAGATAAATCAGAAAGTTTTTAGCTTAAAGTTTAAAACTTGCAATTCATAACTTCACAACTTCAAGATCTTAACTTTAAGATAAATCAGAAAGTTTTTAGCTTAAAGTTTAAAACTTGCAATTCATAACTTCACAACTTCAAGATCTTAACTTTAAGATAAATCAGAACTTAGTATCTTAAAGTTTAAAACTTGAAATTCATAACTTCACAACTTCAAGATCTTAACTTTAAGATAAATCAGAAAGTTTTTAGCTTAAAGTTTAAAACTTGAAATTCATAACTTCACAACTTCAAGATCTTAACTTTAAGATAAATCAGAACTTAGTATCTTAAAGTTTAAAACTTGAAATTCATAACTTCACAACTTCAAGATCTTAACTTTAAGATAAATCAGAAAGTTTTTAGCTTAAAGTTTAAAACTTGAAATTCATAACTTCACAACTTCAAGATCTTAACTTTAAGATAAATCAGAACTTAATATCTTAAAGTTTAAAACTTGCAATTCATAACTTCACAACTTCAAGATCTTAACTTTAAGATAAATCAGAACTTAGTATCTTAAAGTTTAAAACTTGAAATTCATAACTTCACAACTTCAAGATCTTAACTTTAAGATAAATCAGAAAGTTTTTAGCTTAAAGTTTAAAACTTGCAATTCAAAACTTCACAACTTCAAGATCTTAACTTTAAGATAAATCAGAAAGTTTTTAGCTTAAAGTTTAAAACTTGAAATTCATAACTTCACAACTTCAAGATCTTAACTTTAAGATAAATCAGAACTTAGTATCTTAAAGTTTAAAACTTGAAATTCATAACTTCACAACTTAAAGATCTTAACTTTAAGATAAATCAGAAAGTTTTTAGCTTAAAGTTTAAAACTTGAAATTCAAAACTTCACAACTTCAAGATCTTAACTTTAAGATAAATCAGAACTTAGTATCTTAAAGTTTAAAACTTGAAATTCATAACTTCACAACTTCAAGATCTTAACTTTAAGATAAATCAGAAAGTTTTTAGCTTAAAGTTTAAAACTTGCAATTCATAACTTCACAACTTCAAGATCTTAACTTTAAGATAAATCAGAAAGTTTTTAGCTTAAAGTTTAAAACTTGAAATTCATAACTTCACAACTTCAAGATCTTAACTTTAAGATAAATCAGAAAGTTTTTAGCTTAAAGTTTAAAACTTGCAATTCATAACTTCACAACTTCAAGATCTTAACTTTAAGATAAATCAGAACTTAGTATCTTAAAGTTTAAAACTTGAAATTCATAACTTCACAACTTCAAGATCTTAACTTTAAGATAAATCAGAAAGTTTTTAGCTTAAAGTTTAAAACTTGAAATTCATAACTTCACAACTTCAAGATCTTAACTTTAAGATAAATCAGAACTTAGTATCTTAAAGTTTAAAACTTGAAATTCATAACTTCACAACTTCAAGATCTTAACTTTAAGATAAATCAGAACTTAGTATCTTAAAGTTTAAAACTTGCAATTCATAACTTCACAACTTCAAGATCTTAACTTTAAGATAAATCAGAAAGTTTTTAGCTTAAAGTTTAAAACTTGAAATTCATAACTTCACAACTTCAAGATCTTAACTTTAAGATAAATCAGAACTTAGTATCTTAAAGTTTAAAACTTGAAATTCATAACTTCACAACTTCAAGATCTTAACTTTAAGATAAATCAGAAAGTTTTTAGCTTAAAATTTAAAACTTGCAATTCATAACTTCACAACTTCAAGATCTTAACTTTAAGATAAATCAGAACTTAGTATCTTAAAGTTTAAAACTTGAAATTCATAACTTCACAACTTCAAGATCTTAACTTTAAGATAAATCAGAAAGTTTTTAGCTTAAAGTTTAAAACTTGAAATTCATAACTTCACAACTTCAAGATCTTAACTTTAAGATAAATCAGAAAGTTTTTAGCTTAAAGTTTAAAACTTGAAATTCATAACTTCACAACTTCAAGATCTTAACTTTAAGATAAATCAGAACTTAGTATCTTAAAGTTTAAAACTTGAAATTCATAACTTCACAACTTCAAGATCTTAACTTTAAGATAAATCAGAACTTAGTATCTTAAAGTTTAAAACTTGAAATTCATAACTTCACAACTTCAAGATCTTAACTTTAAGATAAATCAGAAAGTTTTTAGCTTAAAGTTTAAAACTTGAAATTAATAACTTCACAACTTCAAGATCTTAACTTTAAGATAAATCAGAAAGTTTTTAGCTTAAAGTTTAAAACTTGAAATTCATAACTTCACAACTTCAAGATCTTAACTTTAAGATAAATCAGAAAGTTTTTAGCTTAAAGTTTAAAACTTGCAATTCATAACTTCACAACTTCAAGATCTTAACTTTAAGATAAATCAGAACTTAGTATCTTAAAGTTTAAAACTTGAAATTCATAACTTCACAACTTCAAGATCTTAACTTTAAGATAAATCAGAACTTAGTATCTTAAAGTTTAAAACTTGAAATTCATAACTTCACAACTTCAAGATCTTAACTTTAAGATAAATCAGAAAGTTTTTAGCTTAAAGTTTAAAACTTGCAATTCATAACTTCACAACTTCAAGATCTTAACTTTAAGATAAATCAGAAAGTTTTTAGCTTAAAGTTTAAAACTTGAAATTCATAACTTCACAACTTCAAGATCTTAACTTTAAGATAAATCAGAAAGTTTTTAGCTTAAAGTTTAAAACTTGCAATTCATAACTTCACAACTTCAAGATCTTAACTTTAAGATAAATCAGAACTTAGTATCTTAAAGTTTAAAACTTGAAATTCATAACTTCACAACTTCAAGATCTTAACTTTAAGATAAATCAGAAAGTTTTTAGCTTAAAGTTTAAAACTTGCAATTCATAACTTCACAACTTCAAGATCTTAACTTTAAGATAAATCAGAAAGTTTTTAGCTTAAAGTTTAAAACTTGAAATTCATAACTTCACAACTTCAAGATCTTAACTTTAAGATAAATCAGAAAGTTTTTAGCTTAAAGTTTAAAACTTGCAATTCATAACTTCACAACTTCAAGATCTTAACTTTAAGATAAATCAGAAAGTTTTTAGCTTAAAGTTTAAAACTTGAAATTCATAACTTCACAACTTCAAGATCTTAACTTTAAGATAAATCAGAACTTAGTATCTTAAAGTTTAAAACTTGAAATTCATAACTTCACAACTTCAAGATCTTAACTTTAAGATAAATCAGAAAGTTTTTAGCTTAAAGTTTAAAACTTGAAATTCATAACTTCACAACTTCAAGATCTTAACTTTAAGATAAATCAGAACTTAGTATCTTAAAGTTTAAAACTTGAAATTCATAACTTCACAACTTCAAGATCTTAACTTTAAGATAAATCAGAACTTAGTATCTTAAAGTTTAAAACTTGCAATTCATAACTTCACAACTTCAAGATCTTAACTTTAAGATAAATCAGAACGTTTTTAGCTTGAAGTTTAAAACTTGAAATTCATAACTTCACAACTTCAAGATCTTAACTTTAAGATAAATCAGAACTTAGTATCTTAAAGTTTAAAACTTGAAATTCATAACTTCACAACTTCAAGATCTTAACTTTAAGATAAATCAGAAAGTTTTTAGCTTAAAGTTTAAAACTTGAAATTCATAACTTCAAGATCTTAACTTTAAGATAAATCAGAACTTAGTATCTTAAAGTTTAAAACTTGAAATTCATAACTTCACAACTTCAAGATCTTAACTTTAAGATAAATCAGAACTTAGTATCTTAAAGTTTAAAACTTGCAATTCATAACTTCACAACTTCAAGATCTTAACTTTAAGATAAATCAGAAAGTTTTTAGCTTAAAGTTTAAAACTTGAAATTCATAACTTCACAACTTCAAGATCTTAACTTTAAGATAAATCAGAACTTAGTATCTTAAAGTTTAAAACTTGAAATTCATAACTTCACAACTTCAAGATCTTAACTTTAAGATAAATCAGAAAGTTTTTAGCTTAAAATTTAAAACTTGCAATTCATAACTTCACAACTTCAAGATCTTAACTTTAAGATAAATCAGAACTTAGTATCTTAAAGTTTAAAACTTGAAATTCATAACTTCACAACTTCAAGATCTTAACTTTAAGATAAATCAGAAAGTTTTTAGCTTAAAGTTTAAAACTTGAAATTCATAACTTCACAACATCAAGATCTTAACTTTAAGATAAATCAGAAAGTTTTTAGCTTAAAGTTTAAAACTTGAAATTCATAACTTCACAACTTCAAGATCTTAACTTTAAGATAAATCAGAACTTAGTATCTTAAAGTTTAAAACTTGAAATTCATAACTTCACAACTTCAAGATCTTAACTTTAAGATAAATCAGAACTTAGTATCTTAAAGTTTAAAACTTGAAATTCATAACTTCACAACTTCAAGATCTTAACTTTAAGATAAATCAGAAAGTTTTTAGCTTAAAGTTTAAAACTTGAAATTAATAACTTCACAACTTCAAGATCTTAACTTTAAGATAAATCAGAAAGTTTTTAGCTTAAAGTTTAAAACTTGAAATTCATAACTTCACAACTTCAAGATCTTAACTTTAAGATAAATCAGAAAGTTTTTAGCTTAAAGTTTAAAACTTGCAATTCATAACTTCACAACTTCAAGATCTTAACTTTAAGATAAATCAGAACTTAGTATCTTAAAGTTTAAAACTTGAAATTCATAACTTCACAACTTCAAGATCTTAACTTTAAGATAAATCAGAACTTAGTATCTTAAAGTTTAAAACTTGAAATTCATAACTTCACAACTTCAAGATCTTAACTTTAAGATAAATCAGAAAGTTTTTAGCTTAAAGTTTAAAACTTGCAATTCATAACTTCACAACTTCAAGATCTTAACTTTAAGATAAATCAGAAAGTTTTTAGCTTAAAGTTTAAAACTTGAAATTCATAACTTCACAACTTCAAGATCTTAACTTTAAGATAAATCAGAAAGTTTTTAGCTTAAAGTTTAAAACTTGCAATTCATAACTTCACAACTTCAAGATCTTAACTTTAAGATAAATCAGAACTTAGTATCTTAAAGTTTAAAACTTGAAATTCATAACTTCACAACTTCAAGATCTTAACTTTAAGATAAATCAGAAAGTTTTTAGCTTAAAGTTTAAAACTTGCAATTCATAACTTCACAACTTCAAGATCTTAACTTTAAGATAAATCAGAAAGTTTTTAGCTTAAAGTTTAAAACTTGAAATTCATAACTTCACAACTTCAAGATCTTAACTTTAAGATAAATCAGAAAGTTTTTAGCTTAAAGTTTAAAACTTGCAATTCATAACTTCACAACTTCAAGATCTTAACTTTAAGATAAATCAGAAAGTTTTTAGCTTAAAGTTTAAAACTTGAAATTCATAACTTCACAACTTCAAGATCTTAACTTTAAGATAAATCAGAACTTAGTATCTTAAAGTTTAAAACTTGAAATTCATAACTTCACAACTTCAAGATCTTAACTTTAAGATAAATCAGAAAGTTTTTAGCTTAAAGTTTAAAACTTGCAATTCATAACTTCACAACTTCAAGATCTTAACTTTAAGATAAATCAGAACTTAGTATCTTAAAGTTTAAAACTTGAAATTCATAACTTCACAACTTCAAGATCTTAACTTTAAGATAAATCAGAAAGTTTTTAGCTTAAAGTTTAAAACTTGCAATTCATAACTTCACAACTTCAAGATCTTAACTTTAAGATAAATCAGAACTTAGTATCTTAAAGTTGAAAACTTGAAATTCATAACTTCACAACTTCAAGATCTTAACTTTAAGATAAATCAGAAAGTTTTTAGCTTAAAGTTTAAAACTTGAAATTCATAACTTCACAACTTCAAGATCTTAACTTTAAGATAAATCAGAACTTAGTATCTTAAAGTTTAAAACTTGAAATTCATAACTTCACAACTTCAAGATCTTAACTTTAAGATAAATCAGAACTTAGTATCTTAAAGTTTAAAACTTGAAATTCATAACTTCACAACTTCAAGATCTTAACTTTAAGATAAATCAGAAAGTTTTTAGCTTAAAGTTTAAAACTTGCAATTCATAACTTCACAACTTCAAGATCTTAACTTTAAGATAAATCAGAAAGTTTTTAGCTTAAAGTTTAAAACTTGCAATTCATAACTTCACAACTTCAAGATCTTAACTTTAAGATAAATCAGAAAGTTTTTAGCTTAAAGTTTAAAACTTGAAATTCATAACTTCACAACTTCAAGATCTTAACTTTAAGATAAATCAGAAAGTTTTTAGCTTAAAGTTTAAAACTTGCAATTCATAACTTCACAACTTCAAGATCTTAACTTTAAGATAAATCAGAACTTAGTATCTTAAAGTTTAAAACTTGAAATTCATAACTTCACAACTTCAAGATCTTAACTTTAAGATAAATCAGAAAGTTTTTAGCTTAAAGTTTAAAACTTGCAATTCATAACTTCACAACTTCAAGATCTTAACTTTAAGATAAATCAGAACTTAGTATCTTAAAGTTTATAACTTGAAATTCATAACTTCACAACTTCAAGATCTTAACTTTAAGATAAATCAGAAAGTTTTTAGCTTAAAGTTTAAAACTTGCAATTCATAACTTCACAACTTCAAGATCTTAACTTTAAGATAAATCAGAAAGTTTTTAGCTTAAAGTTTAAAACTTGAAATTCATAACTTCACAACTTCAAGATCTTAACTTTAAGATAAATCAGAACTTAGTATCTTAAAGTTTAAAACTTGAAATTCATAACTTCACAACTTCAAGATCTTAACTTTAAGATAAATCAGAAAGTTTTTAGCTTAAAGTTTAAAACTTGAAATTCATAACTTCACAACTTCAAGATCTTAACTTTAAGATAAATCAGAACTTAGTATCTTAAAGTTTAAAACTTGAAATTCATAACTTCACAACTTCAAGATCTTAACTTTAAGATAAATCAGAAAGTTTTTAGCTTAAAGTTTAAAACTTGAAATTCATAACTTCACAACTTCAAGATCTTAACTTTAAGATAAATCAGAAAGTTTTTAGCTTAAAGTTTAAAACTTGCAATTCATAACTTCACAACTTCAAGATCTTAACTTTAAGATAAATCAGAACTTAGTATCTTAAAGTTTAAAACTTGAAATTCATAACTTCACAACTTCAAGATCTTAACTTTAAGATAAATCAGAAAGTTTTTAGCTTAAAGTTTAAAACTTGCAATTCATAACTTCACAACTTCAAGATCTTAACTTTAAGATAAATCAGAACTTAGTATCTTAAAGTTTAAAACTTGAAATTCATAACTTCACAACTTCAAGATCTTAACTTTAAGATAAATCAGAAAGTTTTTAGCTTAAAGTTTAAAACTTGCAATTCATAACTTCACAACTTCAAGATCTTAACTTTAAGATAAATCAGAACTTAGTATCTTAAAGATTAAAACTTGAAATTCATAACTTCACAACTTCAAGATCTTAACTTTAAGATAAATCAGAACTTAGTATCTTAAAGTTTAAAACTTGAAATTCATAACTTCACAACTTCAAGATCTTAACTTTAAGATAAATCAGAAAGTTTTTAGCTTAAAGTTTAAAACTTGCAATTCATAACTTCACAACTTCAAGATCTTAACTTTAAGATAAATCAGAACTTAGTATCTTAAAGTTGAAAACTTGAAATTCATAACTTCACAACTTCAAGATCTTAACTTTAAGATAAATCAGAAAGTTTTTAGCTTAAAGTTTAAAACTTGAAATTCATAACTTCACAACTTCAAGATCTTAACTTTAAGATAAATCAGAACTTAGTATCTTAAAGTTTAAAACTTGAAATTCATAACTTCACAACTTCAAGATCTTAACTTTAAGATAAATCAGAACTTAGTATCTTAAAGTTTAAAACTTGAAATTCATAACTTCACAACTTCAAGATCTTAACTTTAAGATAAATCAGAAAGTTTTTAGCTTAAAGTTTAAAACTTGCAATTCATAACTTCACAACTTCAAGATCTTAACTTTAAGATAAATCAGAAAGTTTTTAGCTTAAAGTTTAAAACTTGCAATTCATAACTTCACAACTTCAAGATCTTAACTTTAAGATAAATCAGAACTTAGTATCTTAAAGTTTAAAACTTGAAATTCATAACTTCACAACTTCAAGATCTTAACTTTAAGATAAATCAGAAAGTTTTTAGCTTAAAGTTTAAAACTTGCAATTCATAACTTCACAACTTCAAGATCTTAACTTTAAGATAAATCAGAACTTAGTATCTTAAAGTTTAAAACTTGAAATTCATAACTTCACAACTTCAAGATCTTAACTTTAAGATAAATCAGAAAGTTTTTAGCTTAAAGTTTAAAACTTGCAATTCATAACTTCACAACTTCAAGATCTTAACTTTAAGATAAATCAGAAAGTTTTTAGCTTAAAGTTTAAAACTTGCAATTCATAACTTCACAACTTCAAGATCTTAACTTTAAGATAAATCAGAAAGTTTTTAGCTTAAAGTTTAAAACTTGAAATTCATAACTTCACAACTTCAAGATCTTAACTTTAAGATAAATCAGAACTTAGTATCTTAAAGTTTAAAACTTGAAATTCATAACTTCACAACTTCAAGATCTTAACTTTAAGATAAATCAGAAAGTTTTTAGCTTAAAGTTTAAAACTTGCAATTCATAACTTCACAACTTCAAGATCTTAACTTTAAGATAAATCAGAAAGTTTTTAGCTTAAAGTTTAAAACTTGAAATTCATAACTTCACAACTTCAAGATCTTAACTTTAAGATAAATCAGAAAGTTTTTAGCTTAAAGTTTAAAACTTGCAATTCATAACTTCACAACTTCAAGATCTTAACTTTAAGATAAATCAGAACTTAGTATCTTAAAGTTTAAAACTTGAAATTCATAACTTCACAACTTCAAGATCTTAACTTTAAGATAAATCTGAAAGTTTTTAGCTTAAAGTTTAAAACTTGCAATTCATAACTTCACAACTTCAAGATCTTAACTTTAAGATAAATCAGAACTTAGTATCTTAAAGTTTAAAACTTGAAATTCATAACTTCACAACTTCAAGATCTTAACTTTAAGATAAATCAGAAAGTTTTTAGCTTAAAGTTTAAAACTTGCAATTCATAACTTCACAACTTCAAGATCTTAACTTTAAGATAAATCAGAAAGTTTTTAGCTTAAAGTTTAAAACTTGCAATTCATAACTTCACAACTTCAAGATCTTAACTTTAAGATAAATCAGAACTTAGTATCTTAAAGTTTAAAACTTGAAATTCATAACTTCACAACTTCAAGATCTTAACTTTAAGATAAATCAGAACTTAGTATCTTAAAGTTTAAAACTTGCAATTCATAACTTCACAACTTCAAGATCTTAACTTTAAGATAAATCAGAACTTAGTATCTTAAAGTTTAAAACTTCAAATTCATAACTTCACAACTTCAAGATCTTAACTTTAAGATAAATCAGAACTTAGTATCTTAAAGTTTAAAACTTGAAATTCATAACTTCACAACTTCAAGATCTTAACTTTAAGATAAATCAGAAAGTTTTTAGCTTAAAGTTTAAAACTTGCAATTCATAACTTCACAACTTCAAGATCTTAACTTTAAGATAAATCAGAAAGTTTTTAGCTTAAAGTTTAAAACTTGCAATTCATAACTTCACAACTTCAAGATCTTAACTTTAAGATAAATCAGAAAGTTTTTAGCTTAAAGTTTAAAACTTGAAATTCATAACTTCACAACTTCAAGATCTTAACTTTAAGATAAATCAGAAAGTTTTTAGCTTAAAGTTTAAAACTTGAAATTCATAACTTCACAACTTCAAGATCTTAACTTTAAGATAAATCAGAACTTAGTATCTTAAAGTTTAAAACTTGCAATTCATAACTTCACAACTTCAAGATCTTAACTTTAAGATAAATCAGAACTTAGTATCTTAAAGTTTAAAACTTGAAATTCATAACTTCACAACTTCAAGATCTTAACTTTAAGATAAATCAGAACTTAGTATCTTAAAGTTTAAAACTTGAAATTCATAACTTCACAACTTCAAGATCTTAACTTTAAGATAAATCAGAAAGTTTTTAGCTTAAAGTTTAAAACTTGCAATTCATAACTTCACAACTTCAAGATCTTAACTTTAAGATAAATCAGAAAGTTTTTAGCTTAAAGTTTAAAACTTGAAATTCATAACTTCACAACTTCAAGATCTTAACTTTAAGATAAATCAGAAAGTTTTTAGCTTAAAGTTTAAAACTTGAAATTCATAACTTCACAACTTCAAGATCTTAACTTTAAGATAAATCAGAACTTAGTATCTTAAAGTTTAAAACTTGAAATTCATAACTTCACAACTTCAAGATCTTAACTTTAAGATAAATCAGAAAGTTTTTAGCTTAAAGTTTAAAACTTGCAATTCATAACTTCACAACTTCAAGATCTTAACTTTAAGATAAATCAGAAAGTTTTTAGCTTAAAGTTTAAAACTTGCAATTCATAACTTCACAACTTCAAGATCTTAACTTTAAGATAAATCAGAAAGTTTTTAGCTTAAAGTTTAAAACTTGAAATTCATAACTTCACAACTTCAAGATCTTAACTTTAAGATAAATCAGAAAGTTTTTAGCTTAAAGTTTAAAACTTGAAATTCATAACTTCACAACTTCAAGATCTTAACTTTAAGATAAATCAGAACTTAGTATCTTAAAGTTTAAAACTTGAAATTCATAACTTCACAACTTCAAGATCTTAACATTAAGATAAATCAGAAAGTTTTTAGCTTAAAGTTTAAAACTTGAAATTCATAACTTCACAACTTCAAGATCTTAACTTTAAGATAAATCAGAACTTAGTATCTTAAAGTTTAAAACTTGAAATTCATAACTTCACAACTTCAAGATCTTAACTTTAAGATAAATCAGAACTTAGTATCTTAAAGTTTAAAACTTGAAATTCATAACTTCACAACTTCAAGATCTTAACTTTAAGATAAATCAGAAAGTTTTTAGCTTAAAGTTTAAAACTTGCAATTCATAACTTCACAACTTCAAGATCTTAACTTTAAGATAAATCAGAAAGTTTTTAGCTTAAAGTTTAAAACTTGCAATTCATAACTTCACAACTTCAAGATCTTAACTTTAAGATAAATCAGAAAGTTTTTAGCTTAAAGTTTAAAACTTGAAATTCATAACTTCACAACTTTAAGATCTTAACTTTAAGATAAATCAGAAAGTTTTTAGCTTAAAGTTTAAAACTTGCAATTCATAACTTCACAACTTCAAGATCTTAACTTTAAGATAAATCAGAACTTAGGATCTTAAAGTTTAAAACTTGAAATTCATAACTTCACAACTTCAAGATCTTAACTTTAAGATAAATCAGAAAGTTTTTAGCTTAAAGTTTAAAACTTGCAATTCATAACTTCACAACTTCAAGATCTTAACTTTAAGATAAATCAGAACTTAGTATCTTAAAGTTTAAAACTTGAAATTCATAACTTCACAACTTCAAGATCTTAACTTTAAGATAAATCAGAAAGTTTTTAGCTTAAAGTTTAAAACTTGCAATTCATAACTTCACAACTTCAAGATCTTAACTTTAAGATAAATCAGAAAGTTTTTAGCTTAAAGTTTAAAACTTGAAATTCATAACTTCACAACTTCAAGATCTTAACTTTAAGATAAATCAGAACTTAGTATCTTAAAGTTTAAAACTTGAAATTCATAACTTCACAACTTCAAGATCTTAACTTTAAGATAAATCAGAACTTAGTATCTTAAAGTTTAAAACTTGAAATTCATAACTTCACAACTTCAAGATCTTAACTTTAAGATAAATCAGAAAGTTTTTAGCTTAAAGTTTAAAACTTGCAATTCATAACTTCACAACTTCAAGATCTTAACTTTAAGATAAATCAGAAAGTTTTTAGCTTAAAGTTTAAAACTTGAAATTCATAACTTCACAACTTCAAGATCTTAACTTTAAGATAAATCAGAACTTAGTATCTTAAAGTTTAAAACTTGAAATTCATAACTTCACAACTTCAAGATCTTAACTTTAAGATAAATCAGAAAGTTTTTAGCTTAAAGTTTAAAACTTGCAATTCATAACTTCACAACTTCAAGATCTTAACTTTAAGATAAATCAGAAAGTTTTTAGCTTAAAGTTTAAAACTTGAAATTCATAACTTCACAACTTCAAGATCTTAACTTTAAGATAAATCAGAAAGTTTTTAGCTTAAAGTTTAAAACTTGCAATTCATAACTTCACAACTTCAAGATCTTAACTTTAAGATAAATCAGAAAGTTTTTAGCTTAAAGTTTAAAACTTGAAATTCATAACTTCACAACTTCAAGATCTTAACTTTAAGATAAATCAGAAAGTTTTTAGCTTAAAGTTTAAAACTTGAAATTCATAACTTCACAACTTCAAGATCTTAACTTTAAGATAAATCAGAACTTAGTATCTTAAAGTTTAAAACTTGAAATTCATAACTTCACAACTTCAAGATCTTAACTTTAAGATAAATCAGAAAGTTTTTAGCTTAAAGTTTAAAACTTGAAATTCATAACTTCACAACTTCAAGATCTTAACTTTAAGATAAATCAGAACTTAGTATCTTAAAGTTTAAAACTTGAAATTCATAACTTCACAACTTCAAGATCTTAACTTTAAGATAAATCAGAAAGTTTTTAGCTTAAAGTTTAAAACTTGCAATTCATAACTTCACAACTTCAAGATCTTAACTTTAAGATAAATCAGAACTTAGTATCTTAAAGTTTAAAACTTGAAATTCATAACTTCACAACTTCAAGATCTTAACTTTAAGATAAATCAGAACTTAGTATCTTAAAGTTTAAAACTTGAAATTCATAACTTCACAACTTCAAGATCTTAACTTTAAGATAAATCAGAAAGTTTTTAGCTTAAAGTTTAAAACTTGCAATTCATAACTTCACAACTTCAAGATCTTAACTTTAAGATAAATCAGAACTTAGTATCTTAAAGTTTAAAACTTGAAATTCATAACTTCACAACTTCAAGATCTTAACTTTAAGATAAATCAGAAAGTTTTTAGCTTAAAGTTTAAAACTTGCAATTCATAACTTCACAACTTCAAGATCTTAACTTTAAGATAAATCAGAACTTAGTATCTTAAAGTTTAAAACTTGCAATTCATAACTTCACAACTTCAAGATCTTAACTTTAAGATAAATCAGAACTTAGTATCTTAAAGTTTAAAACTTGAAATTCATAACTTCACAACTTCAAGATCTTAACTTTAAGATAAATCAGAAAGTTTTTAGCTTAAAGTTTAAAACTTGCAATTCATAACTTCACAACTTCAAGATCTTAACTTTAAGATAAATCAGAAAGTTTTTAGATTAAAGTTTAAAACTTGCAATTCATAACTTCACAACTTCAAGATCTTAACTTTAAGATAAATCAGAAAGTTTTTAGCTTAAAGTTTAAAACTTGCAATTCATAACTTCACAACTTCAAGATCTTAACTTTAAGATAAATCAGAAAGTTTTTAGCTTAAAGTTTAAAACTTGAAATTCATAACTTCACAACTTCAAGATCTTAACTTTAAGATAAATCAGAACTTAGTATCTTAAAGTTTAAAACTTGCAATTCATAACTTCACAACTTCAAGATCTTAACTTTAAGATAAATCAGAAAGTTTTTAGCTTAAAGTTTAAAACTTGCAATTCATAACTTCACAACTTCAAGATCTTAACTTTAAGATAAATCAGAACTTAGTATCTTAAAGTTTAAAACTTGAAATTCATAACTTCACAACTTCAAGATCTTAACTTTAAGATAAATCAGAAAGTTTTTAGCTTAAAGTTTAAAACTTGAAATTCATAACTTCACAACTTCAAGATCTTAACTTTAAGATAAATCAGAAAGTTTTTAGCTTAAAGTTTAAAACTTGAAATTCATAACTTCACAACTTCAAGATCTTAACTTTAAGATAAATCAGAAAGTTTTTAGCTTAAAGTTTAAAACTTGAAATTCATAACTTCACAACTTCAAGATCTTAACTTTAAGATAAATCAGAACTTAGTATCTTAAAGTTTAAAATTTGCAATTCATAACTTCACAACTTCAAGATCTTAACTTTAAGATAAATCAGAAAGTTTTTAGCTTAAAGTTTAAAACTTGAAATTCATAACTTCACAACTTCAAGATCTTAACTTTAAGATAAATCAGAAAGTTTTTAGCTTAAAGTTTAAAACTTGAAATTCATAACTTCACAACTTCAAGATCTTAACTTTAAGATAAATCAGAACTTAGTATCTTAAAGTTTAAAACTTGAAATTCATAACTTCACAACTTCAAGATCTTAACTTTAAGATAAATCAGAACTTAGTATCTTAAAGTTTAAAACTTGAAATTCATAACTTCACAACTTCAAGATCTTAACTTTAAGATAAATCAGAACTTAGTATCTTAAAGTTTAAAACTTGAAATTCATAACTTCACAACTTCAAGATCTTAACTTTAAGATAAATCAGAAAGTTTTTAGCTTAAAGTTTAAAACTTGCAATTCATAACTTCACAACTTCAAGATCTTAACTTTAAGATAAATCAGAACTTAGTATCTTAAAGTTTAAAACTTGAAATTCATAACTTCACAACTTCAAGATCTTAACTTTAAGATAAATCAGAAAGTTTTTAGCTTAAAGTTTAAAACTTGCAATTCATAACTTCACAACTTCAAGATCTTAACTTTAAGATAAATCAGAACTTAGTATCTTAAAGTTTAAAACTTGAAATTCATAACTTCACAACTTCAAGATCTTAACTTTAAGATAAATCAGAAAGTTTTTAGCTTAAAGTTTAAAACTTGCAATTCATAACTTCACAACTTCAAGATCTTAACTTTAAGATAAATCAGAAAGTTTTTAGCTTAAAGTTTAAAACTTGAAATTCATAACTTCACAACTTCAAGATCTTAACTTTAAGATAAATCAGAAAGTTTTTAGCTTAAAGTTTAAAACTTGAAATTCATAACTTCACAACTTCAAGATCTTAACTTTAAGATAAATCAGAACTTAGTATCTTAAAGTTTAAAACTTGAAATTCATAACTTCACAACTTCAAGATCTTAACTTTAAGATAAATCAGAAAGTTTTTAGCTTAAAGTTTAAAACTTGAAATTCATAACTTCACAACTTCAAGATCTTAACTTTAAGATAAATCAGAACTTAGTATCTTAAAGTTTAAAACTTGAAATTCATAACTTCACAACTTCAAGATCTTAACTTTAAGATAAATCAGAAAGTTTTTAGCTTAAAGTTTAAAACTTGCAATTCATAACTTCACAACTTCAAGATCTTAACTTTAAGATAAATCAGAACTTAGTATCTTAAAGTTTAAAACTTGAAATTCATAACTTCACAACTTCAAGATCTTAACTTTAAGATAAATCAGAACTTAGTATCTTAAAGTTTAAAACTTGAAATTCATAACTTCACAACTTCAAGATCTTAACTTTAAGATAAATCAGAAAGTTTTTAGCTTAAAGTTTAAAACTTGCAATTCATAACTTCACAACTTCAAGATCTTAACTTTAAGATAAATCAGAACTTAGTATCTTAAAGTTTAAAACTTGAAATTCATAACTTCACAACTTCAAGATCTTAACTTTAAGATAAATCAGAAAGTTTTTAGCTTAAAGTTTAAAACTTGCAATTCATAACTTCACAACTTCAAGATCTTAACTTTAAGATAAATCAGAACTTAGTATCTTAAAGTTTAAAACTTGCAATTCATAACTTCACAACTTCAAGATCTTAACTTTAAGATAAATCAGAACTTAGTATCTTAAAGTTTAAAACTTGAAATTCATAACTTCACAACTTCAAGATCTTAACTTTAAGATAAATCAGAAAGTTTTTAGCTTAAAGTTTAAAACTTGCAATTTATAACTTCACAACTTCAAGATCTTAACTTTAAGATAAATCAGAAAGTTTTTAGCTTAAAGTTTAAAACTTGCAATTCATAACTTCACAACTTCAAGATCTTAACTTTAAGATAAATCAGAAAGTTTTTAGCTTAAAGTTTAAAACTTGCAATTCATAACTTCACAACTTCAAGATCTTAACTTTAAGATAAATCAGAAAGTTTTTAGCTTAAAGTTTAAAACTTGAAATTCATAACTTCACAACTTCAAGATCTTAACTTTAAGATAAATCAGAACTTAGTATCTTAAAGTTTAAAACTTGCAATTCATAACTTCACAACTTCAAGATCTTAACTTTAAGATAAATCAGAAAGTTTTTAGCTTAAAGTTTAAAACTTGCAATTCATAACTTCACAACTTCAAGATCTTAACTTTAAGATAAATCAGAACTTAGTATCTTAAAGTTTAAAACTTGAAATTCATAACTTCACAACTTCAAGATCTTAACTTTAAGATAAATCAGAAAGTTTTTAGCTTAAAGTTTAAAACTTGAAATTCATAACTTCACAACTTCAAGATCTTAACTTTAAGATAAATCAGAAAGTTTTTAGCTTAAAGTTTAAAACTTGAAATTCATAACTTCACAACTTCAAGATCTTAACTTTAAGATAAATCAGAAAGTTTTTAGCTTAAAGTTTAAAACTTGAAATTCATAACTTCACAACTTCAAGATCTTAACTTTAAGATAAATCAGAACTTAGTATCTTAAAGTTTAAAACTTGCAATTCATAACTTCACAACTTCAAGATCTTAACTTTAAGATAAATCAGAAAGTTTTTAGCTTAAAGTTTAAAACTTGAAATTCATAACTTCACAACTTCAAGATCTTAACTTTAAGATAAATCAGAAAGTTTTTAGCTTAAAGTTTAAAACTTGAAATTCATAACTTCACAACTTCAAGATCTTAACTTTAAGATAAATCAGAACTTAGTATCTTAAAGTTTAAAACTTGAAATTCATAACTTCACAACTTCAAGATCTTAACTTTAAGATAAATCAGAACTTAGTATCTTAAAGTTTAAAACTTGAAATTCATAACTTCACAACTTCAAGATCTTAACTTTAAGATAAATCAGAACTTAGTATCTTAAAGTTTAAAACTTGAAATTCATAACTTCACAACTTCAAGATCTTAACTTTAAGATAAATCAGAAAGTTTTTAGCTTAAAGTTTAAAACTTGCAATTCATAACTTCACAACTTCAAGATCTTAACTTTAAGATAAATCAGAAAGTTTTTAGCTTAAAGTTTAAAACTTGAAATTCATAACTTCACAACTTCAAGATCTTAACTTTAAGATAAATCAGAACTTAGTATCTTAAAGTTTAAAACTTGAAATTCATAACTTCACAACTTCAAGATCTTAACTTTAAGATAAATCAGAACTTAGTATCTTAAAGTTTAAAACTTGAAATTCATAACTTCACAACTTCAAGATCTTAACTTTAAGATAAATCAGAAAGTTTTTAGCTTAAAGTTTAAAACTTGCAATTCATAACTTCACAACTTCAAGATCTTAACTTTAAGATAAATCAGAAAGTTTTTAGCTTAAAGTTTAAAACTTGAAATTCATAACTTCACAACTTCAAGATCTTAACTTTAAGATAAATCAGAAAGTTTTTAGCTTAAAGTTTAAAACTTGCAATTCATAACTTCACAACTTCAAGATCTTAACTTTAAGATAAATCAGAAAGTTTTTAGCTTAAAGTTTAAAACTTGAAATTCATAACTTCACAACTTCAAGATCTTAACTTTAAGATAAATCAGAACTTAGTATCTTAAAGTTTAAAACTTGAAATTCATAACTTCACAACTTCAAGATCTTAACTTTAAGATAAATCAGAAAGTTTTTAGCTTAAAGTTTAAAACTTGCAATTCATAACTTCACAACTTCAAGATCTTAACTTTAAGATAAATCAGAACTTAGTATCTTAAAGTTTAAAACTTGAAATTCATAACTTCACAACTTCAAGATCTTAACTTTAAGATAAATCAGAAAGTTTTTAGCTTAAAGTTTAAAACTTGCAATTCATAACTTCACAACTTCAAGATCTTAACTTTAAGATAAATCAGAACTTAGTATCTTAAAGTTTAAAACTTGAAATTCATAACTTCACAACTTCAAGATCTTAACTTTAAGATAAATCAGAACTTAGTATCTTAAAGTTTAAAACTTGAAATTCATAACTTCACAACTTCAAGATCTTAACTTTAAGATAAATCAGAAAGTTTTTAGCTTAAAGTTTAAAACTTGCAATTCATAACTTCACAACTTCAAGATCTTAACTTTAAGATAAATCAGAACTTAGTATCTTAAAGTTTAAAACTTGCAATTCATAACTTCACAACTTCAAGATCTTAACTTTAAGATAAATCAGAAAGTTTTTAGCTTAAACTTTAAAACTTGAAATTCATAACTTCACAACTTCAAGATCTTAACTTTAAGATAAATCAGAACTTAGTATCTTAAAGTTTAAAACTTGAAATTCATAACTTCACAACTTCAAGATCTTAACTTTAAGATAAATCAGAAAGTTTTTAGCTTAAAGTTTAAAACTTGAAATTCATAACTTCACAACTTCAAGATCTTAACTTTAAGATAAATCAGAACTTAGTATCTTAAAGTTTAAAACTTGCAATTCATAACTTCACAACTTCAAGATCTTAACTTTAAGATAAATCAGAACTTAGTATCTTAAAGTTTAAAACTTGAAATTCATAACTTCACAACTTCAAGATCTTAACTTTAAGATAAATCAGAAAGTTTTTAGCTTAAAGTTTAAAACTTGAAATTCATAACTTCACAACTTCAAGATCTTAACTTTAAGATAAATCAGAACTTAGTATCTTAAAGTTTAAAACTTGAAATTCATAACTTCACAACTTCAAGATCTTAACTTTAAGATAAATCAGAAAGTTTTTAGCTTAAAGTTTAAAACTTGAAATTCATAACTTCACAACTTCAAGATCTTAACTTTAAGATAAATCAGAACTTAGTATCTTAAAGTTTAAAACTTGAAATTCATAACTTCACAACTTCAAGATCTTAACTTTAAGATAAATCAGAAAGTTTTTAGCTTAAAGTTTAAAACTTGCAATTCATAACTTCACAACTTCAAGATCTTAACTTTAAGATAAATCAGAACTTAGTATCTTAAAGTTTAAAACTTGCAATTCATAACTTCACAACTTCAAGATCTTAACTTTAAGATAAATCAGAACTTAGTATCTTAAAGTTTAAAACTTGAAATTCATAACTTCACAACTTCAAGGTCTTAACTTTAAGATAAATCAGAAAGTTTTTAGCTTAAAGTTTAAAACTTGCAATTCATAACTTCACAACTTCAAGATCTTAACTTTAAGATAAATCAGAACTTAGTATCTTAAAGTTTAAAACTTGCAATTCATAACTTCACAACTTCAAGATCTTAACTTTAAGATAAATCAGAACTTAGTATCTTAAAGTTTAAAACTTGAAATTCATAACTTCACAACTTCAAGATCTTAACTTTAAGATAAATCAGAAAGTTTTTAGCTTAAAGTTTAAAACTTGCAATTCATAACTTCACAACTTCAAGATCTTAACTTTAAGATAAATCAGAACTTAGTATCTTAAAGTTTAAAACTTGAAATTCATAACTTCACAACTTCAAGATCTTAACTTTAAGATAAATCAGAAAGTTTTTAGCTTAAAGTTTAAAACTTGCAATTCATAACTTCACAACTTCAAGATCTTAACTTTAAGATAAATCAGAAAGTTTTTAGCTTAAAGTTTAAAACTTGCAATTCATAACTTCACAACTTCAAGATCTTAACTTTAAGATAAATCAGAACTTAGTATCTTAAAGTTTAAAACTTGAAATTCATAACTTCACAACTTCAAGATCTTAACTTTAAGATAAATCAGAACTTAGTATCTTAAAGTTTAAAACTTGAAATTCATAACTTCACAACTTCAAGATCTTAACTTTAAGATAAATCAGAAAGTTTTTAGCTTAAAGTTTAAAACTTGAAATTCATAACTTCACAACTTCAAGATCTTAACTTTAAGATAAATCAGAACTTAGTATCTTAAAGTTTAAAACTTGAAATTCATAACTTCACAACTTCAAGATCTTAACTTTAAGATAAATCAGAAAGTTTTTAGCTTAAAGTTTAAAACTTGCAATTCATAACTTCACAACTTCAAGATCTTAACTTTAAGATAAATCAGAAAGTTTTTAGCTTAAAGTTTAAAACTTGAAATTCATAACTTCACAACTTCAAGATCTTAACTTTAAGATAAATCAGAAAGTTTTTAGCTTAAAGTTTAAAACTTGAAATTCATAACTTCACAACTTCAAGATCTTAACTTTAAGATAAATCAGAACTTAGTATCTTAAAGTATAAAACTTGCAATTCATAACTTCACAACTTCAAGATCTTAACTTTAAGATAAATCAGAACTTAGTATCTTAAAGTTTAAAACTTGAAATTCATAACTTCACAACTTCAAGATCTTAACTTTAAGATAAATCAGAACTTAGTATCTTAAAGTTTAAAACTTGAAATTCATAACTTCACAACTTCAAGATCTTAACTTTAAGATAAATCAGAAAGTTTTTAGCTTAAAGTTTAAAACTTGCAATTCATAACTTCACAACTTCAAGATCTTAACTTTAAGATAAATCAGAAAGTTTTTAGCTTAAAGTTTAAAACTTGAAATTCATAACTTCACAACTTCAAGATCTTAACTTTAAGATAAATCAGAAAGTTTTTAGCTTAAAGTTTAAAACTTGCAATTTATAACTTCACAACTTCAAGATCTTAACTTTAAGATAAATCAGAAAGTTTTTAGCTTAAAGTTTAAAACTTGAAATTCATAACTTCACAACTTCAAGATCTTAACTTTAAGATAAATCAGAAAGTTTTTAGCTTAAAGTTTAAAAGTTGCAATTCATAACTTCACAACTTCAAGATCTTAACTTTAAGATAAATCAGAAAGTTTTTAGCTTAAAGTTTAAAACTTGAAATTCATAACTTCACAACTTCAAGATCTTAACTTTAAGATAAATCAGAAAGTTTTTAGCTTAAAGTTTAAAACTTGAAATTCATAACTTCACAACTTCAAGATCTTAACTTTAAGATAAATCAGAAAGTTTTTAGCTTAAAGTTTAAAACTTGCAATTCATAACTTCACAACTTCAAGATCTTAACTTTAAGATAAATCAGAACTTAGTATCTTAAAGTTTAAAACTTGAAATTCATAACTTCACAACTTCAAGATCTTAACTTTAAGATAAATCAGAAAGTTTTTAGCTTAAAGTTTAAAACTTGCAATTCATAACTTCACAACTTCAAGATCTTAACTTTAAGATAAATCAGAAAGTTTTTAGCTTAAAGTTTAAAACTTGAAATTCATAACTTCACAACTTCAAGATCTTAACTTTAAGATAAATCAGAAAGTTTTTAGCTTAAAGTTTAAAACTTGCAATTCATAACTTCACAACTTCAAGATCTTAACTTTAAGATAAATCAGAAAGTTTTTAGCTTAAAGTTTAAAACTTGCAATTCATAACTTCACAACTTCAAGATCTTAACTTTAAGATAAATCAGAAAGTTTTTAGCTTAAAGTTTAAAACTTGAAATTCATAACTTCACAACTTCAAGATCTTAACTTTAAGATAAATCAGAAAGTTTTTAGCTTAAAGTTTAAAACTTGCAATTCATAACTTCACAACTTCAAGATCTTAACTTTAAGATAAATCAGAACTTAGTATCTTAAAGTTTAAAACTTGAAATTCATAACTTCACAACTTCAAGATCTTAACTTTAAGATAAATCAGAAAGTTTTTAGCTTAAAGTTTAAAACTTGCAATTCATAACTTCACAACTTCAAGATCTTAACTTTAAGATAAATCAGAACTTAGTATCTTAAAGTTTAAAACTTGAAATTCATAACTTCACAACTTCAAGATCTTAACTTTAAGATAAATCAGAAAGTTTTTAGCTTAAAGTTTAAAACTTGAAATTCATAACTTCACAACTTCAAGATCTTAACTTTAAGATAAATCAGAAAGTTTTTAGCTTAAAGTTTAAAACTTGAAATTCATAACTTCACAACTTCAAGATCTTAACTTTAAGATAAATCAGAACTTAGTATCTTAAAGTTTAAAACTTGAAATTCATAACTTCACAACTTCAAGATCTTAACTTTAAGATAAATCAGAAAGTTTTTAGCTTAAAGTTTAAAACTTGCAATTCATAACTTCACAACTTCAAGATCTTAACTTTAAGATAAATCAGAACTTAGTATCTTAAAGTTTAAAACTTGAAATTCATAACTTCACAACTTCAAGATCTTAACTTTAAGATAAATCAGAACTTAGTATCTTAAAGTTTAAAACTTGAAATTCATAACTTCACAACTTCAAGATCTTAACTTTAAGATAAATCAGAAAGTTTTTAGCTTAAAGTTTAAAACTTGAAATTCATAACTTCACAACTTCAAGATCTTAACTTTAAGATAAATCAGAAAGTTTTTAGCTTAAAGTTTAAAACTTGCAATTCATAACTTCACAACTTCAAGATCTTAACTTTAAGATAAATCAGAAAGTTTTTAGCTTAAAGTTTAAAACTTGAAATTCATAACTTCACAACTTCAAGATCTTAACTTTAAGATAAATCAGAAAGTTTTTAGCTTAAAGTTTAAAACTTGAAATTCATAACTTCACAACTTCAAGATCTTAACTTTAAGATAAATCAGAACTTAGTATCTTAAAGTTTAAAACTTGAAATTCATAACTTCACAACTTCAAGATCTTAACTTTAAGATAAATCAGAAAGTTTTTAGCTTAAAGTTTAAAACTTGAAATTCATAACTTCACAACTTCAAGATCTTAACTTTAAGATAAATCAGAACTTAGTATCTTAAAGTTTAAAACTTGAAATTCATAACTTCACAACTTCAAGATCTTAACTTTAAGATAAATCAGAAAGTTTTTAGCTTAAAGTTTAAAACTTGCAATTCATAACTTCACAACTTCAAGATCTTAACTTTAAGATAAATCAGAACTTAGTATCTTAAAGTTTAAAACTTGAAATTCATAACTTCACAACTTCAAGATCTTAACTTTAAGATAAATCAGAAAGTTTTTAGCTTAAAGTTTAAAACTTGCAATTCATAACTTCACAACTTCAAGATCTTAACTTTAAGATAAATCAGAACTTAGTATCTTAAAGTTTAAAACTTGAAATTCATAACTTCACAACTTCAAGATCTTAACTTTAAGATAAATCAGAAAGTTTTTAGCTTAAAGTTTAAAACTTGAAATTCATAACTTCACAACTTCAAGATCTTAACTTTAAGATAAATCAGAACTTAGTATCTTAAAGTTTAAAACTTGAAATTCATAACTTCACAACTTCAAGATCTTAACTTTAAGATAAATCAGAAAGTTTTTAGCTTAAAGTTTATAACTTGAAATTCATAACTTCACAACTTCAAGATTTTAACTTTAAGATAAATCAGAACTTAGTATCTTAAAGTTTAAAACTTGAAATTCATAACTTCACAACTTCAAGATCTTAACTTTAAGATAAATCAGAAAGTTTTTAGCTTAAAGTTTAAAACTTGCAATTCATAACTTCACAACTTCAAGATCTTAACTTTAAGATAAATCAGAAAGTTTTTAGCTTAAAGTTTAAAACTTGAAATTCATAACTTCACAACTTCAAGATCTTAACTTTAAGATAAATCAGAACTTAGTATCTTAAAGTTTAAAACTTGAAATTCATAACTTCACAACTTCAAGATCTTAACTTTAAGATAAATCAGAAAGTTTTTAGCTTAAAGTTTAAAACTTGCAATTCATAACTTCACAACTTCAAGATCTTAACTTTAAGATAAATCAGAAAGTTTTTAGCTTAAAGTTTAAAACTTGAAATTCATAACTTCACAACTTCAAGATCTTAACTTTAAGATAAATCAGAAAGTTTTTAGCTTAAAGTTTAAAACTTGCAATTCATAACTTCACAACTTCAAGATCTTAACTTTAAGATAAATCAGAAAGTTTTTAGCTTAAAGTTTAAAACTTAAAATTCATAACTTCACAACTTCAAGATCTTAACTTTAAGATAAATCAGAAAGTTTTTAGCTTAAAGTTTAAAACTTGAAATTCATAACTTCACAACTTCAAGATCTTAACTTTAAGATAAATCAGAACTTAGTATCTTAAAGTTTAAAACTTGAAATTCATAACTTCACAACTTCAAGATCTTAACTTTAAGATAAATCAGAAAGTTTTTAGCTTAAAGTTTAAAACTTGCAATTCATAACTTCACAACTTCAAGATCTTAACTTTAAGATAAATCAGAAAGTTTTTAGCTTAAAGTTTAAAACTTGAAATTCATAACTTCACAACTTCAAGATCTTAACTTTAAGATAAATCAGAAAGTTTTTAGCTTAAAGTTTAAAACTTGAAATTCATAACTTCACAACTTCAAGATCTTAACTTTAAGATAAATCAGAACTTAGTATCTTAAAGTTTAAAACTTGAAATTCATAACTTCACAACTTCAAGATCTTAACTTTAAGATAAATCAGAAAGTTTTTAGCTTAAAGTTTAAAACTTGCAATTCATAATTTCACAACTTCAAGATCTTAACTGTAAGATAAATCAGAACTTAGTATCTTAAAGTTTAAAACTTGAAATTCATAACTTCACAACTTCAAGATCTTAACTTTAAGATAAATCAGAACTTAGTATCTTAAAGTTTAAAACTTGAAATTCATAACTTCACAACTTCAAGATCTTAACTTTAAGATAAATCAGAAAGTTTTTAGCTTAAAGTTTAAAACTTGCAATTCATAACTTCACAACTTCAAGATCTTAACTTTAAGATAAATCAGAAAGTTTTTAGCTTAAAGTTTAAAACTTGAAATTCATAACTTCACAACTTCAAGATCTTAACTTTAAGATAAATCAGAAAGTTTTTAGCTTAAAGTTTAAAACTTGCAATTCATAACTTCACAACTTCAAGATCTTAACTTTAAGATAAATCAGAACTTAGTATCTTAAAGTTTAAAACTTGAAATTCATAACTTCACAACTTCAAGATCTTAACTTTAAGATAAATCAGAAAGTTTTTAGCTTAAAGTTTAAAACTTGCAATTCATAACTTCACAACTTCAAGATCTTAACTTTAAGATAAATCAGAACTTAGTATCTTAAAGTTTAAAACTTGAAATTCATAACTTCACAACTTCAAGATCTTAACTTTAAGATAAATCAGAAAGTTTTTAGCTTAAAGTTTAAAACTTGCAATTCATAACTTCACAACTTCAAGATCTTAACTTTAAGATAAATCAGAAAGTTTTTAGCTTAAAGTTTAAAACTTGCAATTCATAACTTCACAACTTCAAGATCTTAACTTTAAGATAAATCAGAACTTAGTATCTTAAAGTTTAAAACTTGAAATTCATAACTTCACAACTTCAAGATCTTAACTTTAAGATAAATCAGAACTTAGTATCTTAAAGTTTAAAACTTGCAATTCATAACTTCACAACTTCAAGATCTTAACTTTAAGATAAATCAGAACTTAGTATCTTAAAGTTTAAAACTTGAAATTCATAACTTCACAACTTCAAGATCTTAACTTTAAGATAAATC
This sequence comes from Podabrus alpinus, assembly GCA_932274525.1. Lineage (NCBI taxonomy): Eukaryota > Metazoa > Arthropoda > Insecta > Coleoptera > Cantharidae > Podabrus > Podabrus alpinus. The sequence continues at coordinate 377,521 of CAKNZV010000012.1, read as the reverse complement.
AGAACTTAGTATCTTAAAGTTTAAAACTTGAAATTCATAACTTCACAACTTCAAGATCTTAACTTTAAGATAAATCAGAAAGTTTTTAGCTTAAAGTTTAAAACTTGCAATTCATAACTTCACAACTTCAAGATCTTAACTTTAAGATAAATCAGAAAGTTTTTAGCTTAAAGTTTAAAACTTGCAATTCATAACTTCACAACTTCAAGATCTTAACTTTAAGATAAATCAGAACTTAGTATCTTAAAGTTTAAAACTTGAAATTCATAACTTCACAACTTCAAGATCTTAACTTTAAGATAAATCAGAAAGTTTTTAGCTTAAAGTTTAAAACTTGAAATTCATAACTTCACAACTTCAAGATCTTAACTTTAAGATAAATCAGAAAGTTTTTAGCTTAAAGTTTAAAACTTGCAATTCATAACTTCACAACTTCAAGATCTTAACTTTAAGATAAATCAGAACTTAGTATCTTAAAGTTTAAAACTTGAAATTCATAACTTCACAACTTCAAGATCTTAACTTTAAGATAAATCAGAACTTAGTATCTTAAAGTTTAAAACTTGAAATTCATAACTTCACAACTTCAAGATCTTAACTTTAAGATAAATCAGAAAGTTTTTAGCTTAAAGTTTAAAACTTGAAATTCATAACTTCACAACTTCAAGATCTTAACTTTAAGATAAATCAGAAAGTTTTTAGCTTAAAGTTTAAAACTTGAAATTCATAACTTCACAACTTCAAGATCTTAACTTTAAGATAAATCAGAAAGTTTTTAGCTTAAAGTTTAAAACTTGCAATTCATAACTTCACAACTTCAAGATCTTAACTTTAAGATAAATCAGAACTTAGTATCTTAAAGTTTAAAACTTGAAATTCATAACTTCACAACTTCAAGATCTTAACTTTAAGATAAATCAGAAAGTTTTTAGCTTAAAGTTTAAAACTTGAAATTCATAACTTCACAACTTCAAGATCTTAACTTTAAGATAAATCAGAAAGTTTTTAGCTTAAAGTTTAAAACTTGAAATTCATAACTTCACAACTTCAAGATCTTAACTTTAAGATAAATCAGAAAGTTTTTAGCTTAAAGTTTAAAACTTGCAATTCATAACTTCACAACTTCAAGATCTTAACTTTAAGATAAATCAGAAAGTTTTTAGCTTAAAGTTTAAAACTTGAAATTCATAACTTCACAACTTCAAGATCTTAACTTTAAGATAAATCAGAAAGTTTTTAGCTTAAAGTTTAAAACTTGCAATTCATAACTTCACAACTTCAAGATCTTAACTTTAAGATAAATCAGAAAGTTTTTAGCTTAAAGTTTAAAACTTGAAATTCATAACTTCACAACTTCAAGATCTTAACTTTAAGATAAATCAGAAAGTTTTTAGCTTAAAGTTTAAAACTTGCAATTCATAACTTCACAACTTCAAGATCTTAACTTTAAGATAAAACAGAACTTAGTATCTTAAAGTTTAAAACTTGAAATTCATAACTTCACAACTTCAAGATCTTAACTTTAAGATAAATCAGAAAGTTTTTAGCTTAAAGTTTAAAACTTGCAATTCATAACTTCACAACTTCAAGATCTTAACTTTAAGATAAATCAGAAAGTTTTTAGCTTAAAGTTTAAAACTTGAAATTCATAACTTCACAACTTCAAGATCTTAACTTTAAGATAAATCAGAACTTAGTATCTTAAAGCTTAAAACTTGAAATTCATAACTTCACAACTTCAAGATCTTAACTTTAAGATAAATCAGAAAGTTTTTAGCTTAAAGTTTAAAACTTGCAATTCATAACTTCACAACTTCAAGATCTTAACTTTAAGATAAATCAGAACTTAGTATCTTAAAGTTTAAAACTTGAAATTCATAACTTCACAACTTCAAGATCTTAACTTTAAGATAAATCAGAAAGTTTTTAGCTTAAAGTTTAAAACTTGAAATTCATAACTTCACAACTTCAAGATCTTAACTTTAAGATAAATCAGAACTTAGTATCTTAAAGTTTAAAACTTGAAATTCATAACTTCACAACTTCAAGATCTTAACTTTAAGATAAATCAGAACTTAGTATCTTAAAGTTTAAAACTTGCAATTCATAACTTCACAACTTCAAGATCTTAACTTTAAGATAAATCAGAAAGTTTTTAGCTTAAAGTTTAAAACTTGAAATTCATAACTTCACAACTTCAAGATCTTAACTTTAAGATAAATCAGAACTTAGTATCTTAAAGTTTAAAACTTGAAATTCATAACTTCACAACTTCAAGATCTTAACTTTAAGATAAATCAGAAAGTTTTTAGCTTAAAGTTTAAAACTTGCAATTCATAACTTCACAACTTCAAGATCTTAACTTTAAGATAAATCAGAACTTAGTATCTTAAAGTTTAAAACTTGAAATTCATAACTTCACAACTTCAAGATCTTAACTTTAAGATAAATCAGAAAGTTTTTAGCTTAAAGTTTAAAACTTGCAATTCATAACTTCACAACTTCAAGATCTTAACTTTAAGATAAATCAGAAAGTTTTTAGCTTAAAGTTTAAAACTTGCAATTCATAACTTCACAACTTCAAGATCTTAACTTTAAGATAAATCAGAAAGTTTTTAGCTTAAAGTTTAAAACTTGAAATTCATAACTTCACAACTTCAAGATCTTAACTTTAAGATAAATCAGAAAGTTTTTAGCTTAAAGTTTAAAACTTGAAATTCATAACTTCACAACTTCAAGATCTTAACTTTAAGATAAATCAGAAAGTTTTTAGCTTAAAGTTTAAAACTTGAAATTCATAACTTCACAACTTCAAGATCTTAACTTTAAGATAAATCAGAACTTAGTATCTTAAAGTTTAAAACTTGCAATTCATAACTTCACAACTTCAAGATCTTAACTTTAAGATAAATCAGAAAGTTTTTAGCTTAAAGTTTAAAACTTGAAATTCATAACTTCACAACTTCAAGATCTTAACTTTAAGATAAATCAGAAAGTTTTTAGCTTAAAGTTTAAAACTTGCAATTCATAACTTCACAACTTCAAGATCTTAACTTTAAGATAAATCAGAACTTAGTATCTTAAAGTTTAAAACTTGAAATTCATAACTTCACAACTTCAAGATCTTAACTTTAAGATAAATCAGAAAGTTTTTAGCTTAAAGTTTAAAACTTGCAATTCATAACTTCACAACTTCAAGATCTTAACTTTAAGATAAATCAGAACTTAGTATCTTAAAGTTTAAAACTTGAAATTCATAACTTCACAACTTCAAGATCTTAACTTTAAGATAAATCAGAACTTAGTATCTTAAAGTTTAAAACTTGAAATTCATAACTTCACAACTTCAAGATCTTAACTTTAAGATAAATCAGAAAGTTTTTAGCTTAAAGTTTAAAACTTGAAATTCATATCTTCACAACTTCAAGATCTTAACTTTAAGATAAATCAGAACTTAGTATCTTAAAGTTTAAAACTTGAAATTCATAACTTCACAACTTCAAGATCTTAACTTTAAGATAAATCAGAACTTAGTATCTTAAAGTTTAAAACTTGCAATTCATAACTTCACAACTTCAAGATCTTAACTTTAAGCAAAATCAGAAAGTTTTTAGCTTAAAGTTTAAAACTTGAAATTCATAACTTCACAACTTCAAGATCTTAACTTTAAGATAAATCAGAACTTAGTATCTTAAAGTTTAAAACTTGAAATTCATAACTTCACAACTTCAAGATCTTAACTTTAAGATAAATCAGAAAGTTTTTAGCTTAAAGTTTAAAACTTGCAATTCATAACTTCACAACTTCAAGATCTTAACTTTAAGATAAATCAGAACTTAGTATCTTAAAGTTTAAAACTTGAAATTCATAACTTCACAACTTCAAGATCTTAACTTTAAGATAAATCAGAAAGTTTTTAGCTTAAAGTTTAAAACTTGCAATTCATAACTTCACAACTTCAAGATCTTAACTTTAAGATAAATCAGAAAGTTTTTAGCTTAAAGTTTAAAACTTGCAATTCATAACTTCACAACTTCAAGATCTTAACTTTAAGATAAATCAGAACTTAGTATCTTAAAGTTTAAAACTTGAAATTCATAACTTCACAACTTCAAGATCTTAACTTTAAGTTAAATCAGAAAGTTTTTAGCTTAAAGTTTAAAACTTGAAATTCATAACTTCACAACTTCAAGATCTTAACTTTAAGATAAATCAGAACTTAGTATCTTAAAGTTTAAAACTTGAAATTCATAACTTCACAACTTCAAGATCTTAACTTTAAGATAAATCAGAACTTAGTATCTAAAAGTTTAAAACTTGAAATTCATAACTTCACAACTTCAAGATCTTAACTTTAAGATAAATCAGAAAGTTTTTAGCTTAAAGTTTAAAACTTGAAATTCATAACTTCACAACTTCAAGATCTTAACTTTAAGATAAATCAGAAAGTTTTTAGCTTAAAGTTTAAAACTTGAAATTCATAACTTCACAACTTCAAGATCTTAACTATAAGATAAATCAGAAAGTTTTTAGCTTAAAGTTTAAAACTTGCAATTCATAACTTCACAACTTCAAGATCTTAACTTTAAGATAAATCAGAACTTAGTATCTTAAAGTTTAAAACTTGAAATTCATAACTTCACAACTTCAAGATCTTAACTTTAAGATAAATCAGAAAGTTTTTAGCTTAAAGTTTAAAACTTGAAATTCATAACTTCACAACTTCAAGATCTTAACTTTAAGATAAATCAGAAAGTTTTTAGCTTAAAGTTTAAAACTTGAAATTCATAACTTCACAACTTCAAGATCTTAACTTTAAGATAAATCAGAAAGTTTTTAGCTTAAAGTTTAAAACTTGCAATTCATAACTTCACAACTTCAAGATCTTAACTTTAAGATAAATCAGAAAGTTTTTAGCTTAAAGTTTAAAACTTGAAATTCATAACTTCACAACTTCAAGATCTTAACTTTAAGATAAATCAGAAAGTTTTTAGCTTAAAGTTTAAAACTTGCAATTCATAACTTCACAACTTCAAGATCTTAACTTTAAGATAAATCAGAAAGTTTTTAGCTTAAAGTTTAAAACTTGAAATTCATAACTTCACAACTTCAAGATCTTAACTTTAAGATAAATCAGAAAGTTTTTAGCTTAAAGTTTAAAACTTGCAATTCATAACTTCACAACTTCAAGATCTTAACTTTAAGATAAATCAGAACTTAGTATCTTAAAGTTTAAAACTTGAAATTCATAACTTCACAACTTCAAGATCTTAACTTTAAGATAAATCAGAAAGTTTTTAGCTTAAAGTTTAAAACTTGAAATTCATAACTTCACAACTTCAAGATCTTAACTTTAAGATAAATCAGAAAGTTTTTAGCTTAAAGTTTAAAACTTGCAATTCATAACTTCACAACTTCAAGATCTTAACTTTAAGATAAATCAGAACTTAGTATCTTAAAGTTTAAAACTTGAAATTCATAACTTCACAACTTCAAGATCTTAACTTTAAGATAAATCAGAAAGTTTTTAGCTTAAAGTTTAAAACTTGCAATTCATAACTTCACAACTTCAAGATCTTAACTTTAAGATAAATCAGAACTTAGTATCTTAAAGTTTAAAACTTGAAATTCATAACTTCACAACTTCAAGATCTTAACTTTAAGATAAATCAGAACTTAGTATCTTAAAGTTTAAAACTTGAAATTCATAACTTCACAACTTCAAGATCTTAACTTTAAGATAAATCAGAAAGTTTTTAGCTTAAAGTTTAAAACTTGAAATTCATAACTTCACAACTTCAAGATCTTAACTTTAAGATAAATCAGAAAGTTTTTAGCTTAAAGTTTAAAACTTGAAATTCATAACTTCACAACTTCAAGATCTTAACTTTAAGATAAATCAGAAAGTTTTTAGCTTAAAGTTTAAAACTTGCAATTCATAACTTCACAACTTCAAGATCTTAACTTTAAGATAAATCAGAACTTAGTATCTTAAAGTTTAAAACTTGAAATTCATAACTTCACAACTTCAAGATCTTAACTTTAAGATAAATCAGAAAGTTTTTAGCTTAAAGTTTAAAACTTGAAATTCATAACTTCACAACTTCAAGATCTTAACTTTAAGATAAATCAGAAAGTTTTTAGCTTAAAGTTTAAAACTTGCAATTCATAACTTCACAACTTCAAGATCTTAACTTTAAGATAAATCAGAACTTAGTATCTTAAAGTTTAAAACTTGAAATTCATAACTTCACAACTTCAAGATCTTAACTTTAAGATAAATCAGAAAGTTTTTAGCTTAAAGTTTAAAACTTGCAATTCATAACTTCACAACTTCAAGATCTTAACTTTAAGATAAATCAGAACTTAGTATCTTAAAGTTTAAAACTTGAAATTCATAACTTCACAACTTCAAGATCTTAACTTTAAGATAAATCAGAAAGTTTTTAGCTTAAAGTTTAAAACTTGCAATTCATAACTTCACAACTTCAAGATCTTAACTTTAAGATAAATCAGAAAGTTTTTAGCTTAAAGTTTAAAACTTGAAATTCATAACTTCACAACTTCAAGATCTTAACTTTAAGATAAATCAGAAAGTTTTTAGCTTAAAGTTTAAAACTTGCAATTCATAACTTCACAACTTCAAGATCTTAACTTTAAGATAAATCAGAAAGTTTTTAGCTTAAAGTTTAAAACTTGAAATTCATAACTTCACAACTTCAAGATCTTAACTTTAAGATAAATCAGAAAGTTTTTAGCTTAAAGTTTAAAACTTGCAATTCATAACTTCACAACTTCAAGATCTTAACTTTAAGATAAATCAGAAAGTTTTTAGCTTAAAGTTTAAAACTTGAAATTCATAACTTCACAACTTCAAGATCTTAACTTTAAGATAAATCAGAAAGTTTTTAGCTTAAAGTTTAAAACTTGCAATTCATAACTTCACAACTTCAAGATCTTAACTTTAAGATAAATCAGAACTTAGTATCTTAAAGTTTAAAACTTGAAATTCATAACTTCACAACTTCAAGATCTTAACTTTAAGATAAATCAGAAAGTTTTTAGCTTAAAGTTTAAAACTTGCAATTCATAACTTCACAACTTCAAGATCTTAACTTTAAGATAAATCAGAAAGTTTTTAGCTTAAAGTTTAAAACTTGAAATTCATAACTTCACAACTTCAAGATCTTAACTTTAGGATAAATCAGAACTTAGTATCTTAAAGTTTAAAACTTGCAATTCATAACTTCACAACTTCAAGATCTTAACTTTAAGATAAATCAGAAAGTTTTTAGCTTAAAGTTTAAAACTTGAAATTCATAACTTCACAACTTCAAGATCTTAACTTTAAGATAAATCAGAAAGTTTTTAGCTTAAAGTTTAAAACTTGCAATTCATAACTTCACAACTTCAAGATCTTAACTTTAAGATAAATCAGAAAGTTTTTAGCTTAAAGTTTAAAACTTGAAATTCATAACTTCACAACTTCAAGATCTTAACTTTAAGATAAATCAGAAAGTTTTTAGCTTAAAGTTTAAAACTTGAAATTCATAACTTCACAACTTCAAGATCTTAACTTTAAGATAAATCAGAAAGTTTTTAGCTTAAAGTTTAAAACTTGAAATTCATAACTTCACAACTTCAAGATCTTAACTTTAAGATAAATCAGAACTTAGTATCTTAAAGTTTAAAACTTGAAATTCATAACTTCACAACTTCAAGATCTTAACTTTAAGATAAATCAGAAAGTTTTTAGCTTAAAGTTTAAAACTTGCAATTCATAACTTCACAACTTCAAGATCTTAACTTTAAGATAAATCAGAAAGTTTTTAGCTTAAAGTTTAAAACTTGAAATTCATAACTTCACAACTTCAAGATCTTAACTTTAAGATAAATCAGAACTTAGTATCTTAAAGTTTAAAACTTGAAATTCATAACTTCACAACTTCAAGATCTTAACTTTAAGATAAATCAGAAAGTTTTTAGCTTAAAGTTTAAAACTTGCAATTCATAACTTCACAACTTCAAGATCTTAACTTTTAGATAAATCAGAAAGTTTTTAGCTTAAAGTTTAAAACTTGCAATTCATAACTTCACAACTTCAAGATCTTAACTTTAAGATAAATCAGAAAGTTTTTAGCTTAAAGTTTAAAACTTGCAATTCATAACTTCACAACTTCAAGATCTTAACTTTAAGATAAATCAGAACTTAGTATCTTAAAGTTTAAAACTTGAAATTCATAACTTCACAACTTCAAGATCTTAACTTTAAGATAAATCAGAAAGTTTTTAGCTTAAAGTTTAAAACTTGCAATTCATAACTTCACAACTTCAAGATCTTAACTTTAAGATAAATCAGAACTTAGTATCTTAAAGTTTAAAACTTGAAATTCATAACTTCACAACTTCAAGATCTTAACTTTAAGATAAATCAGAAAGTTTTTAGCTTAAAGTTTAAAACTTGAAATTCATAACTTCACAACTTCAAGATCTTAACTTTAAGATAAATCAGAACTTAGTATCTTAAAGTTTAAAACTTGAAATTCATAACTTCACAACTTCAAGATCTTAACTTTAAGATAAATCAGAAAGTTTTTAGCTTAAAGTTTAAAACTTGCAATTCATAACTTCACAACTTCAAGATCTTAACTTTAAGATAAATCAGAAAGTTTTTAGCTTAAAGTTTAAAACTTGCAATTCATAACTTCACAACTTCAAGATCTTAACTTTAAGATAAATCAGAAAGTTTTTAGCTTAAAGTTTAAAACTTGAAATTCATAACTTCACAACTTCAAGATCTTAACTTTAAGATAAATCAGAACTTAGTATCTTAAAGTTTAAAACTTGAAATTCATAACTTCACAACTTCAAGATCTTAACTTTAAGATAAATCAGAAAGTTTTTAGCTTAAAGTTTAAAACTTGAAATTCATAACTTCACAACTTCAAGATCTTAACTTTAAGATAAATCAGAACTTAGTATCTTAAAGTTTAAAACTTGAAATTCATAACTTCACAACTTCAAGATCTTAACTTTAAGATAAATCAGAAAGTTTTTAGCTTAAAGTTTAAAACTTGAAATTCATAACTTCACAACTTCAAGATCTTAACTTTAAGATAAATCAGAAAGTTTTTAGCTTAAAGTTTAAAACTTGCAATTCATAACTTCACAACTTCAAGATCTTAACTTTAAGATAAATCAGAACTTAGTATCTTAAAGTTTAAAACTTGAAATTCATAACTTCACAACTTCAAGATCTTAACTTTAAGATAAATCAGAAAGTTTTTAGCTTAAAGTTTAAAACTTGCAATTCATAACTTCACAACTTCAAGATCTTAACTTTAAGATAAATCAGAACTTAGTATCTTAAAGTTTAAAACTTGAAATTCATAACTTCACAACTTCAAGATCTTAACTTTAAGATAAATCAGAAAGTTTTTAGCTTAAAGTTTAAAACTTGCAATTCATAACTTCACAACTTCAAGATCTTAACTTTAAGATAAATCAGAAAGTTTTTAGCTTAAAGTTTAAAACTTGAAATTCATAACTTCACAACTTCAAGATCTTAACTTTAGATAAATCAGAACTTAGTATCTTAAAGTTTAAAACTTGAAATTCATAACTTCACAACTTCAAGATCTTAACTTTAAGATAAATCAGAAAGTTTTTAGCTTAAAGTTTAAAACTTGCAATTCATAACTTCACAACTTCAAGATCTTAACTTTAAGATAAATCAGAACTTAGTATCTTAAAGTTTAAAACTTGAAATTCATAACTTCACAACTTCAAGATCTTAACTTTAAGATAAATCAGAACTTAGTATCTTAAAGTTTAAAACTTGAAATTCATAACTTCACAACTTCAAGATCTTAACTTTAAGATAAATCAGAAAGTTTTTAGCTTAAAGTTTAAAACTTGCAATTCATAACTTCACAACTTCAAGATCTTAACTTTAAGATAAATCAGAACTTAGTATCTTAAAGTTTAAAACTTGAAATTCATAACTTCACAACTTCAAGATCTTAACTTTAAGATAAATCAGAACTTAGTATCTTAAAGTTTAAAACTTGAAATTCATAACTTCACAACTTCAAGATCTTAACTTTAAGATAAATCAGAAAGTTTTTAGCTTAAAGTTTAAAACTTGCAATTCATAACTTCACAACTTCAAGATCTTAACTTTAAGATAAATCAGAACTTAGTATCTTAAAGTTTAAAACTTGAAATTCATAACTTCACAACTTCAAGATCTTAACTTTAAGATAAATCAGAACTTAGTATCTTAAAGTTTAAAACTTGAAATTCATAACTTCACAACTTCAAGATCTTAACTTTAAGATAAATCAGAACTTAGTATCTTAAAGTTTAAAACTTGAAATTCATAACTTCACAACTTCAAGATCTTAACTTTAAGATAAATCAGAAAGTTTTTAGCTTAAAGTTTAAAACTTGCAATTCATAACTTCACAACTTCAAGATCTTAACTTTAAGATAAATCAGAACTTAGTATCTTAAAGTTTAAAACTTGAAATTCATAACTTCACAACTTCAAGATCTTAACTTTAAGATAAATCAGAAAGTTTTTAGCTTAAAGTTTAAAACTTGCAATTCATAACTTCACAACTTCAAGATCTTAACTTTAAGATAAATCAGAACTTAGTATCTTAAAGTTTAAAACTTGAAATTCATAACTTCACAACTTCAAGATCTTAACTTTAAGATAAATCAGAAAGTTTTTAGCTTAAAGTTTAAAACTTGCAATTCATAACTTCACAACTTCAAGATCTTAACTTTAAGATAAATCAGAACTTAGTATCTTAAAGTTTAAAACTTGAAATTAATAACTTCACAACTTCAAGATCTTAACTTTAAGATAAATCAGAAAGTTTTTAGCTTAAAGTTTAAAACTTGCAATTCATAACTTCACAACTTCAAGATCTTAACTTTAAGATAAATCAGAAAGTTTTTAGCTTAAAGTTTAAAACTTGCAATTCATAACTTCACAACTTCAAGATCTTAACTTTAAGATAAATCAGAAAGTTTTTAGCTTAAAGTTTAAAACTTGAAATTCATAACTTCACAACTTCAAGATCTTAACTTTAAGATAAATCAGAAAGTTTTTAGCTTAAAGTTTAAAACTTGCAATTCATAACTTCACAACTTCAAGATCTTAACTTTAAGATAAATCAGAAAGTTTTTAGCTTAAAGTTTAAAACTTGCAATTCATAACTTCACAACTTCAAGATCTTAACTTTAAGATAAATCAGAACTTAGTATCTTAAAGTTTAAAACTTGAAATTCATAACTTCACAACTTCAAGATCTTAACTTTAAGATAAATCAGAAAGTTTTTAGCTTAAAGTTTAAAACTTGAAAATCATAACTTCACAACTTCAAGATCTTAACTTTAAGATAAATCAGAACTTAGTATCTTAAAGTTTAAAACTTGAAATTCATAACTTCACAACTGCAAGATCTTAACTTTAAGATAAATCAGAAAGTTTTTAGCTTAAAGTTTAAAACTTGAAATTCATAACTTCACAACTTCAAGATCTTAACTTTAAGATAAATCAGAACTTAGTATCTTAAAGTTTAAAACTTGAAATTCATAACTTCACAACTTCAAGATCTTAACTTTAAGATAAATCAGAAAGTTTTTAGCTTAAAGTTTAAAACTTGAAATTCATAACTTCACAACTTCAAGATCTTAACTTTAAGATAAATCAGAAAGTTTTTAGCCTAAAGTTTAAAACTTGAAATTCATAACTTCACAACTTCAAGATCTTAACTTTAAGATAAATCAGAACTTAGTATCTTAAAGTTTAAAACTTGAAATTCATAACTTCACAACTTCAAGATCTTAACTTTAAGATAAATCAGAACTTAGTATCTTAAAGTTTAAAACTTGAAATTCATAACTTCACAACTTCAAGATCTTAACTTTAAGATAAATCAGAAAGTTTTTAGCTTAAAGTTTAAAACTTGAAATTCATAACTTCACAACTTCAAGATCTTAACTTTAAGATAAATCAGAAAGTTTTTAGCTTAAAGTTTAAAACTTGAAATTCATAACTTCACAACTTCAAGATCTTAACTTTAAGATAAAACAGAAAGTTTTTAGCTTAAAGTTTAAAACTTGCAATTCATAACTTCACAACTTCAAGATCTTAACTTTAAGATAAATCAGAACTTAGTATCTTAAAGTTTAAAACTTGAAATTCATAACTTCACAACTTCAAGATCTTAACTTTAAGATAAATCAGAACTTAGTATCTTAAAATTTAAAACTTGAAATTCATAACTTCACAACTTCAAGATCTTAACTTTAAGATAAATCAGAAAGTTTTTAGCTTAAAGTTTAAAACTTGCAATTCATAACTTCACAACTTCAAGATCTTAACTTTAAGATAAATCAGAAAGTTTTTAGCTTAAAGTTTAAAACTTGAAATTCATAACTTCACAACTTCAAGATCTTAACTTTAAGATAAATCAGAAAGTTTTTAGCTTAAAGTTTAAAACTTGCAATTCATAACTTCACAACTTCAAGATCTTAACTTTAAGATAAATCAGAACTTAGTATCTTAAAGTTTAAAACTTGAAATTCATAACTTCACAACTTCAAGATCTTAACTTTAAGATAAATCAGAAAGTTTTTAGCTTAAAGTTTAAAACTTGCAATTCATAACTTCACAACTTCAAGATCTTAACTTTAAGATAAATCAGAACTTAGTATCTTAAAGTTTAAAACTTGAAATTCATAACTTCACAACTTCAAGATCTTAACTTTAAGATAAATCAGAAAGTTTTTAGCTTAAAGTTTAAAACTTGCAATTCATAACTTCACAACTTCAAGATCTTAACTTTAAGATAAATCAGAAAGTTTTTAGCTTAAAGTTTAAAACTTGAAATTCATAACTTCACAACTTCAAGATCTTAACTTTAAGATAAATCAGAAAGTTTTTAGCTTAAAGTTTAAAACTTGAAATTCATAACTTCACAACTTCAAGATCTTAACTTTAAGATAAATCAGAAAGTTTTTAGCTTAAAGTTTAAAACTTGCAATTCATAACTTCACAACTTCAAGATCTTAACTTTAAGATAAATCAGAACTTAGTATCTTAAAGTTTAAAACTTGAAATTCATAACTTCACAACTTCAAGATCTTAACTTTAAGATAAATCAGAAAGTTTTTAGCTTAAAGTTTAAAACTTGCAATTCATAACTTCACAACTTCAAGATCTTAACTTTAAGATAAATCAGAACTTAGTATCTTAAAGTTTAAAACTTGAAATTCATAACTTCACAACTTCAAGATCTTAACTTTAAGATAAATCAGAAAGTTTTTAGCTTAAAGTTTAAAACTTGAAATTCATAACTTCACAACTTCAAGATCTTAACTTTAAGATAAATCAGAACTTAGTATCTTAAAGTTTAAAACTTGAAATTCATAACTTCACAACTTCAAGATCTTAACTTTAAGATAAATCAGAAAGTTTTTAGCTTAAAGTTTAAAACTTGAAATTCATAACTTCACAACTTCAAGATCTTAACTTTAAGATAAATCAGAACTTAGTATCTTAAAGTTTAAAACTTGAAATTCATAACTTCACAACTTCAAGATCTTAACTTTAAGATAAATCAGAAAGTTTTTAGCTTAAAGTTTAAAACTTGCAATTCATAACTTCACAACTTCAAGATCTTAACTTTAAGATAAATCAGAAAGTTTTTAGCTTAAAGTTTAAAACTTGAAATTCATAACTTCACAACTTCAAGATCTTAACTTTAAGATAAATCAGAAAGTTTTTAGCTTAAAGTTTAAAACTTGCAATTCATAACTTCACAACTTCAAGATCTTAACTTTAAGATAAATCAGAACTTAGTATCTTAAAGTTTAAAACTTGAAATTCATAACTTCACAACTTCAAGATCTTAACTTTAAGATAAATCAGAAAGTTTTTAGCTTAAAGTTTAAAACTTGCAATTCATAACTTCACAACTTCAAGATCTTAACTTTAAGATAAATCAGAAAGTTTTTAGCTTAAAGTTTAAAACTTGCAATTCATAACTTCACAACTTCAAGATCTTAACTTTAAGATAAATCAGAAAGTTTTTAGCTTAAAGTTTAAAACTTGAAATTCATAACTTCACAACTTCAAGATCTTAACTTTAAGATAAATCAGAAAGTTTTTAGCTTAAAGTTTAAAACTTGCAATTCATAACTTCACAACTTCAAGATCTTAACTTTAAGATAAATCAGAACTTAGTATCTTAAAGTTTAAAACTTGAAATTCATAACTTCACAACTTCAAGATCTTAACTTTAAGATAAATCAGAAAGTTTTTAGCTTAAAGTTTAAAACTTGAAATTCATAACTTCACAACTTCAAGATCTTAACTTTAAGATAAATCAGAACTTAGTATCTTAAAGTTTAAAACTTGAAATTCATAACTTCACAACTTCAAGATCTTAACTTTAAGATAAATCAGAAAGTTTTTAGCTTAAAGTTTAAAACTTGAAATTCATAACTTCACAACTTCAAGATCTTAACTTTAAGATAAATCAGAACTTAGTATCTTAAAGTTTAAAACTTGAAATTCATAACTTCACAACTTCAAGATCTTAACTTTAAGATAAATCAGAAAGTTTTTAGCTTAAAGTTTAAAACTTGCAATTCATAACTTCACAACTTCAAGATCTTAACTTTAAGATAAATCAGAAAGTTTTTAGCTTAAAGTTTAAAACTTGAAATTCATAACTTCACAACTTCAAGATCTTAACTTTAAGATAAATCAGAAAGTTTTTAGCTTAAAGTTTAAAACTTGAAATTCATAACTTCACAACTTCAAGATCTTAACTTTAAGATAAATCAGAACTTAGTATCTTAAAGTTTAAAACTTGAAATTCATAACTTCACAACTTCAAGATCTTAACTTTAAGATAAATCAGAAAGTTTTTAGCTTAAAGTTTAAAACTTGAAATTCATAACTTCACAACTTCAAGATCTTAACTTTAAGATAAATCAGAAAGTTTTTAGCTTAAAGTTTAAAACTTGCAATTCATAACTTCACAACTTCAAGATCTTAACTTTAAGATAAATCAGAACTTAGTATCTTAATGTTTAAAACTTGAAATTCATAACTTCACAACTTCAAGATCTTAACTTTAAGATAAATCAGAAAGTTTTTAGCTTAAAGTTTAAAACTTGAAATTCATAACTTCACAACTTCAAGATCTTAACTTTAAGATAAATCAGAACTTAGTATCTTAAAGTTTAAAACTTGAAATTCATAACTTCACAACTTCAAGATCTTAACTTTAAGATAAATCAGAACTTAGTATCTTAAAGTTTAAAACTTGCAATTCATAACTTCACAACTTCAAGATCTTAACTTTAAGATAAATCAGAAAGTTTTTAGCTTAAAGTTTAAAACTTGAAATTCATAACTTCACAACTTCAAGATCTTAACTTTAAGATAAATCAGAAAGTTTTTAGCTTAAAGTTTAAAACTTGAAATTCATAACTTCACAACTTCAAGATCTTAACTTTAAGATAAATCAGAAAGTTTTTAGCTTAAAGTTTAAAACTTGCAATTCATAACTTCACAACTTCAAGATCTTAACTTTAAGATAAATCAGAACTTAGTATCTTAAAGTTTAAAACTTGAAATTCATAACTTCACAACTTCAAGATCTTAACTTTAAGATAAATCAGAACTTAGTATCTTAAAGTTTAAAACTTGAAATTCATAACTTCACAACTTCAAGATCTTAACTTTAAGATAAATCAGAACTTAGTATCTTAAAGTTTAAAACTTGAAATTCATAACTTCACAACTTCAAGATCTTAACTTTAAGATAAATCAGAACTTAGTATCTTAAAGTTTAAAACTTGCAATTCATAACTTCACAACTTCAAGATCTTAACTTTAAGATAAATCAGAAAGTTTTTAGCTTAAAGTTTAAAACTTGCAATTCATAACTTCACAACTTCAAGATCTTAACTTTAAGATAAATCAGAACTTAGTATCTTAAAGTTTAAAACTTGAAATTCATAACTTCACAACTTCAAGATCTTAACTTTAAGATAAATCAGAACTTAGTATCTTAAAGTTTAAAACTTGAAATTCATAACTTCACAACTTCAAGATCTTAACTTTAAGATAAATCAGAACTTAGTATCTTAAAGTTTAAAACTTGAAATTCATAACTTCACAACTTCAAGATCTTAACTTTAAGATAAATCAGAACTTAGTATCTTAAAGTTTAAAACTTGAAATTCATAACTTCACAACTTCAAGATCTTAACTTTAAGATAAATCAGAAAGTTTTTAGCTTAAAGTTTAAAACTTGCAATTCATAACTTCACAACTTCAAGATCTTAACTTTAAGATAAATCAGAACTTAGTATCTTAAAGTTTAAAACTTGCAATTCATAACTTCACAACTTCAAGATCTTAACTTTAAGATAAATCAGAACTTAGTATCTTAAAGTTTAAAACTTGAAATTCATAACTTCACAACTTCAAGATCTTAACTTTAAGATAAATCA
Organism: Podabrus alpinus; assembly: GCA_932274525.1. Lineage (NCBI taxonomy): Eukaryota > Metazoa > Arthropoda > Insecta > Coleoptera > Cantharidae > Podabrus > Podabrus alpinus. Next base: position 360,973 of record CAKNZV010000012.1, on the reverse strand, counting down.
GAAAGTTTTTAGCTTAAAGTTTAAAACTTGAAATTCATAACTTCACAACTTCAAGATCTTAACTTTAAGATAAATCAGAACTTAGTATCTTAAAGTTTAAAACTTGAAATTCATAACTTCACAACTTCAAGATCTTAACTTTAAGATAAATCAGAAAGTTTTTAGCTTAAAGTTTAAAACTTGCAATTCATAACTTCACAACTTCAAGATCTTAACTTTAAGATAAATCAGAACTTAGTATCTTAAAGTTTAAAACTTGAAATTCATAACTTCACAACTTCAAGATCTTAACTTTAAGATAAATCAGAAAGTTTTTAGCTTAAAGTTTAAAACTTGCAATTCATAACTTCACAACTTCAAGATCTTAACTTTAAGATAAATCAGAAAGTTTTTAGCTTAAAGTTTAAAACTTGCAATTCATAACTTCACAACTTCAAGATCTTAACTTTAAGATAAATCAGAACTTAGTATCTTAAAGTTTAAAACTTGAAATTCATAACTTCACAACTTCAAGATCTTAACTTTAAGATAAATCAGAAAGTTTTTAGCTTAAAGTTTAAAACTTGAAATTCATAACTTCACAACTTCAAAAACTTAACTTTAAGATAAATCAGAAAGTTTTTAGCTTAAAGTTTAAAACTTGAAATTCATAACTTCACAACTTCAAGATCTTAACTTTAAGATAAATCAGAAAGTTTTTAGCTTAAAGTTTAAAACTTGCAATTCATAACTTCACAACTTCAAGATCTTAACTTTAAGATAAATCAGAACTTAGTATCTTAAAGTTTAAAACTTGAAATTCATAACTTCACAACTTCAAGATCTTAACTTTAAGATAAATCAGAACTTAGTATCTTATAGTTTAAAACTTGAAATTCATAACTTCACAACTTCAAGATCTTAACTTTAAGATAAATCAGAAAGTTTTTAGCTTAAAGTTTAAAACTTGAAATTCATAACTTCACAACTTCAAGATCTTAACTTTAAGATAAATCAGAACTTAGTATCTTAAAGTTTAAAACTTGAAATTCATAACTTCACAACTTCAAGATCTTAACTTTAAGATAAATCAGAAAGTTTTTAGCTTAAAGTTTAAAACTTGCAATTCATAACTTCACAACTTCAAGATCTTAACTTTAAGATAAATCAGAAAGTTTTTAGCTTAAAGTTTAAAACTTGCAATTCATAACTTCACAACTTCAAGATCTTAACTTTAAGATAAATCAGAACTTAGTATCTTAAAGTTTAAAACTTGAAATTCATAACTTCACAACTTCAAGATCTTAACTTTAAGATAAATCAGAAAGTTTTTAGCTTAAAGTTTAAAACTTGCAATTCATAACTTCACAACTTCAAGATCTTAACTTTAAGATAAATCAGAACTTAGTATCTTAAAGTTTAAAACTTGAAATTCATAACTTCACAACTTCAAGATCTTAACTTTAAGATAAATCAGAACTTAGTATCTTAAAGTTTAAAACTTGAAATTCATAACTTCACAACTTCAAGATCTTAACTTTAAGATAAATCAGAACTTAGTATCTTAAAGTTTAAAACTTGAAATTCATAACTTCACAACTTCAAGATCTTAACTTTAAGATAAATCAGAAAGTTTTTAGCTTAAAGTTTAAAACTTGAAATTCATAACTTCACAACTTCAAGATCTTAACTTTAAGATAAATCAGAACTTAGTATCTTAAAGTTTAAAACTTGAAATTCATAACTTCACAACTTCAAGATCTTAACTTTAAGATAAATCAGAAAGTTTTTAGCTTAAAGTTTAAAACTTGCAATTCATAACTTCACAACTTCAAGATCTTAACTTTAAGATAAATCAGAAAGTTTTTAGATTAAAGTTTAAAACTTGCAATTCATAACTTCACAACTTCAAGATCTTAACTTTAAGATAAATCAGAACTTAGTATCTTAAAGTTTAAAACTTGAAATTCATAACTTCACAACTTCAAGATCTTAACTTTAAGATAAATCAGAAAGTTTTTAGCTTAAAGTTTAAAACTTGCAATTCATAACTTCACAACTTCAAGATCTTAACTTTAAGATAAATCAGAAAGTTTTTAGCTTAAAGTTTAAAACTTGAAATTCATAACTTCACAACTTCAAGATCTTAACTTTAAGATAAATCAGAAAGTTTTTAGCTTAAAGTTTAAAACTTGCAATTCATAACTTCACAACTTCAAGATCTTAACTTTAAGATAAATCAGAAAGTTTTTAGCTTAAAGTTTAAAACTCGAAATTCATAACTTCACAACTTCAAGATCTTAACTTTAAGATAAATCAGAAAGTTTTTAGCTTAAAGTTTAAAACTTGAAATTCATAACTTCACAACTTCAAGATCTTAACTTTAAGATAAATCAGAACTTAGTATCTTAAAGTTTAAAACTTGAAATTCATAACTTCACAACTTCAAGATCTTAACTTTAAGATAAATCAGAAAATTTTTAGCTTAAAGTTTAAAACTTGAAATTCATAACTTCACAACTTCAAGATCTTAACTTTAAGATAAATCAGAACTTAGTATCTTAAAGTTTAAAACTTGAAATTCATAACTTCACAACTTCAAGATCTTAACTTTAAGATAAATCAGAAAGTTTTTAGCTTAAAGTTTAAAACTTGCAATTCATAACTTCACAACTTCAAGATCTTAACTTTAAGATAAATCAGAAAGTTTTTAGCTTAAAGTTTAAAACTTGCAATTCATAACTTCACAACTTCAAGATCTTAACTTTAAGATAAATCAGAAAGTTTTTAGCTTAAAGTTTAAAACTTGAAATTCATAACTTCACAACTTCAAGATCTTAACTTTAAGATAAATCAGAAAGTTTTTAGCTTAAAGTTTAAAACTTGCAATTCATAACTTCACAACTTCAAGATCTTAACTTTAAGATAAATCAGAAAGTTTTTAGCTTAAAGTTTAAAACTTGAAATTCATAACTTCACAACTTCAAGATCTTAACTTTAAGATAAATCAGAAAGTTTTTAGCTTAAAGTTTAAAACTTGAAATTCATAACTTCACAACTTCAAGATCTTAACTTTAAGATAAATCAGAACTTAGTATCTTAAAGTTTAAAACTTGAAATTCATAACTTCACAACTTCAAGATCTTAACTTTAAGATAAATCAGAAAGTTTTTAGCTTAAAGTTTAAAACTTGCAATTCATAACTTCACAACTTCAAGATCTTAACTTTAAGATAAATCAGAACTTAGTATCTTAAAGTTTAAAACTTGAAATTCATAACTTCACAACTTCAAGATCTTAACTTTAAGATAAATCAGAAAGTTTTTAGCTTAAAGTTTAAAACTTGCAATTCATAACTTCACAACTTCAAGATCTTAACTTTAAGATAAATCAGAAAGTTTTTAGCTTAAAGTTTAAAACTTGAAATTCATAACTTCACAACTTCAAGATCTTAACTTTAAGATAAATCAGAAAGTTTTTAGCTTAAAGTTTAAAACTTGAAATTCATAACTTCACAACTTCAAGATCTTAACTTTAAGATAAATCAGAAAGTTTTTAGCTTAAAGTTTAAAACTTGAAATTCATAACTTCACAACTTCAAGATCTTAACTTTAAGATAAATCAGAAAGTTTTTAGCTTAAAGTTTAAAACTTGAAATTCATAACTTCACAACTTCAAGATCTTAACTTTAAGATAAATCAGAACTTAGTATCTTAAAGTTTAAAACTTGAAATTCATAACTTCACAACTTCAAGATCTTAACTTTAAGATAAATCAGAAAGTTTTTAGCTTAAAGTTTAAAACTTGCAATTCATAACTTCACAACTTCAAGATCTTAACTTTAAGATAAATCAGAAAGTTTTTAGCTTAAAGTTTAAAACTTGAAATTCATAACTTCACAACTTCAAGATCTTAACTTTAAGATAAATCAGAACTTAGTATCTTAAAGTTTAAAACTTGAAATTCATAACTTCACAACTTCAAGATCTTAACTTTAAGATAAATCAGAACTTAGTATCTTAAAGTTTAAAACTTGAAATTCATAACTTCACAACTTCAAGATCTTAACTTTAAGATAAATCAGAACTTAGTATCTTAAAGTTTAAAACTTGAAATTCATAACTTCACAACTTCAAGATCTTAACTTTAAGATAAATCAGAAAGTTTTTAGCTTAAAGTTTAAAACTTGCAATTCATAACTTCACAACTTCAAGATCTTAACTTTAAGATAAATCAGAAAGTTTTTAGCTTAAAGTTTAAAACTTGAAATTCATAACTTCACAACTTCAAGATCTTAACTTTAAGATAAATCAGAAAGTTTTTAGCTTAAAGTTTAAAACTTGCAATTCATAACTTCACAACTTCAAGATCTTAACTTTAAGATAAATCAGAAAGTTTTTAGCTTAAAGTTTAAAACTTGAAATTCATAACTTCACAACTTCAAGATCTTAACTTTAAGATAAATCAGAAAGTTTTTAGCTTAAAGTTTAAAACTTGAAATTCATAACTTCACAACTTCAAGATCTTAACTTTAAGATAAATCAGAACTTAGTATCTTAAAGTTTAAAACTTGAAATTCATAACTTCACAACTTCAAGATCTTAACTTTAAGATAAATCAGAACTTAGTATCTTAAAGTTTAAAACTTGAAATTCATAACTTCACAACTTCAAGATCTTAACTTTAAGATAAATCAGAAAGTTTTTAGCTTAAAGTTTAAAACTTGCAATTCATAACTTCACAACTTCAAGATCTTAACTTTAAGATAAATCAGAAAGTTTTTAGCTTAAAGTTTAAAACTTGAAATTCATAACTTCACAACTTCAAGATCTTAACTTTAAGATAAATCAGAAAGTTTTTAGCTTAAAGTTTAAAACTTGCAATTCATAACTTCACAACTTCAAGATCTTAACTTTAAGATAAATCAGAACTTAGTATCTTAAAGTTTAAAACTTGAAATTCATAACTTCACAACTTCAAGATCTTAACTTTAAGATAAATCAGAAAGTTTTTAGCTTAAAGTTTAAAACTTGAAATTCATAACTTCACAACTTCAAGATCTTAACTTTAAGATAAATCAGAAAGTTTTTAGCTTAAAGTTTAAAACTTGCAATTCATAACTTCACAACTTCAAGATCTTAACTTTAAGATAAATCAGAACTTAGTATCTTAAAGTTTAAAACTTGAAATTCATAACTTCACAACTTCAAGATCTTAACTTTAAGATAAATCAGAAAGTTTTTAGCTTAAAGTTTAAAACTTGCAATTCATAACTTCACAACTTCAAGATCTTAACTTTAAGATAAATCAGAAAGTTTTTAGCTTAAAGTTTAAAACTTGAAATTCATAACTTCACAACTTCAAGATCTTAACTTTAAGATAAATCAGAAAGTTTTTAGCTTAAAGTTTAAAACTTGAAATTCATAACTTCACAACTTCAAGATCTTAACTTTAAGATAAATCAGAAAGTTTTTAGCTTAAAGTTTAAAACTTGAAATTCATAACTTCACAACTTCAAGATCTTAACTTTAAGATAAATCAGAAAGTTTTTAGCTTAAAGTTTAAAACTTGAAATTCATAACTTCACAACTTCAAGATCTTAACTTTAAGATAAATCAGAACTTAGTATCTTAAAGTTTAAAACTTGAAATTCATAACTTCACAACTTCAAGATCTTAACTTTAAGATAAATCAGAAAGTTTTTAGCTTAAAGTTTAAAACTTGCAATTCATAACTTCACAACTTCAAGATCTTAACTTTAAGATAAATCAGAAAGTTTTTAGCTTAAAGTTTAAAACTTGAAATTCATAACTTCACAACTTCAAGATCTTAACTTTAAGATAAATCAGAACTTAGTATCTTAAAGTTTAAAACTTGAAATTCATAACTTCACAACTTCAAGATCTTAACTTTAAGATAAATCAGAACTTAGTATCTTAAAGTTTAAAACTTGAAATTCATAACTTCACAACTTCAAGATCTTAACTTTAAGATAAATCAGAACTTAGTATCTTAAAGTTTAAAACTTGAAATTCATAACTTCACAACTTCAAGATCTTAACTTTAAGATAAATCAGAAAGTTTTTAGCTTAAAGTTTAAAACTTGAAATTCATAACTTCACAACTTCAAGATCTTAACTTTAAGATAAATCAGAACTTAGTATCTTAAAGTTTAAAACTTGAAATTCATAACTTCACAACTTCAAGATCTTAACTTTAAGATAAATCAGAACTTAGTATCTTAAAGTTTAAAACTTGCAATTCATAACTTCACAACTTCAAGATCTTAACTTTAAGATAAATCAGAAAGTTTTTAGCTTAAAGTTTAAAACTTGAAATTCATAACTTCACAACTTCAAGATCTTAACTTTAAGATAAATCAGAAAGTTTTTAGCTTAAAGTTTAAAACTTGAAATTCATAACTTCACAACTTCAAGATCTTAACTTTAAGATAAATCAGAAAGTTTTTAGCTTAAAGTTTAAAACTTGCAATTCATAACTTCACAACTTCAAGATCTTAACTTTAAGATAAATCAGAAAGTTTTTAGCTTAAAGTTTAAAACTTGAAATTCATAACTTCACAACTTCAAGATCTTAACTTTAAGATAAATCAGAAAGTTTTTAGCTTAAAGTTTAAAACTTGCAATTCATAACTTCAGAACTTCAAGATCTTAACTTTAAGATAAATCAGAACTTAGTATCTTAAAGTTTAAAACTTGAAATTCATAACTTCACAACTTCAAGATCTTAACTTTAAGATAAATCAGAAAGTTTTTAGCTTAAAGTTTAAAACTTGCAATTCATAACTTCACAACTTCAAGATCTTAACTTTAAGATAAATCAGAAAGTTTTTAGCTTAAAGTTTAAAACTTGAAATTCATAACTTCACAACTTCAAGATCTTAACTTTAAGATAAATCAGAAAGTTTTTAGCTTAAAGTTTAAAACTTGCAATTCATAACTTCACAACTTCAAGATCTTAACTTTAAGATAAATCAGAAAGTTTTTAGCTTAAAGTTTAAAACTTGAAATTCATAACTTCACAACTTCAAGATCTTAACTTTAAGATAAATCAGAAAGTTTTTAGCTTAAAGTTTAAAACTTGAAATTCATAACTTCACAACTTCAAGATCTTAACTTTAAGATAAATCAGAACTTAGTATTTTAAAGTTTAAAACTTGAAATTCATAACTTCACAACTTCAAGATCTTAACTTTAAGATAAATCAGAACTTAGTATCTTAAAGTTTAAAACTTGCAATTCATAACTTCACAACTTCAAGATCTTAACTTTAAGATAAATCAGAAAGTTTTTAGCTTAAAGTTTAAAACTTGCAATTCATAACTTCACAACTTCAAGATCTTAACTTTAAGATAAATCAGAACTTAGTATCTTAAAGTTTAAAACTTGAAATTCATAACTTCACAACTTCAAGATCTTAACTTTAAGATAAATCAGAAAGTTTTTAGCTTAAAGTTTAAAACTTGCAATTCATAACTTCACAACTTCAAGATCTTAACTTTAAGATAAATCAGAAAGTTTTTAGCTTAAAGTTTAAAACTTGCAATTCATAACTTCACAACTTCAAGATCTTAACTTTAAGATAAATCAGAACTTAGTATCTTAAAGTTTAAAACTTGAAATTCATAACTTCACAACTTCAAGATCTTAACTTTAAGATAAATCAGAAAGTTTTTAGCTTAAAGTTTAAAACTTGAAATTCATAACTTCACAACTTCAAGATCTTAACTTTAAGATAAATCAGAACTTAGTATCTTAAAGTTTAAAACTTGAAATTCATAACTTCACAACTTCAAGATCTTAACTTTAAGATAAATCAGAACTTAGTATCTTAAAGTTTAAAACTTGAAATTCATAACTTCACAACTTCAAGATCTTAACTTTAAGATAAATCAGAAAGTTTTTAGCTTAAAGTTTAAAACTTACAATTCATAACTTCACAACTTCAAGATCTTAACTTTAAGATAAATCAGAACTTAGTATCTTAAAGTTTAAAACTTGAAATTCATAACTTCACAACTTCAAGATCTTAACTTTAAGATAAATCAGAACTTAGTATCTTAAAGTTTAAAACTTGAAATTCATAACTTCACAACTTCAAGATCTTAACTTTAAGATAAATCAGAACTTAGTATCTTAAAGTTTAAAACTTGAAATTCATAACTTCACAACTTCAAGATCTTAACTTTAAGATAAATCAGAAAGTTTTTAGCTTAAAGTTTAAAACTTGAAATTCATAACTTCACAACTTCAAGATCTTAACTTTAAGATAAATCAGAAAGTTTTTAGCTTAAAGTTTAAAACTTGAAATTCATAACTTCACAACTTCAAGATCTTAACTTTAAGATAAATCAGAACTTAGTATCTTAAAGTTTAAAACTTGAAATTCATAACTTCACAACTTCAAGATCTTAACTTTAAGATAAATCAGAAAGTTTTTAGCTTAAAGTTTAAAACTTGCAATTCATAACTTCACAACTTCAAGATCTTAACTTTAAGATAAATCAGAAAGTTTTTAGCTTAAAGTTTAAAACTTGCAATTCATAACTTCACAACTTCAAGATCTTAACTTTAAGATAAATCAGAAAGTTTTTAGCTTAAAGTTTAAAACTTGAAATTCATAACTTCACAACTTCAAGATCTTAACTTTAAGATAAATCAGAAAGTTTTTAGCTTAAAGTTTAAAACTTGCAATTCATAACTTCACAACTTCAAGATCTTAACTTTAAGATAAATCAGAACTTAGTATCTTAAAGTTTAAAACTTGAAATTCATAACTTCACAACTTCAAGATCTTAACTTTAAGATAAATCAGAAAGTTTTTAGTTTAAAGTTTAAAACTTGAAATTCATAACTTCACAACTTCAAGATCTTAACTTTAAGATAAATCAGAAAGTTTTTAGCTTAAAGTTTAAAACTTGAAATTCATAACTTCACAACTTCAAGATCTTAACTTTAAGATAAATCAGAACTTAGTATCTTAAAGTTTAAAACTTGAAATTCATAACTTCACAACTTCAAGATCTTAACTTTAAGATAAATCAGAACTTAGTATCTTAAAGTTTAAAACTTGAAATTCATAACTTCACAACTTCAAGATCTTAACTTTAAGATAAATCAGAAAGTTTTTAGCTTAAAGTTTAAAACTTGAAATTCATAACTTCACAACTTCAAGATCTTAACTTTAAGATAAATCAGAAAGTTTTTAGCTTAAAGTTTAAAACTTGAAATTCATAACTTCACAACTTCAAGATCTTAACTTTAAGATAAATCAGAACTTAGTATCTTAAAGTTTAAAACTTGAAATTCATAACTTCACAACTTCAAGATCTTAACTTTAAGATAAATCAGAAAGTTTTTAGCTTAAAGTTTAAAACTTGAAATTCATAACTTCACAACTTCAAGATCTTAACTTTAAGATAAATCAGAAAGTTTTTAGCTTAAAGTTTAAAACTTGAAATTCATAACTTCACAACTTCAAGATCTTAACTTTAAGATAAATCAGAAAGTTTTTAGCTTAAAGTTTAAAACTTGCAATTCATAACTTCACAACTTCAAGATCTTAACTTTAAGATAAATCAGAAAGTTTTTAGCTTAAAGTTTAAAACTTGAAATTCATAACTTCACAACTTCAAGATCTTAACTTTAAGATAAATCAGAAAGTTTTTAGCTTAAAGTTTAAAACTTGAAATTCATAACTTCACAACTTCAAGATCTTAACTTTAAGATAAATCAGAACTTAGTATCTTAAAGTTTAAAACTTGAAATTCATAACTTCACAACTTCAAGATCTTAACTTTAAGATAAATCAGAAAGTTTTTAGCTTAAAGTTTAAAACTTGCAATTCATAACTTCACAACTTCAAGATCTTAACTTTAAGATAAATCAGAACTTAGTATCTTAAAGTTTAAAACTTGAAATTCATAACTTCACAACTTCAAGATCTTAACTTTAAGATAAATCAGAACTTAGTATCTTAAAGTTTAAAACTTGCAATTCATAACTTCACAACTTCAAGATCTTAACTTTAAGATAAATCAGAAAGTTTTTAGCTTAAAGTTTAAAACTTGCAATTCATAACTTCACAACTTCAAGATCTTAACTTTAAGATAAATCAGAACTTAGTATCTTAAAGTTTAAAACTTGAAATTCATAACTTCACAACTTCAAGATCTTAACTTTAAGATAAATCAGAAAGTTTTTAGCTTAAAGTTTAAAACTTGCAATTCATAACTTCACAACTTCAAGATCTTAACTTTAAGATAAATCAGAACTTAGTATCTTAAAGTTTAAAACTTGAAATTCATAACTTCACAACTTCAAGATCTTAACTTTAAGATAAATCAGAACTTAGTATCTTAAAGTTTAAAACTTGCAATTCATAACTTCACAACTTCAAGATCTTAACTTTAAGATAAATCAGAAAGTTTTTAGCTTAAAGTTTAAAACTTGCAATTCATAACTTCACAACTTCAAGATCTTAACTTTAAGATAAATCAGAACTTAGTATCTTAAAGTTTAAAACTTGAAATTCATAACTTCACAACTTCAAGATCTTAACTTTAAGATAAATCAGAAAGTTTTTAGCTTAAAGTTTAAAACTTGCAATTCATAACTTCACAACTTCAAGATCTTAACTTTAAGATAAATCAGAACTTAGTATCTTAAAGTTTAAAATTGAAATTCATAACTTCACAACTTCAAGATCTTAACTTTAAGATAAATCAGAAAGTTTTTAGCTTAAAGTTTAAAACTTGAAATTCATAACTTCACAACTTCAAGATCTTAACTTTAAGATAAATCAGAACTTAGTATCTTAAAGTTTAAAACTTGAAATTCATAACTTCACAACTTCAAGATCTTAACTTTAATATAATCAGAAAGTTTTTAGCTTAAAGTTTAAAACTTGAAATTCATAACTTCACAACTTCAAGATCTTAACTTTAAGATAAATCAGAAAGTTTTTAGCTTAAAGTTTAAAACTTGAAATTCATAAGTTCACAACTTCAAGATCTTAACTTTAAGATAAATCAGAAAGTTTTTAGCTTAAAGTTTAAAACTTGAAATTCATAACTTCACAACTTCAAGATCTTAACTTTAAGATAAATCAGAAAGTTTTTAGCTTAAAGTTTAAAACTTGAAATTCATAACTTCACAACTTCAAGATCTTAACTTTAAGATAAATCAGAACTTAGTATCTTAAAGTTTAAAACTTGAAATTCATAACTTCACAACTTCAAGATCTTAACTTTAAGATAAATCAGAAAGTTTTTAGCTTAAAGTTTAAAACTTGCAATTCATAACTTCACAACATCAAGATCTTAACTTTAAGATAAATCAGAACTTAGTATCTTAAAGTTTAAAACTTGAAATTCATAACTTCACAACTTCAAGATCTTAACTTTAAGATAAATCAGAAAGTTTTTAGCTTAAAGTTTAAAACTTGAAATTCATAACTTCACAACTTCAAGATCTTAACTTTAAGATAAATCAGAAAGTTTTTAGCTTAAAGTTTAAAACTTGCAATTCATAACTTCACAACTTCAAGATCTTAACTTTAAGATAAATCAGAACTTAGTATCTTAAAGTTTAAAACTTGAAATTCATAACTTCACAACTTCAAGATCTTAACTTTAAGATAAATCAGAAAGTTTTTAGCTTAAAGTTTAAAACTTGAAATTCATAACTTCACAACTTCAAGATCTTAACTTTAAGATAAATCAGAAAGTTTTTAGCTTAAAGTTTAAAACTTGCAATTCATAACTTCACAACTTCAAGATCTTAACTTTAAGATAAATCAGAACTTAGTATCTTAAAGTTTAAAACTTGAAATTCATAACTTCACAACTTCAAGATCTTAACTTTAAGATAAATCAGAACTTAGTATCTTAAAGTTTAAAACTTGAAATTCATAACTTCACAACTTCAAGATCTTAACTTTAAGATAAATCAGAAAGTTTTTAGCTTAAAGTTTAAAACTTGAAATTCATAACTTCACAACTTCAAGATCTTAACTTTAAGATAAATCAGAAAGTTTTTAGCTTAAAGTTTAAAACTTGCAATTCATAACTTCACAACTTCAAGATTTTAACTTTAAGATAAATCAGAAAGTTTTTAGCTTAAAGTTTAAAACTTGAAATTCATAACTTCACAACTTCAAGATCTTAACTTTAAGATAAATCAGAAAGTTTTTAGCTTAAAGTTTAAAACTTGCAATTCATAACTTCACAACTTCAAGATCTTAACTTTAAGATAAATCAGAAAGTTTTTAGCTTAAAGTTTAAAACTTGCAATTCATAACTTCACAACTTCAAGATCTTAACTTTAAGATAAATCAGAAAGTTTTTAGCTTAAAGTTTAAAACTTGAAATTCATAACTTCACAACTTCAAGATCTTAACTTTAAGATAAATCAGAACTTAGTATCTTAAAGTTTAAAACTTGCAATTCATAACTTCACAACTTCAAGATCTTAACTTTAAGATAAATCAGAACTTAGTATCTTAAAGTTTAAAACTTGAAATTCATAACTTCACAACTTCAAGATCTTAACTTTAAGATAAATCAGAAAGTTTTTAGCTTAAAGTTTAAAACTTGCAATTCATAACTTCACAACTTCAAGATCTTAACTTTAAGATAAATCAGAACTTAGTATCTTAAAGTTTAAAACTTGAAATTCATAACTTCACAACTTCAAGATCTTAACTTTAAGATAAATCAGAACTTAGTATCTTAAAGTTTAAAACTTGAAATTCATAACTTCACAACTTCAAGATCTTAACTTTAAGATAAATCAGAAAGTTTTTAGCTTAAAGTTTAAAACTTGCAATTCATAACTTCACAACTTCAAGATCTTAACTTTAAGATAAATCAGAACTTAGTATCTTAAAGTTTAAAAATTGAAATTCATAACTTCACAACTTCAAGATCTTAACTTTAAGATAAATCAGAAAGTTTTTAGCTTAAAGTTTAAAACTTGCAATTCATAACTTCACAACTTCAAGATCTTAACTTTAAGATAAATCAGAAAGTTTTTAGCTTAAAGTTTAAAACTTGCAATTCATAACTTCACAACTTCAAGATCTTAACTTTAAGATAAATCAGAAAGTTTTTAGCTTAAAGTTTAAAACTTGAAATTCATAACTTCACAACTTCAAGATCTTAACTTTAAGATAAATCAGAACTTAGTATCTTAAAGTTTAAAACTTGAAATTCATAACTTCACAACTTCAAGATCTTAACTTTAAGATAAATCAGAACTTAGTATCTTAAAGTTTAAAACTTGAAATTCATAACTTCACAACTTCAAGATCTTAACTTTAAGATAAATCAGAAAGTTTTTAGCTTAAAGTTTAAAACTTGAAATTCATAACTTCACAACTTCAAGATCTTAACTTTAAGATAAATCAGAACTTAGTATCTTAAAGTTTAAAACTTGAAATTCATAACTTCACAACTTCAAGATCTTAACTTTAAGATAAATCAGAAAGTTTTTAGCTTAAAGTTTAAAACTTGAAATTCATAACTTCACAACTTCAAGATCTTAACTTTAAGATAAATCAGAACTTAGTATCTTAAAGTTTAAAACTTGAAATTCATAACTTCACAACTTCAAGATCTTAACTTTAAGATAAATCAGAAAGTTTTTAGCTTAAAGTTTAAAACTTGAAATTCATAACTTCACAACTTCAAGATCTTAACTTTAAGATAAATCAGAAAGTTTTTAGCTTAAAGTTTAAAACTTGCAATTCATAACTTCACAACTTCAAGATCTTAACTTTAAGATAAATCAGAAAGTTTTTAGCTTAAAGTTTAAAACTTGCAATTCATAACTTCACAACTTCAAGATCTTAACTTTAAGATAAATCAGAACTTAGTATCTTAAAGTTTAAAACTTGAAATTCATAACTTCACAACTTCAAGATCTTAACTTTAAGATAAATCAGAACTTAGTATCTTAAAGTTTAAAACTTGAAATTCATAACTTCACAACTTCAAGATCTTAACTTTAAGATAAATCAGAACTTAGTATCTTAAAGTTTAAAACTTGAAATTCATAACTTCACAACTTCAAGATCTTAACTTTAAGATAAATCAGAAAGTTTTTAGCTTAAAGTTTAAAACTTGAAATTCATAACTTCACAACTTCAAGATCTTAACTTTAAGATAAATCAGAAAGTTTTTAGCTTAAAGTTTAAAACTTGAAATTCATAACTTCACAACTTCAAGATCTTAACTTTAAGATAAATCAGAACTTAGTATCTTAAAGTTTAAAACTTGAAATTCATAACTTCACAACTTCAAGATCTTAACTTTAAGATAAATCAGAAAGTTTTTAGCTTAAAGTTTAAAACTTGCAATTCATAACTTCACAACTTCAAGATCTTAGCTTTAAGATAAATCAGAAAGTTTTTAGCTTAAAGTTTAAAACTTGCAATTCATAACTTCACAACTTCAAGATCTTAACTTTAAGATAAATCAGAAAGTTTTTAGCTTAAAGTTTAAAACTTGAAATTCATAACTTCACAACTTCAAGATCTTAACTTTAAGATAAATCAGAAAGTTTTTAGCTTAAAGTTTAAAACTTGCAATTCATAACTTCACAACTTCAAGATCTTAACTTTAAGATAAATCAGAACTTAGTATCTTAAAGTTTAAAACTTGAAATTCATAACTTCACAACTTCAAGATCTTAACTTTAAGATAAATCAGAAAGTTTTTAGCTTAAAGTTTAAAACTTGAAATTCATAACTTCACAACTTCAAGATCTTAACTTTAAGATAAATCAGAAAGTTTTTAGCTTAAAGTTTAAAACTTGAAATTCATAACTTCACAACTTCAAGATCTTAACTTTAAGATAAATCAGAACTTAGTATCTTAAAGTTTAAAACTTGAAATTCATAACTTCACAACTTCAAGATCTTAACTTTAAGATAAATCAGAACTTAGTATCTTAAAGTTTAAAACTTGAAATTCATAACTTCACAACTTCAAGATCTTAACTTTAAGATAAATCAGAAAGTTTTTAGCTTAAAGTTTAAAACTTGAAATTCATAACTTCACAACTTCAAGATCTTAACTTTAAGATAAATCAGAAAGTTTTTAGCTTAAAGTTTAAAACTTGAAATTCATAACTTCACAACTTCAAGATCTTAACTTTAAGATAAATCAGAACTTAGTATCTTAAAGTTTAAAACTTGAAATTCATAACTTCACAACTTCAAGATCTTAACTTTAAGATAAATCAGAAAGTTTTTAGCTTAAAGTTTAAAACTTGAAATTCATAACTTCACAACTTCAAGATCTTAACTTTAAGATAAATCAGAAAGTTTTTAGCTTAAAGTTTAAAACTTGAAATTCATAACTTCACAACTTCAAGATCTTAACTTTAAGATAAATCAGAACTTAGTATCTTAAAGTTTAAAACTTGCAATTCATAACTTCACAACTTCAAGATCTTAACTTTAAGATAAATCAGAAAGTTTTTAGCTTAAAGTTTAAAACTTGAAATTCATAACTTCACAACTTCAAGATCTTAACTTTAAGATAAATCAGAAAGTTTTTAGCTTAAAGTTTAAAACTTGAAATTCATAACTTCACAACTTCAAGATCTTAACTTTAAGATAAATCAGAACTTAGTATCTTAAAGTTTAAAACTTGAAATTCATAACTTCACAACTTCAAGATCTTAACTTTAAGATAAATCAGAAAGTTTTTAGCTTAAAGTTTAAAACTTGCAATTCATAACTTCACAACTTCAAGATCTTAACTTTAAGATAAATCAGAACTTAGTATCTTAAAGTTTAAAACTTGAAATTCATAACTTCACAACTTCAAGATCTTAACTTTAAGATAAATCAGAACTTAGTATCTTAAAGTTTAAAACTTGAAATTCATAACTTCACAACTTCAAGATCTTAACTTTAAGATAAATCAGAAAGTTTTTAGCTTAAAGTTTAAAACTTGCAATTCATAACTTCACAACTTCAAGATCTTAACTTTAAGATAAATCAGAACTTAGTATCTTAAAGTTTAAAACTTGAAATTCATAACTTCACAACTTCAAGATCTTAACTTTAAGATAAATCAGAACTTAGTATCTTAAAGTTTAAAACTTGCAATTCATAACTTCACAACTTCAAGATCTTAACTTTAAGATAAATCAGAAAGTTTTTAGCTTAAAGTTTAAAACTTGCAATTCATAACTTCACAACTTCAAGATCTTAACTTTAAGATAAATCAGAACTTAGTATCTTAAAGTTTAAAACTTGAAATTCATAACTTCACAACTTCAAGATCTTAACTTTAAGATAAATCAGAAAGTTTTTAGCTTAAAGTT
This sequence comes from Podabrus alpinus, assembly GCA_932274525.1. Classification (NCBI taxonomy): domain Eukaryota; kingdom Metazoa; phylum Arthropoda; class Insecta; order Coleoptera; family Cantharidae; genus Podabrus; species Podabrus alpinus. The sequence continues at coordinate 344,636 of CAKNZV010000012.1, read as the reverse complement.
TAAAACTTGCAATTCATAACTTCACAACTTCAAGATCTTAACTTTAAGATAAATCAGAACTTAGTATCTTAAAGTTTAAAACTTGAAATTCATAACTTCACAACTTCAAGATCTTAACTTTAAGATAAATCAGAACTTAGTATCTTAAAGTTTAAAACTTGCAATTCATAACTTCACAACTTCAAGATCTTAACTTTAAGATAAATCAGAAAGTTTTTAGCTTAAAGTTTAAAACTTGCAATTCATAACTTCACAACTTCAAGATCTTAACTTTAAGATAAATCAGAACTTAGTATCTTACGAGGGTTGCTGTTTAACTTTCTGGCCTAGGGAACACTAAGCGTTGCTAGGTGCAATTTGACATTTGCATTGTAAAGTTTGACATGTTGTAGCATAAACGTACTCAGAACGTTTTGACGTACGGCCATCATTTCTGTTGTTTATAGTGACTTGAAAAAATCAATTTGGAAAAAAAATGGAATTAACTCGTGAACATTTTCGTGCAATCATTTTTCACAACTTTCGACGTGGATTATCACGACAAGAGTGCATCGATGAACTTAAATCTTTGTATGGCGATGAAGCACCATCCTATAGCACTGTGAAAAACTGGTTTAATGAATTCAATCGTGGCCGACGCTCGCTCGAAGATGAAGATCGTGAAGGTCGTCCAAAAACAGTCGTTGTGCCAGAGAACATTGATGCCGTCCGTGAACTGATAAAGCAAGATCGTCATGTGACATACCGTGAGATAGAGGCATCCTTGGGCATTTCTTCCACCAGCATACATTCGATATTGCATGGGCACCTGGCCGTAAAAAAGGTTTGTTCTCGTTGGATCCCGCATAATTTGACAATGGCTCAAAAAAAGTGTCGTGTGGATTGGTGCAAAGAAAATTTAAAAAAATACAATCGCGGTGTTTCAAAAGACGTTTATAAGATCGTCACAGGTGACGAATCATGGATCTATGCTTATGAGCCCGAAACAAAACAGCAATCGACCGTGTGGGTCTTCGAAGACGAGCCAAATCCAACGAAAGTTGTTCGTGCAAGAAACACTTCGAAGCAAATGGTAGCCTGTTTCTTTGGTAAAACTGGTCATGTGGCGACTGTTCCGCTTGAGCAACGTAGGACGGTCAATTCTGAGTGGTACACCACAATTTGTTTGCCTGAAGTCTTCGGAGAAATTCGAACAACGAACAAGAGAAGACGGATCATTGTGCACCATGACAATGCGAGCTCTCACACATCAGCTCAAACCAGCGCCTTTTTGACCGCCCAAAACGTCGAATTGATGGGTCATCCGCCGTACAGCCCTGACTTGGCACCCAATGACTTCTTTTTATTCCCGAACATCAAGAGAAAAATGCGTGGTCAACGATTTTCGTCGCCAGAAGATGCTGTTGAAGCGTTCAAAAACCATGTTTTGGAGGTGTCTCAATCGGAGTGGAAAAAGAGCTTCGACAATTGTTTTGAGCGCATGCAAAAGTGTATAAATCTTGCTGGAGAATACTTTGAAAAACAATAAAATCATTTTTGATGATAAATATTCGCATTTTCATTATTAGGCCAGAAAGTTAAACAGCAACCCTCGTAAAGTTTAAAACTTGAAATTCATAACTTCACAACTTCAAGATCTTAACTTTAAGATAAATCAGAAAGTTTTTAGCTTAAAGTTTAAAACTTGCAATTCATAACTTCACAACTTCAAGATCTTAACTTTAAGATAAATCAGAACTTAGTATCTTAAAGTTTAAAACTTGAAATTCATAACTTCACAACTTCAAGATCTTAACTTTAAGATAAATCAGAAAGTTTTTAGCTTAAAGTTTAAAACTTGAAATTCATAACTTCACAACTTCAAGATCTTAACTTTAAGATAAATCAGAACTTAGTATCTTAAAGTTTAAAACTTGAAATTCATAACTTCACAACTTCAAGATCTTAACTTTAAGATAAATCAGAACTTAGTATCTTAAAGTTTAAAACTTGCAATTCATAACTTCACAACTTCAAGATCTTAACTTTAAGATAAATCAGAAAGTTTTTAGCTTAAAGTTTAAAACTTGAAATTCATAACTTCACAACTTCAAGATCTTAACTTTAAGATAAATCAGAAAGTTTTTAGCTTAAAGTTTAAAACTTGAAATTCATAACTTCACAACTTCAAGATCTTAACTTTAAGATAAATCAGAAAGTTTTTAGCTTAAAGTTTAAAACTTGAAATTCATAACTTCACAACTTCAAGATCTTAACTTTAAGATAAATCAGAAAGTTTTTAGCTTAAAGTTTAAAACTTGAAATTCATAACTTCACAACTTCAAGATCTTAACTTTAAGATAAATCAGAACTTAGTATCTTAAAGTTTAAAACTTGAAATTCATAACTTCACAACTTCAAGATCTTAACTTTAAGATAAATCAGAAAGTTTTTAGCTTAAAGTTTAAAACTTGCAATTCATAACTTCACAACTTCAAGATCTTAACTTTAAGATAAATCAGAACTTAGTATCTTAAAGTTTAAAACTTGAAATTCATAACTTCACAACTTCAAGATCTTAACTTTAAGATAAATCAGAAAGTTTTTAGCTTAAAGTTTAAAACTTGAAATTCATAACTTCACAACTTCAAGATCTTAACTTTAAGATAAATCAGAAAGTTTTTAGCTTAAAGTTTAAAACTTGCAATTCATAACTTCACAACTTCAAGATCTTAACTTTAAGATAAATCAGAACTTAGTATCTTAAAGTTTAAAACTTGAAATTCATAACTTCACAACTTCAAGATCTTAACTTTAAGATAAATCAGAACTTAGTATCTTAAAGTTTAAAACTTGAAATTCATAACTTCACAACTTCAAGATCTTAACTTTAAGATAAATCAGAACTTAGTATCTTAAAGTTTAAAACTTGAAATTCATAACTTCACAACTTCAAGATCTTAACTTTAAGATAAATCAGAAAGTTTTTAGCTTAAAGTTTAAAACTTGAAATTCATAACTTCACAACTTCAAGATCTTAACTTTAAGATAAATCAGAACTTAGTATCTTAAAGTTTAAAACTTGAAATTCATAACTTCACAACTTCAAGATCTTAACTTTAAGATAAATCAGAAAGTTTTTAGCTTAAAGTTTAAAACTTGAAATTCATAACTTCACAACTTCAAGATCTTAACTTTAAGATAAATCAGAACTTAGTATCTTAAAGTTTAAAACTTGAAATTCATAACTTCACAACTTCAAGATCTTAACTTTAAGATAAATCAGAAAGTTTTTAGCTTAAAGTTTAAAACTTGAAATTCATAACTTCACAACTTCAAGATCTTAACTTTAAGATAAATCAGAAAGTTTTTAGCTTAAAGTTTAAAACTTGCAATTCATAACTTCACAACTTCAAGATCTTAACTTTAAGATAAATCAGAAAGTTTTTAGCTTAAAGTTTAAAACTTGCAATTCATAACTTCACAACTTCAAGATCTTAACTTTAAGATAAATCAGAACTTAGTATCTTAAAGTTTAAAACTTGAAATTCATAACTTCACAACTTCAAGATCTTAACTTTAAGATAAATCAGAACTTAGTATCTTAAAGTTTAAAACTTGAAATTCATAACTTCACAACTTCAAGATCTTAACTTTAAGATAAATCAGAACTTAGTATCTTAAAGTTTAAAACTTGAAATTCATAACTTCACAACTTCAAGATCTTAACTTTAAGATAAATCAGAAAGTTTTTAGCTTAAAGTTTAAAACTTGAAATTCATAACTTCACAACTTCAAGATCTTAACTTTAAGATAAATCAGAAAGTTTTTAGCTTAAAGTTTAAAACTTGAAATTCATAACTTCACAACTTCAAGATCTTAACTTTAAGATAAATCAGAACTTAGTATCTTAAAGTTTAAAACTTGAAATTCATAACTTCACAACTTCAAGATCTTAACTTTAAGATAAATCAGAACTTAGTATCTTAAAGTTTAAAACTTGAAATTCATAACTTCACAACTTCAAGATCTTAACTTTAAGATAAATCAGAAAGTTTTTAGCTTAAAGTTTAAAACTTGAAATTCATAACTTCACAACTTCAAGATCTTAACTTTAAGATAAATCAGAAAGTTTTTAGCTTAAAGTTTAAAACTTGCAATTCATAACTTCACAACTTCAAGATCTTAACTTTAAGATAAATCAGAAAGTTTTTAGCTTAAAGTTTAAAACTTGAAATTCATAACTTCACAACTTCAAGATCTTAACTTTAAGATAAATCAGAAAGTTTTTAGCTTAAAGTTTAAAACTTGCAATTCATAACTTCACAACTTCAAGATCTTAACTTTAAGATAAATCAGAACTTAGTATCTTAAAGTTTAAAACTTGAAATTCATAACTTCACAACTTCAAGATCTTAACTTTAAGATAAATCAGAAAGTTTTTAGCTTAAAGTTTAAAACTTGAAATTCATAACTTCACAACTTCAAGATCTTAACTTTAAGATAAATCAGAAAGTTTTTAGCTTAAAGTTTAAAACTTGAAATTCATAACTTCACAACTTCAAGATCTTAACTTTAAGATAAATCAGAACTTAGTATCTTAAAGTTTAAAACTTGAAATTCATAACTTCACAACTTCAAGATCTTAACTTTAAGATAAATCAGAACTTAGTATCTTAAAGTTTAAAACTTGAAATTCATAACTTCACAACTTCAAGATCTTAACTTTAAGATAAATCAGAAAGTTTTTAGCTTAAAGTTTAAAACTTGAAATTCATAACTTCACAACTTCAAGATCTTAACTTTAAGATAAATCAGAAAGTTTTTAGCTTAAAGTTTAAAACTTGAAATTCATAACTTCACAACTTCAAGATCTTAACTTTAAGATAAATCAGAACTTAGTATCTTAAAGTTTAAAACTTGAAATTCATAACTTCACAACTTCAAGATCTTAACTTTAAGATAAATCAGAAAGTTTTTAGCTTAAAGTTTAAAACTTGAAATTCATAACTTCACAACTTCAAGATCTTAACTTTAAGATAAATCAGAAAGTTTTTAGCTTAAAGTTTAAAACTTGAAATTCATAACTTCACAACTTCAAGATCTTAACTTTAAGATAAATCAGAAAGTTTTTAGCTTAAAGTTTAAAACTTGCAATTCATAACTTCACAACTTCAAGATCTTAACTTTAAGATAAATCAGAAAGTTTTTAGCTTAAAGTTTAAAACTTGAAATTCATAACTTCACAACTTCAAGATCTTAACTTTAAGATAAATCAGAAAGTTTTTAGCTTAAAGTTTAAAACTTGAAATTCATAACTTCACAACTTCAAGATCTTAACTTTAAGATAAATCAGAACTTAGTATCTTAAAGTTTAAAACTTGAAATTCATAACTTCACAACTTCAAGATCTTAACTTTAAGATAAATCAGAAAGTTTTTAGCTTAAAGTTTAAAACTTGCAATTCATAACTTCACAACTTCAAGATCTTAACTTTAAGATAAATCAGAACTTAGTATCTTAAAGTTTAAAACTTGAAATTCATAACTTCACAACTTCAAGATCTTAACTTTAAGATAAATCAGAACTTAGTATCTTAAAGTTTAAAACTTGCAATTCATAACTTCACAACTTCAAGATCTTAACTTTAAGATAAATCAGAAAGTTTTTAGCTTAAAGTTTAAAACTTGCAATTCATAACTTCACAACTTCAAGATCTTAACTTTAAGATAAATCAGAACTTAGTATCTTAAAGTTTAAAACTTGAAATTCATAACTTCACAACTTCAAGATCTTAACTTTAAGATAAATCAGAAAGTTTTTAGCTTAAAGTTTAAAACTTGCAATTCATAACTTCACAACTTCAAGATCTTAACTTTAAGATAAATCAGAACTTAGTATCTTAAAGTTTAAAACTTGAAATTCATAACTTCACAACTTCAAGATCTTAACTTTAAGATAAATCAGAACTTAGTATCTTAAAGTTTAAAACTTGCAATTCATAACTTCACAACTTCAAGATCTTAACTTTAAGATAAATCAGAAAGTTTTTAGCTTAAAGTTTAAAACTTGAAATTCATAACTTCACAACTTCAAGATCTTAACTTTAAGATAAATCAGAACTTAGTATCTTAAAGTTTAAAACTTGAAATTCATAACTTCACAACTTCAAGATCTTAACTTTAAGATAAATCAGAACTTAGTATCTTAAAGTTTAAAACTTGAAATTCATAACTTCACAACTTCAAGATCTTAACTTTAAGATAAATCAGAAAGTTTTTAGCTTAAAGTTTAAAACTTGAAATTCATAACTTCACAACTTCAAGATCTTAACTTTAAGATAAATCAGAAAGTTTTTAGCTTAAAGTTTAAAACTTGAAATTCATAACTTCACAACTTCAAGATCTTAACTTTAAGATAAATCAGAACTTAGTATCTTAAAGTTTAAAACTTGAAATTCATAACTTCACAACTTCAAGATCTTAACTTTAAGATAAATCAGAAAGTTTTTAGCTTAAAGTTTAAAACTTGAAATTCATAACTTCACAACTTCAAGATCTTAACTTTAAGATAAATCAGAAAGTTTTTAGCTTAAAGTTTAAAACTTGAAATTCATAACTTCACAACTTCAAGATCTTAACTTTAAGATAAATCAGAAAGTTTTTAGCTTAAAGTTTAAAACTTGCAATTCATAACTTCACAACTTCAAGATCTTAACTTTAAGATAAATCAGAAAGTTTTTAGCTTAAAGTTTAAAACTTGAAATTCATAACTTCACAACTTCAAGATCTTAACTTTAAGATAAATCAGAAAGTTTTTAGCTTAAAGTTTAAAACTTGAAATTCATAACTTCACAACTTCAAGATCTTAACTTTAAGATAAATCAGAACTTAGTATCTTAAAGTTTAAAACTTGAAATTCATAACTTCACAACTTCAAGATCTTAACTTTAAGATAAATCAGAAAGTTTTTAGCTTAAAGTTTAAAACTTGCAATTCATAACTTCACAACTTCAAGATCTTAACTTTAAGATAAATCAGAACTTAGTATCTTAAAGTTTAAAACTTGAAATTCATAACTTCACAACTTCAAGATCTTAACTTTAAGATAAATCAGAACTTAGTATCTTAAAGTTTAAAACTTGCAATTCATAACTTCACAACTTCAAGATCTTAACTTTAAGATAAATCAGAAAGTTTTTAGCTTAAAGTTTAAAACTTGCAATTCATAACTTCACAACTTCAAGATCTTAACTTTAAGATAAATCAGAACTTAGTATCTTAAAGTTTAAAACTTGAAATTCATAACTTCACAACTTCAAGATCTTAACTTTAAGATAAATCAGAAAGTTTTTAGCTTAAAGTTTAAAACTTGCAATTCATAACTTCACAACTTCAAGATCTTAACTTTAAGATAAATCAGAACTTAGTATCTTAAAGTTTAAAACTTGAAATTCATAACTTCACAACTTCAAGATCTTAACTTTAAGATAAATCAGAACTTAGTATCTTAAAGTTTAAAACTTGCAATTCATAACTTCACAACTTCAAGATCTTAACTTTAAGATAAATCAGAAAGTTTTTAGCTTAAAGTTTAAAACTTGCAATTCATAACTTCACAACTTCAAGATCTTAACTTTAAGATAAATCAGAACTTAGTATCTTAAAGTTTAAAACTTGAAATTCATAACTTCACAACTTCAAGATCTTAACTTTAAGATAAATCAGAAAGTTTTTAGCTTAAAGTTTAAAACTTGCAATTCATAACTTCACAACTTCAAGATCTTAACTTTAAGATAAATCAGAACTTAGTATCTTAAAGTTTAAAACTTGAAATTCATAACTTCACAACTTCAAGATCTTAACTTTAAGATAAATCAGAAAGTTTTTAGCTTAAAGTTTAAAACTTGAAATTCATAACTTCACAACTTCAAGATCTTAACTTTAAGATAAATCAGAACTTAGTATCTTAAAGTTTAAAACTTGAAATTCATAACTTCACAACTTCAAGATCTTAACTTTAAGATAAATCAGAACTTAGTATCTTAAAGTTTAAAACTTGCAATTCATAACTTCACAACTTCAAGATCTTAACTTTAAGATAAATCAGAAAGTTTTTAGCTTAAAGTTTAAAACTTGAAATTCATAACTTCACAACTTCAAGATCTTAACTTTAAGATAAATCAGAAAGTTTTTAGCTTAAAGTTTAAAACTTGAAATTCATAACTTCACAACTTCAAGATCTTAACTTTAAGATAAATCAGAAAGTTTTTAGCTTAAAGTTTAAAACTTGAAATTCATAACTTCACAACTTCAAGATCTTAACTTTAAGATAAATCAGAAAGTTTTTAGCTTAAAGTTTAAAACTTGAAATTCATAACTTCACAACTTCAAGATCTTAACTTTAAGATAAATCAGAACTTAGTATCTTAAAGTTTAAAACTTGAAATTCATAACTTCACAACTTCAAGATCTTAACTTTAAGATAAATCAGAAAGTTTTTAGCTTAAAGTTTAAAACTTGCAATTCATAACTTCACAACTTCAAGATCTTAACTTTAAGATAAATCAGAACTTAGTATCTTAAAGTTTAAAACTTGAAATTCATAACTTCACAACTTCAAGATCTTAACTTTAAGATAAATCAGAAAGTTTTTAGCTTAAAGTTTAAAACTTGAAATTCATAACTTCACAACTTCAAGATCTTAACTTTAAGATAAATCAGAAAGTTTTTAGCTTAAAGTTTAAAACTTGCAATTCATAACTTCACAACTTCAAGATCTTAACTTTAAGATAAATCAGAACTTAGTATCTTAAAGTTTAAAACTTGAAATTCATAACTTCACAACTTCAAGATCTTAACTTTAAGATAAATCAGAAAGTTTTTAGCTTAAAGTTTAAAACTTGAAATTCATAACTTCACAACTTCAAGATCTTAACTTTAAGATAAATCAGAAAGTTTTTAGCTTAAAGTTTAAAACTTGCAATTCATAACTTCACAACTTCAAGATCTTAACTTTAAGATAAATCAGAACTTAGTATCTTAAAGTTTAAAACTTGAAATTCATAACTTCACAACTTCAAGATCTTAACTTTAAGATAAATCAGAACTTAGTATCTTAAAGTTTAAAACTTGAAATTCATAACTTCACAACTTCAAGATCTTAACTTTAAGATAAATCAGAAAGTTTTTAGCTTAAAGTTTAAAACTTGAAATTCATAACTTCACAACTTCAAGATCTTAACTTTAAGATAAATCAGAAAGTTTTTAGCTTAAAGTTTAAAACTTGCAATTCATAACTTCACAACTTCAAGATCTTAACTTTAAGATAAATCAGAAAGTTTTTAGCTTAAAGTTTAAAACTTGAAATTCATAACTTCACAACTTCAAGATCTTAACTTTAAGATAAATCAGAAAGTTTTTAGCTTAAAGTTTAAAACTTGCAATTCATAACTTCACAACTTCAAGATCTTAACTTTAAGATAAATCAGAAAGTTTTTAGCTTAAAGTTTAAAACTTGCAATTCATAACTTCACAACTTCAAGATCTTAACTTTAAGATAAATCAGAAAGTTTTTAGCTTAAAGTTTAAAACTTGAAATTCATAACTTCACAACTTCAAGATCTTAACTTTAAGATAAATCAGAACTTAGTATCTTAAAGTTTAAAACTTGCAATTCATAACTTCACAACTTCAAGATCTTAACTTTAAGATAAATCAGAACTTAGTATCTTAAAGTTTAAAACTTGAAATTCATAACTTCACAACTTCAAGATCTTAACTTTAAGATAAATCAGAAAGTTTTTAGCTTAAAGTTTAAAACTTGCAATTCATAACTTCACAACTTCAAGATCTTAACTTTAAGATAAATCAGAACTTAGTATCTTAAAGTTTAAAACTTGAAATTCATAACTTCACAACTTCAAGATCTTAACTTTAAGATAAATCAGAACTTAGTATCTTAAAGTTTAAAACTTGAAATTCATAACTTCACAACTTCAAGATCTTAACTTTAAGATAAATCAGAAAGTTTTTAGCTTAAAGTTTAAAACTTGCAATTCATAACTTCACAACTTCAAGATCTTAACTTTAAGATAAATCAGAACTTAGTATCTTAAAGTTTAAAACTTGAAATTCATAACTTCACAACTTCAAGATCTTAACTTTAAGATAAATCAGAAAGTTTTTAGCTTAAAGTTTAAAACTTGCAATTCATAACTTCACAACTTCAAGATCTTAACTTTAAGATAAATCAGAAAGTTTTTAGCTTAAAGTTTAAAACTTGCAATTCATAACTTCACAACTTCAAGATCTTAACTTTAAGATAAATCAGAACTTAGTATCTTAAAGTTTAAAACTTGAAATTCATAACTTCACAACTTCAAGATCTTAACTTTAAGATAAATCAGAAAGTTTTTAGCTTAAAGTTTAAAACTTGCAATTCATAACTTCACAACTTCAAGATCTTAACTTTAAGATAAATCAGAAAGTTTTTAGCTTAAAGTTTAAAACTTGAAATTCATAACTTCACAACTTCAAGATCTTAACTTTAAGATAAATCAGAACTTAGTATCTTAAAGTTTAAAACTTGAAATTCATAACTTCACAACTTCAAGATCTTAACTTTAAGATAAATCAGAACTTAGTATCTTAAAGTTTAAAACTTGAAATTCATAACTTCACAACTTCAAGATCTTAACTTTAAGATAAATCAGAAAGTTTTTAGCTTAAAGTTTAAAACTTGAAATTCATAACTTCACAACTTCAAGATCTTAACTTTAAGATAAATCAGAAAGTTTTTAGCTTAAAGTTTAAAACTTGAAATTCATAACTTCACAACTTCAAGATCTTAACTTTAAGATAAATCAGAAAGTTTTTAGCTTAAAGTTTAAAACTTGCAATTCATAACTTCACAACTTCAAGATCTTAACTTTAAGATAAATCAGAACTTAGTATCTTAAAGTTTAAAACTTGAAATTCATAACTTCACAACTTCAAGATCTTAACTTTAAGATAAATCAGAAAGTTTTTAGCTTAAAGTTTAAAACTTGAAATTCATAACTTCACAACTTCAAGATCTTAACTTTAAGATAAATCAGAACTTAGTATCTTAAAGTTTAAAACTTGAAATTCATAACTTCACAACTTCAAGATCTTAACTTTAAGATAAATCAGAAAGTTTTTAGCTTAAAGTTTAAAACTTGAAATTCATAACTTCACAACTTCAAGATCTTAACTTTAAGATAAATCAGAACTTAGTATCTTAAAGTTTAAAACTTGAAATTCATAACTTCACAACTTCAAGATCTTAAACTTTAAGATAAATCAGAAAGTTTTTAGCTTAAAGTTTAAAACTTGAAATTCATAACTTCACAACTTCAAGATCTTAACTTTAAGATAAATCAGAAAGTTTTTAGCTTAAAGTTTAAAACTTGCAATTCATAACTTCACAACTTCAAGATCTTAACTTTAAGATAAATCAGAAAGTTTTTAGCTTAAAGTTTAAAACTTGAAATTCATAACTTCACAACTTCAAGATCTTAACTTTAAGATAAATCAGAAAGTTTTTAGCTTAAAGTTTAAAACTTGCAATTCATAACTTCACAACTTCAAGATCTTAACTTTAAGATAAATCAGAACTTAGTATCTTAAAGTTTAAAACTTGAAATTCATAACTTCACAACTTCAAGATCTTAACTTTAAGATAAATCAGAAAGTTTTTAGCTTAAAGTTTAAAACTTGCAATTCATAACTTCACAACTTTAAGATCTTAACTTTAAGATAAATCAGAAAGTTTTTAGCTTAAAGTTTAAAACTTGCAATTCATAACTTCACAACTTCAAGATCTTAACTTTAAGATAAATCAGAAAGTTTTTAGCTTAAAGTTTAAAACTTGAAATTCATAACTTCACAACTTCAAGATCTTAACTTTAAGATAAATCAGAAAGTTTTTAGCTTAAAGTTTAAAACTTGCAATTCATAACTTCACAACTTCAAGATCTTAACTTTAAGATAAATCAGAACTTAGTATCTTAAAGTTTAAAACTTGAAATTCATAACTTCACAACTTCAAGATCTTAACTTTAAGATAAATCAGAAAGTTTTTAGCTTAAAGTTTAAAACTTGCAATTCATAACTTCACAACTTCAAGATCTTAACTTTAAGATAAATCAGAAAGTTTTTAGCTTAAAGTTTAAAACTTGAAATTCAGAACTTCACAACTTCAAGATCTTAACTTTAAGATAAATCAGAACTTAGTATCTTAAAGTTTAAAACTTGAAATTCATAACTTCACAACTTCAAGATCTTAACTTTAAGATAAATCAGAAAGTTTTTAGCTTAAAGTTTAAAACTTGAAATTCATAACTTCACAACTTCAAGATCTTAACTTTAAGATAAATCAGAAAGTTTTTAGCTTAAAGTTTAAAACTTGAAATTCATAACTTCACAACTTCAAGATCTTAACTTTAAGATAAATCAGAAAGTTTTTAGCTTAAAGTTTAAAACTTGAAATTCATAACTTCACAACTTCAAGATCTTAACTTTAAGATAAATCAGAACTTAGTATCTTAAAGTTTAAAACTTGAAATTCATAACTTCACAACTTCAAGATCTTAACTTTAAGATAAATCAGAAAGTTTTTAGCTTAAAGTTTAAAACTTGCAATTCATAACTTCACAACTTCAAGATCTTAACTTTAAGATAAATCAGAAAGTTTTTAGCTTAAAGTTTAAAACTTGCAATTCATAACTTCACAACTTCAAGATCTTAACTTTAAGATAAATCAGAAAGTTTTTAGCTTAAAGTTTAAAACTTGCAATTCATAACTTCACAACTTCAAGATCTTAACTTTAAGATAAATCAGAAAGTTTTTAGCTTAAAGTTTAAAACTTGCAATTCATAACTTCACAACTTCAAGATCTTAACTTTAAGATAAATCAGAACTTAGTATCTTAAAGTTTAAAACTTGAAATTCATAACTTCACAACTTCAAGATCTTAACTTTAAGATAAATCAGAACTTAGTATCTTAAAGTTTAAAACTTGAAATTCATAACTTCACAACTTCAAGATCTTAACTTTAAGATAAATCAGAAAGTTTTTAGCTTAAAGTTTAAAACTTGCAATTCATAACTTCACAACTTCAAGATCTTAACTTTAAGATAAATCAGAAAGTTTTTAGCTTAAAGTTTAAAACTTGCAATTCATAACTTCACAACTTCAAGATCTTAACTTTAAGATAAATCAGAAAGTTTTTAGCTTAAAGTTTAAAACTTGAAATTCATAACTTCACAACTTCAAGATCTTAACTTTAAGATAAATCAGAAAGTTTTTAGCTTAAAGTTTAAAACTTGCAATTCATAACTTCACAACTTCAAGATCTTAACTTTAAGATAAATCAGAACTTAGTATCTTAAAGTTTAAAACTTGAAATTCATAACTTCACAACTTCAAGATCTTAACTTTAAGATAAATCAGAAAGTTTTTAGCTTAAAGTTTAAAACTTGCAATTCATAACTTCACAACTTCAAGATCTTAACTTTAAGATAAATCAGAAAGTTTTTAGCTTAAAGTTAAAAACTTGAAATTCAGAACTTCACAACTTCAAGATCTTAACTTTAAGATAAATCAGAACTTAGTATCTTAAAGTTTAAAACTTGAAATTCATAACTTCACAACTTCAAGATCTTAACTTTAAGATAAATCAGAAAGTTTTTAGCTTAAAGTTTAAAACTTGAAATTCATAACTTCACAACTTCAAGATCTTAACTTTAAGATAAATCAGAAAGTTTTTAGCTTAAAGTTTAAAACTTGAAATTCATAACTTCACAACTTCAAGATCTTAACTTTAAGATAAATCAGAAAGTTTTTAGCTTAAAGTTTAAAACTTGAAATTCATAACTTCACAACTTCAAGATCTTAACTTTAAGATAAATCAGAACTTAGTATCTTAAAGTTTAAAACTTGAAATTCATAACTTCACAACTTCAAGATCTTAACTTTAAGATAAATCAGAAAGTTTTTAGCTTAAAGTTTAAAACTTGCAATTCATAACTTCACAACTTCAAGATCTTAACTTTAAGATAAATCAGAAAGTTTTTAGCTTAAAGTTTAAAACTTGCAATTCATAACTTCACAACTTCAAGATCTTAACTTTAAGATAAATCAGAAAGTTTTTAGCTTAAAGTTTAAAACTTGCAATTCATAACTTCACAACTTCAAGATCTTAACTTTAAGATAAATCAGAAAGTTTTTAGCTTAAAGTTTAAAACTTGCAATTCATAACTTCACAACTTCAAGATCTTAACTTTAAGATAAATCAGAACTTAGTATCTTAAAGTTTAAAACTTGAAATTCATAACTTCACAACTTCAAGATCTTAACTTTAAGATAAATCAGAACTTAGTATCTTAAAGTTTAAAACTTGAAATTCATAACTTCACAACTTCAAGATCTTAACTTTAAGATAAATCAGAAAGTTTTTAGCTTAAAGTTTAAAACTTGCAATTCATAACTTCACAACTTCAAGATCTTAACTTTAAGATAAATCAGAAAGTTTTTAGCTTAAAGTTTAAAACTTGCAATTCATAACTTCACAACTTCAAGATCTTAACTTTAAGATAAATCAGAAAGTTTTTAGCTTAAAGTTTAAAACTTGCAATTCATAACTTCACTACTTCAAGATCTTAACTTTAAGATAAATCAGAAAGTTTTTAGCTTAAAGTTTAAAACTTGCAATTCATAACTTCACAACTTCAAGATCTTAACTTTAAGATAAATCAGAAAGTTTTTAGCTTAAAGTTTAAAACTTGCAATTCATAACTTCACAACTTCAAGATCTTAACTTTAAGATAAATCAGAACTTAGTATCTTAAAGTTTAAAACTTGAAATTCATAACTTCACAACTTCAAGATCTTAACTTTAAGATAAATCAGAACTTAGTATCTTAAAGTTTAAAACTTGAAATTCATAACTTCACAACTTCAAGATCTTAACTTTAAGATAAATCAGAAAGTTTTTAGCTTAAAGTTTAAAACTTGCAATTCATAACTTCACAACTTCAAGATCTTAACTTTAAGATAAATCAGAACTTAGTATCTTAAAGTTTAAAACTTGCAATTCATAACTTCACAACTTCAAGATCTTAACTTTAAGATAAATCAGAAAGTTTTTAGCTTAAAGTTTAAAACTTGCAATTCATAACTTCACAACTTCAAGATCTTAACTTTAAGATAAATCAGAACTTAGTATCTTAAAGTTTAAAACTTGCAATTCATAACTTCACAACTTCAAGATCTTAACTTTAAGATAAATCAGAAAGTTTTTAGCTTAAAGTTTAAAACTTGCAATTCATAACTTCACAACTTCAAGATCTTAACTTTAAGATAAATCAGAACTTAGTATCTTAAAGTTTAAAACTTGCAATTCATAACTTCACAACTTCAAGATCTTAACTTTAAGATAAATCAGAAAGTTTTTAGCTTAAAGTTTAAAACTTGCAATTCATAACTTCACAACTTCAAGATCTTAACTTTAAGATAAATCAGAACTTAGTATCTTAAAGTTTAAAACTTGAAATTCATAACTTCACAACTTCAAGATCTTAACTTTAAGATAAATCAGAACTTAGTATCTTAAAGTTTAAAACTTGAAATTCATAACTTCACAACTTCAAGATCTTAACTTTAAGATAAATCAGAAAGTTTTTAGCTTAAAGTTTAAAACTTGCAATTCATAACTTCACAACTTCAAGATCTTAACTTTAAGATAAATCAGAACTTAGTATCTTAAAGTTTAAAACTTGAAATTCATAACTTCACAACTTCAAGATCTTAACTTTAAGATAAATCAGAAAGTTTTTAGCTTAAAGTTTAAAACTTGCAATTCATAACTTCACAACTTCAAGATCTTAACTTTAAGATAAATCAGAAAGTTTTTAGCTTAAAGTTTAAAACTTGCAATTCATAACTTCACAACTTCAAGATCTTAACTTTAAGATAAATCAGAAAGTTTTTAGCTTAAAGTTTAAAACTTGAAATTCATAACTTCACAACTTCAAGATCTTAACTTTAAGATAAATCAGAACTTAGTATCTTAAAGTTTAAAACTTGAAATTCATAACTTCACAACTTCAAGATCTTAACTTTAAGATAAATCAGAAAGTTTTTAGCTTAAAGTTTAAAACTTGCAATTCATAACTTCACAACTTCAAGATCTTAACTTTAAGATAAATCAGAACTTAGTATCTTAAAGTTTAAAACTTGCAATTCATAACTTCACAACTTCAAGATCTTAACTTTAAGATAAATCAGAAAGTTTTTAGCTTAAAGTTTAAAACTTGCAATTCATAACTTCACAACTTCAAGATCTTAACTTTAAGATAAATCAGAACTTAGTATCTTAAAGTTTAAAACTTGCAATTCATAACTTCACAACTTCAAGATCTTAACTTTAAGATAAATCAGAACTTGGTATCTTAAAGTTTAAAACTTGAAATTCATAACTTCACAACTTCAAGATCTTAACTTTAAGATAAATCAGAACTTAGTATCTTAAAGTTTAAAACTTGCAATTCATAACTTCACAACTTCAAGATCTTAACTTTAAGATAAATCAGAAAGTTTTTAGCTTAAAGTTTAAAACTTGCAATTCATAACTTCACAACTTCAAGATCTTAACTTTAAGATAAATCAGAACTTAGTATCTTAAAGTTTAAAACTTGAAATTCATAACTTCACAACTTCAAGATCTTAACTTTAAGATAAATCAGAACTTAGTATCTTAAAGTTTAAAACTTGAAATTCATAACTTCACAACTTCAAGATCTTAACTTTAAGATAAATCAGAAAGTTTTTAGCTTAAAGTTTAAAACTTGCAATTCATAACTTCACAACTTCAAGATCTTAACTTTAAGATAAATCAGAACTTAGTATCTTAAAGTTTAAAACTTGAAATTCATAACTTCACAACTTCAAGATCTTAACTTTAAGATAAATCAGAAAGTTTTTAGCTTAAAGTTTAAAACTTGCAATTCATAACTTCACAACTTCAAGATCTTAACTTTAAGATAAATCAGAAAGTTTTTAGCTTAAAGTTTAAAACTTGCAATTCATAACTTCACAACTTCAAGATCTTAACTTTAAGATAAATCAGAAAGTTTTTAGCTTAAAGTTTAAAACTTGAAATTCATAACTTCACAACTTCAAGATCTTAACTTTAAGATAAATCAGAAAGTTTTTAGCTTAAAGTTTAAAACTTGCAATTCATAACTTCACAACTTAAAGATCGTAACTTTAAGATAAATCAGAACTTAGTATCTTAAAGTTTAAAACTTGAAATTCATAACTTCACAACTTCAAGATCTTAACTTTAAGATAAATCAGAAAGTTTTTAGCTTAAAGTTTAAAACTTGCAATTCATAACTTCACAACTTCAAGATCTTAACTTTAAGATAAATCAGAACTTAGTATCTTAAAGTTTAAAACTTGAAATTCATAACTTCACAACTTCAAGATCTTAACTTTAAGATAAATCAGAACTTAGTATCTTAAAGTTTAAAACTTGAAATTCATAACTTCACAACTTCAAGATCTTAACTTTAAGATAAATCAGAAAGTTTTTAGCTTAAAGTTTAAAACTTGCAATTCATAACTTCACAACTTCAAGATCTTAACTTTAAGATAAATCAGAACTTAGTATCTTAAAGTTTAAAACTTGAAATTCATAACTTCACAACTTCAAGATCTTAACTTTAAGATAAATCAGAAAGTTTTTAGCTTAAAGTTTAAAACTTGCAATTCATAACTTCACAACTTCAAGATCTTAACTTTAAGATAAATCAGAAAGTTTTTAGCTTAAAGTTTAAAACTTGCAATTCATAACTTCACAACTTCAAGATCTTAACTTTAAGATAAATCAGAAAGTTTTTAGCTTAAAGTTTAAAACTTGAAATTCATAACTTCACAACTTCAAGATCTTAACTTTAAGATAAATCAGAAAGTTTTTAGCTTAAAGTTTAAAACTTGCAATTCATAACTTCACAACTTCAAGATCTTAACTTTAAGATAAATCAGAACTTAGTATCTTAAAGTTTAAAACTTGAAATTCATAACTTCACAACTTCAAGATCTTAACTTTAAGATAAATCAGAAAGTTTTTAGCTTAAAGTTTAAAACTTGCAATTCATAACTTCACAACTTCAAGATCTTAACTTTAAGATAAATCAGAACTTAGTATCTTAAAGTTTAAAACTTGAAATTCATAACTTCACAACTTCAAGATCTTAACTTTAAGATAAATCAGAAAGTTTTTAGCTTAAAGTTTAAAACTTGCAATTCATAACTTCACAACTTCAAGATCTTAACTTTAAGATAAATCAGAAAGTTTTTAGCTTAAAGTTTAAAACTTGCAATTCATAACTTCACAACTTCAAGATCTTAACTTTAAGATAAATCAGAACTTAGTATCTTAAAGTTTAAAACTTGAAATTCATAACTTCACAACTTCAAGATCTTAACTTTAAGATAAATCAGAACTTAGTATCTTAAAGTTTAAAACTTGAAATTCATAACTTCACAACTTCAAGATCTTAACTTTAAGATAAATCAGAAAGTTTTTAGCTTAAAGTTTAAAACTTGCAATTCATAACTTCACAACTTCAAGATCTTAACTTTAAGATAAATCAGAACTTAGTATCTTAAAGTTTAAAACTTGAAATTCATAACTTCACAACTTCAAGATCTTAACTTTAAGATAAATCAGAACTTAGTATCTTAAAGTTTAAAACTTGAAATTCATAACTTCACAACTTCAAGATCTTAACTTTAAGATAAATCAGAACTTAGTATCTTGAAGTTTAAAACTTGAAATTCATAACTTCACAACTTCAAGATCTTAACTTTAAGATAAATCAGAACTTAGTATCTTAAAGTTTAAAACTTGAAATTCATAACTTCACAACTTCAAGATCTTAACTTTAAGATAAATCAGAAAGTTTTTAGCTTAAAGTTTAAAACTTGAAATTCATAACTTCACAACTTCAAGATCTTAACTTTAAGATAAATCAGAAAGTTTTTAGCTTAAAGTTTAAAACTTGAAATTCATAACTTCACAACTTCAAGATCTTAACTTTAAGATAAATCAGAACTTAGTATCTTAAAGTTTAAAACTTGAAATTCATAACTTCACAACTTCAAGATCTTAACTTTAAGATAAATCAGAAAGTTTTTAGCTTAAAGTTTAAAACTTGAAATTCATAACTTCACAACTTCAAGATCTTAACTTTAAGATAAATCAGAACTTAGTATCTTAAAGTTTAAAACTTGAAATTCATAACTTCACAACTTCAAGATCTTAACTTTAAGATAAATCAGAAAGTTTTTAGCTTAAAGTTTAAAACTTGAAATTCATAACTTCACAACTTCAAGATCTTAACTTTAAGATAAATCAGAACTTAGTATCTTAAAGTTTAAAACTTGAAATTCATAACTTCACAACTTCAAGATCTTAACTTTAAGATAAATCAGAAAGTTTTTAGCTTAAAGTTTAAAACTTGAAATTCATAACTTCACAACTTCAAGATCTTAACTTTAAGATAAATCAGAAAGTTTATAGCTTAAAGTTTAAAACTTGAAATTCATAACTTCACAACTTCAAGATCTTAACTTTAAGATAAATCAGAACTTAGTATCTTAAAGTTTAAAACTTGAAATTCATAACTTCACAACTTCAAGATCTTAACTTTAAGATAAATCAGAACTTAGTATCTTAAAGTTTAAAACTTGAAATTCATAACTTCACAACTTCAAGATCTTAACTTTAAGATAAATCAGAAAGTTTTTAGCTTAAAGTTTAAAACTTGCAATTCATAACTTCACAACTTCAAGATCTTAACTTTAAGATAAATCAGAACTTAGTATCTTAAAGTTTAAAACTTGAAATTCATAACTTCACAACTTCAAGATCTTAACTTTAAGATAAATCAGAAAGTTTTTAGCTTAAAGTTTAAAACTTGAAATTCATAACTTCACAACTTCAAGATCTTAACTTTAAGATAAATCAGAAAGTTTTTAGCTTAAAGTTTAAAACTTGAAATTCATAACTTCACAACTTCAAGATCTTAACTTTAAGATAAATCAGAAAGTTTTTAGCTTAAAGTTTAAAACTTGCAATTCATAACTTCACAACTTCAAGATCTTAACTTTAAGATAAATCAGAACTTAGTATCTTAAAGTTTAAAACTTGAAATTCATAACTTCACAACTTCAAGATCTTAACTTTATGATAAATCAGAAAGTTTTTAGCTTAAAGTTTAAAACTTGAAATTCATAACTTCACAACTTCAAGATCTTAACTTTAAGATAAATCAGAACTTAGTATCTTAAAGTTTAAAACTTGAAATTCATAACTTCACAACTTCAAGATCTTAACTTTAAGATAAATCAGAACTTAGTATCTTAAAGTTTAAAACTTGAAATTCATAACTTCACAACTTCAAGATCTTAACTTTAAGATAAATCAGAACTTAGTATCTTAAAGTTTAAAACTTGAAATTCATAACTTCACAACTTCAAGATCTTAACTTTAAGATAAATCAGAAAGTTTTTAGCTTAAAGTTTAAAACTTGCAATTCATAACTTCACAACTTCAAGATCTTAACTTTAAGATAAATCAGAACTTAGTATCTTAAAGTTTAAAACTTGAAATTCATAACTTCACAACTTCAAGATCTTAACTTTAAGATAAATCAGAAAGTTTTTAGCTTAAAGTTTAAAACTTGCAATTCATAACTTCACAACTTCAAGATCTTAACTTTAAGATAAATCAGAAAGTTTTTAGCTTAAAGTTTAAAACTTGAAATTCATAACTTCACAACTTCAAGATCTTAACTTTAAGATAAATCAGAAAGTTTTTAGCTTAAAGTTTAAAACTTGCAATTCATAACTTCACAACTTCAAGATCTTAACTTTAAGATAAATCAGAACTTAGTATCTTAAAGTTTAAAACTTGCAATTCATAACTTCACAACTTCAAGATCTTAACTTTAAGATAAATCAGAACTTAGTATCTTAAAGTTTAAAACTTGAAATTCATAACTTCACAACTTCAAGATCTTAACTTTAAGATAAATCAGAACTTAGTATGTTAAAGTTTAAAACTTGAAATTCATAACTTCACAACTTCAAGATCTTAACTTTAAGATAAATCAGAAAGTTTTTAGCTTAAAGTTTAAAACTTGCAATTCATAACTTCACAACTTCAAGATCTTAACTTTAAGATAAATCAGAACTTAGTATCTTAAAGTTTAAAACTTGCAATTCATAACTTCACAACTTCAAGATCTTAACTTTAAGATAAATCAGAACTTAGTATCTTAAAGTTTAAAACTTGAAATTCATAACTTCACAACTTCAAGATCTTAACTTTAAGATAAATCAGAAAGTTTTTAGCTTAAAGTTTAAAACTTGAAATTCATAACTTCACAACTTCAAGATTTTAACTTTAAGATAAATCAGAACTTAGTATCTTAAAGTTTAAAACTTGAAATTCATAACTTCACAACTTCAAGATCTTAACTTTAAGATAAATCAGAACTTAGTATCTTAAAGTTTAAAACTTGAAATTCATAACTTTACAACTTCAAGATCTTAACTTTAAGATAAATCAGAAAGTTTTTAGCTTAAAGTTTAAAACTTGAAATTCATAACTTCACAACTTCAAGATCTTAACTTTAAGATAAATCAGAAAGTTTTTAGCTTAAAGTTTAAAACTTGCAATTCATAACTTCACAACTTCAAGATCTTAACTTTAAGATAAATCAGAAAGTTTTTAGCTTAAAGTTTAAAACTTGAAATTCATAACTTCACAACTTCAAGATCTTAACTTTAAGATAAATCAGAAAGTTTTTAGCTTAAAGTTTAAAACTTGAAATTCATAACTTCACAACTTCAAGATCTTAACTTTAAGATAAATCAGAAAGTTTTTAGCTTAAAGTTTAAAACTTGCAATTCATAACTTCACAACTTCAAGATCTTAACTTTAAGATAAATCAGAAAGTTTTTAGCTTAAAGTTTAAAACTTGCAATTCATAACTTCACAACTTCAAGATCTTAACTTTAAGATAAATCAGAACTTAGTATCTTAAAGTTTAAAACTTGAAATTCATAACTTCACAACTTCAAGATCTTAACTTTAAGATAAATCAGAAAGTTTTTAGCTTAAAGTTTAAAACTTGCAATTCATAACTTCACAACTTCAAGATCTTAACTTTAAGATAAATCAGAAAGTTTTTAGCTTAAAGTTTAAAACTTGAAATTCATAACTTCACAACTTCAAGATCTTAACTTTAAGATAAATCAGAAAGTTTTTAGCTTAAAGTTTAAAACTTGCAATTCATAACTTCACAACTTCAAGATCTTAACTTTAAGATAAATCAGAACTTAGTATCTTAAAGTTTAAAACTTGCAATTCATAACTTCACAACTTCAAGATCTTAACTTTAAGATAAATCAGAACTTAGTATCTTAAAGTTTAAAACTTGAAATTCATAACTTCACAACTTCAAGATCTTAACTTTAAGATAAATCAGAACTTAGTATGTTAAAGTTTAAAACTTGAAATTCATAACTTCACAACTTCAAGATCTTAACTTTAAGATAAATCAGAAAGTTTTTAGCTTAAAGTTTAAAACTTGCAATTCATAACTTCACAACTTCAAGATCTTAACTTTAAGATAAATCAGAACTTAGTATCTTAAAGTTTAAAACTTGCAATTCATAACTTCACAACTTCAAGATCTTAACTTTAAGATAAATCAGAACTTAGTATCTTAAAGTTTAAAACTTGAAATTCATAACTTCACAACTTCAAGATCTTAACTTTAAGATAAATCAGAAAGTTTTTAGCTTAAAGTTTAAAACTTGAAATTCATAACTTCACAACTTCAAGATTTTAACTTTAAGATAAATCAGAACTTAGTATCTTAAAGTTTAAAACTTGAAATTCATAACTTCACAACTTCAAGATCTTAACTTTAAGATAAATCAGAACTTAGTATCTTAAAGTTTAAAACTTGAAATTCATAACTTTACAACTTCAAGATCTTAACTTTAAGATAAATCAGAAAGTTTTTAGCTTAAAGTTTAAAACTTGAAATTCATAACTTCACAACTTCAAGATCTTAACTTTAAGATAAATCAGAAAGTTTTTAGCTTAAAGTTTAAAACTTGCAATTCATAACTTCACAACTTCAAGATCTTAACTTTAAGATAAATCAGAAAGTTTTTAGCTTAAAGTTTAAAACTTGCAATTCATAACTTCACAACTTCAAGATCTTAACTTTAAGATAAATCAGAAAGTTTTTAGCTTAAAGTTTAAAACTTGAAATTCATAACTTCACAACTTCAAGATCTTAACTTTAAGATAAATCAGAAAGTTTTTAGCTTAAAGTTTAAAACTTGCAATTCATAACTTCACAACTTCAAGATCTTAACTTTAAGATAAATCAGAAAGTTTTTAGCTTAAAGTTTAAAACTTGCAATTCATAACTTCACAACTTCAAGATCTTAACTTTAAGATAAATCAGAACTTAGTATCTTAAAGTTTAAAACTTGAAATTCATAACTTCACAACTTCAAGATCTTAACTTTAAGATAAATCAGAAAGTTTTTAGCTTAAAGTTTAAAACTTGCAATTCATAACTTCACAACTTCAAGATCTTAACTTTAAGATAAATCAGAAAGTTTTTAGCTTAAAGTTTAAAACTTGCAATTCATAACTTCACAACTTCAAGATCTTAACTTTAAGATAAATCAGAAAGTTTTTAGCTTAAAGTTTAAAACTTGAAATTCATAACTTCACAACTTCAAGATCTTAACTTTAAGATAAATCAGAAAGTTTTTAGCTTAAAGTTTAAAACTTGCAATTCATAACTTCACAACTTCAAGATCTTAACTTTAAGATAAATCAGAACTTAGTATCTTAAAGTTTAAAACTTGAAATTCATAACTTCACAACTTCAAGATCTTAACTTTAAGATAAATCAGAAAGTTTTTAGCTTAAAGTTTAAAACTTGCAATTCATAACTTCACAACTTCAAGATCTTAACTTTAAGATAAATCAGAACTTAGTATCTTAAAGTTTAAAACTTGAAATTCATAACTTCACAACTTCAAGATCTTAACTTTAAGATAAATCAGAAAGTTTTTAGCTTAAAGTTTAAAACTTGCAATTCATAACTTCACAACTTCAAGATCTTAACTTTAAGATAAATCAGAAAGTTTTTAGCTTAAAGTTTAAAACTTGAAATTCATAACTTCACAACTTCAAGATCTTAACTTTAAGATAAATCAGAACTTAGTATCTTAAAGTTTAAAACTTGAAATTCATAACTTCACAACTTCAAGATCTTAACTTTAAGATAAATCAGAAAGTTTTTAGCTTAAAGTTTAAAACTTGTAATTCATAACTTCACAACTTCAAGATCTTAACTTTAAGATAAATCAGAAAGTTTTTAGCTTAAAGTTTAAAACTTGAAATTCATTACTTCACAACTTCAAGATCTTAACTTTAAGATAAATCAGAACTTAGTATCTTAAAGTTTAAAACTTGAAATTCATAACTTCACAACTTCAAGATCTTAACTTTAAGATAAATCAGAAAGTTTTTAGCTTAAAGTTTAAAACTTGCAATTCATAACTTCACAACTTCAAGATCTTAACTTTAAGATAAATCAGAACTTAGTATCTTAAAGTTTAAAACTTGAAATTCATAACTTCACAACTTCAAGATCTTAACTTTAAGATAAATCAGAAAGTTTTTAGCTTAAAGTTTAAAACTTGAAATTCATAACTTCACAACTTCAAGATCTTAACTTTAAGATAAATCAGAACTTAGTATCTTAAAGTTTAAAACTTGAAATTCATAACTTCACAACTTCAAGATCTTAACTTTAAGATAAATCAGAACTTAGTATCTTAAAGTTTAAAACTTGAAATTCATAACTTCACAACTTCAAGATCTTAACTTTAAGATAAATCAGAAAGTTTTTAGCTTAAAGTTTAAAACTTGAAATTCATAACTTCACAACTTCAAGATCTTAACTTTAAGATAAATCAGAAAGTTTTTAGCTTAAAGTTTAAAACTTGAAATTCATAACTTCACAACTTCAAGATCTTAACTTTAAGATAAATCAGAAAGTTTTTAGCTTAAAGTTTAAAACTTGAAATTCATAACTTCACAACTTCAAGATCTTAACTTTAAGATAAATCAGAACTTAGTATCTTAAAGTTTAAAACTTGAAATTCATAACTTCACAACTTCAAGATCTTAACTTTAAGATAAATCAGAACTTAGTATCTTAAAGTTTAAAACTTGAAATTCATAACTTCACAACTTCAAGATCTTAACTTTAAGATAAATCAGAAAGTTTTTAGCTTAAAGTTTAAAACTTGCAATTCATAACTTCACAACTTCAAGATCTTAACTTTAAGATAAATCAGAACTTAGTATCTTAAAGTTTAAAACTTGAAATTCATAACTTCACAACTTCAAGATCTTAACTTTAAGATAAATCAGAAAGTTTTTAGCTTAAAGTTTAAAACTTGCAATTCATAACTTCACAACTTCAAGATCTTAACTTTAAGATAAATCAGAAAGTTTTTAGCTTAAAGTTTAAAACTTGCAATTCATAACTTCACAACTTCAAGATCTTAACTTTAAGATAAATCAGAAAGTTTTTAGCTTAAAGTTTAAAACTTGAAATTCATAACTTCACAACTTCAAGATCTTAACTTTAAGATAAATCAGAAAGTTTTTAGCTTAAAGTTTAAAACTTGCAATTCATAACTTCACAACTTCAAGATCTTAACTTTAAGATAAATCAGAACTTAGTATCTTAAAGTTTAAAACTTGAAATTCATAACTTCACAACTTCAAGATCTTAACTTTAAGATAAATCAGAAAGTTTTTAGCTTAAAGTTTAAAACTTGCAATTCATAACTTCACAACTTCAAGATCTTAACTTTAAGATAAATCAGAAAGTTTTTAGCTTAAAGTTTAAAACTTGCAATTCATAACTTCACAACTTCAAGATCTTAACTTTAAGATAAATCAGAAAGTTTTTAGCTTAAAGTTTAAAACTTGAAATTCATAACTTCACAACTTCAAGATCTTAACTTTAAGATAAATCAGAAAGTTTTTAGCTTAAAGTTTAAAACTTGAAATTCATAACTTCACAACTTCAAGATCTTAACTTTAAGATAAATCAGAAAGTTTTTAGCTTAAAGTTTAAAACTTGCAATTCATAACTTCACAACTTCAAGATCTTAACTTTAAGATAAATCAGAACTTAGTATCTTAAAGTTTAAAACTTGAAATTCATAACTTCACAACTTCAAGATCTTAAAGTTAAGATAAATCAGAAAGTTTTTAGCTTAAAGTTTAAAACTTGCAATTCATAACTTCACAACTTCAAGATCTTAACTTTAAGATAAATCAGAAAGTTTTTAGCTTAAAGTTTAAAACTTGAAATTCATAACTTCACAACTTCAAGATCTTAACTTTAAGATAAATCAGAACTTAGTATCTTAAAGTTTAAAACTTGAAATTCATAACTTCACAACTTCAAGATCTTAACTTTAAGATAAATCAGAAAGTTTTTAGCTTAAAGTTTAAAACTTGCAATTCATAACTTCACAACTTCAAGATCTTAACTTTAAGATAAATCAGAACTTAGTATCTTAAAGTTTAAAACTTGCAATTCATAACTTCACAACTTCAAGATCTTAACTTTAAGATAAATCAGAACTTAGTATCTTAAAGTTTAAAACTTGAAATTCATAACTTCACAACTTCAAGATCTTAACTTTAAGATAAATCAGAAAGTTTTTAGCTTAAAGTTTAAAACTTGAAATTCATAACTTCACAACTTCAAGATCTTAACTTTAAGATAAATCAGAAAGTTTTTAGCTTAAAGTTTAAAACTTGAAATTCATAACTTCACAACTTCAAGATCTTAACTTTAAGATAAATCAGAAAGTTTTTAGCTTAAAGTTTAAAACTTGAAATTCATAACTTCACAACTTCAAGATCTTAACTTTAAGATAAATCAGAACTTAGTATCTTAAAGTTTAAAACTTGAAATTCATAACTTCACAACTTCAAGATCTTAACTTTAAGATAAATCAGAAAGTTTTTAGCTTAAAGTTTAAAACTTGAAATTCATAACTTCACAACTTCAAGATCTTAACTTTAAGATAAATCAGAAAGTTTTTAGCTTAAAGTTTAAAACTTGAAATTCATAACTTCACAACTTCAAGATCTTAACTTTAAGATAAATCAGAAAGTTTTTAGCTTAAAGTTTAAAACTTGCAATTCATAACTTCACAACTTCAAGATCTTAACTTTAAGATAAATCAGAACTTAGTATCTTAAAGTTTAAAACTTGAAATTCATAACTTCACAACTTCAAGATCTTAACTTTAAGATAAATCAGAAAGTTTTTAGCTTAAAGTTTAAAACTTGCAATTCATAACTTCACAACTTCAAGATCTTAACTTTAAGATAAATCAGAACTTAGTATCTTAAAGTTTAAAACTTGAAATTCATAACTTCACAACTTCAAGATCTTAACTTTAAGATAAATCAGAACTTAGTATCTTAAAGTTTAAAACTTGAAATTCATAACTTCACAACTTCAAGATCTTAACTTTAAGATAAATCAGAAAGTTTTTAGCTTAAAGTTTAAAACTTGCAATTCATAACTTCACAACTTCAAGATCTTAACTTTAAGATAAATCAGAAAGTTTTTAGCTTAAAGTTTAAAACTTGAAATTCATAACTTCACAACTTCAAGATCTTAACTTTAAGATAAATCAGAACTTAGTATCTTAAAGTTTAAAACTTGAAATTCATAACTTCACAACTTCAAGATCTTAACTTTAAGATAAATCAGAAAGTTTTTAGCTTAAAGTTTAAAACTTGAAATTCATAACTTCACAACTTCAAGATCTTAACTTTAAGATAAATCAGAAAGTTTTTAGCTTAAAGTTTAAAACTTGAAATTCATAACTTCACAACTTCAAGATCTTAACTTTAAGATAAATCAGAACTTAGTATCTTAAAGTTTAAAACTTGAAATTCATAACTTCACAACTTCAAGATCTTAACTTTAAGATAAATCAGAAAGTTTTTAGCTTAAAGTTTAAAACTTGCAATTCATAACTTCACAACTTCAAGATCTTAACTTTAAGATAAATCAGAACTTAGTATCTTAAAGTTTAAAACTTGCAATTCATAACTTCACAACTTCAAGATCTTAACTTTAAGATAAATCAGAACTTAGTATCTTAAAGTTTAAAACTTGAAATTCATAACTTCACAACTTCAAGATCTTAACTTTAAGATAAATCAGAAAGTTTTTAGCTTAAAGTTTAAAACTTGCAATTCATAACTTCACAACTTCAAGATCTTAACTTTAAGATAAATCAGAAAGTTTTTAGCTTAAAGTTTAAAACTTGCAATTCATAACTTCACAACTTCAAGATCTTAACTATAAGATAAATCAGAAAGTTTTTAGCTTAAAGTTTAAAACTTGAAATTCATAACTTCACAACTTCAAGATCTTAACTTTAAGATAAATCAGAAAGTTTTTAGCTTAAAGTTTAAAACTTGAAATTCATAACTTCACAACTTCAAGATCTTAACTTTAAGATAAATCAGAAAGTTTTTAGCTTAAAGTTTAAAACTTGCAATTCATAACTTCACAACTTCAAGATCTTAACTTTAAGATAAATCAGAACTTAGTATCTTAAAGTTTAAAACATGCAATTCATAACTTCACAACTTCAAGATCTTAACTTTAAGATAAATCAGAAAGTTTTTAGCTTAAAGTTTAAAACTTGAAATTCATAACTTCACAACTTCAAGATCTTAACTTTAAGATAAATCAGAAAGTTTTTAGCTTAAAGTTTAAAACTTGAAATTCATAACTTCACAACTTCAAGATCTTAACTTTAAGATAAATCAGAACTTAGTATCTTAAAGTTTAAAACTTGAAATTCATAACTTCACAACTTCAAGATCTTAACTTTAAGATAAATCAGAACTTAGTATCTTAAAGTTTAAAACTTGAAATTCATAACTTCACAACTTCAAGATCTTAACTTTAAGATAAATCAGAAAGTTTTTAGCTTAAAGTTTAAAACTTGCAATTCATAACTTCACAACTTCAAGATCTTAACTTTAAGATAAATCAGAAAGTTTTTAGCTTAAAGTTTAAAACTTGAAATTCATAACTTCACAACTTCAAGATCTTAACTTTAAGATAAATCAGAACTTAGTATCTTAAAGTTTAAAACTTGAAATTCATAACTTCACAACTTCAAGATCTTAACTTTAAGATAAATCAGAAAGTTTTTAGCTTAAAGTTTAAAACTTGTAATTCATAACTTCACAACTTCAAGATCTTAACTTTAAGATAAATCAGAAAGTTTTTAGCTTAAAGTTTAAAACTTGAAATTCATTACTTCACAACTTCAAGATCTTAACTTTAAGATAAATCAGAACTTAGTATCTTAAAGTTTAAAACTTGAAATTCATAACTTCACAACTTCAAGATCTTAACTTTAAGATAAATCAGAAAGTTTTTAGCTTAAAGTTTAAAACTTGCAATTCATAACTTCACAACTTCAAGATCTTAACTTTAAGATAAATCAGAACTTAGTATCTTAAAGTTTAAAACTTGAAATTCATAACTTCACAACTTCAAGATCTTAACTTTAAGATAAATCAGAAAGTTTTTAGCTTAAAGTTTAAAACTTGAAATTCATAACTTCACAACTTCAAGATCTTAACTTTAAGATAAATCAGAACTTAGTATCTTAAAGTTTAAAACTTGAAATTCATAACTTCACAACTTCAAGATCTTAACTTTAAGATAAATCAGAAAGTTTTTAGCTTAAAGTTTAAAACTTGCAATTCATAACTTCACAACTTCAAGATCTTAACTTTAAGATAAATCAGAAAGTTTTTAGCTTAAAGTTTAAAACTTGAAATTCATAACTTCACAACTTCAAGATCTTAACTTTAAGATAAATCAGAACTTAGTATCTTAAAGTTTAAAACTTGAAATTCATAACTTCACAACTTCAAGATCTTAACTTTAAGATAAATCAGAAAGTTTTTAGCTTAAAGTTTAAAACTTGAAATTCATAACTTCACAACTTCAAGATCTTAACTTTAAGATAAATCAGAAAGTTTTTAGCTTAAAGTTTAAAACTTGAAATTCATAACTTCACAACTTCAAGATCTTAACTTTAAGATAAATCAGAACTTAGTATCTTAAAGTTTAAAACTTGAAATTCATAACTTCACAACTTCAAGATCTTAACTTTAAGATAAATCAGAAAGTTTTTAGCTTAAAGTTTAAAAATTGCAATTCATAACTTCACAACTTCTTAGATCTTAACTTTAAGATAAATCAGAACTTAGTATCTTAAAGTTTAAAACTTGCAATTCATAACTTCACAACTTCAAGATCTTAACTTTAAGATAAATCAGAACTTAGTATCTTAAAGTTTAAAACTTGAAATTCATAACTTCACAACTTCAAGATCTTAACTTTAAGATAAATCAGAAAGTTTTTAGCTTAAAGTTTAAAACTTGCAATTCATAACTTCACAACTTCAAGATCTTAACTTTAAGATAAATCAGAAAGTTTTTAGCTTAAAGTTTAAAACTTGCAATTCATAACTTCACAACTTCAAGATCTGAACTTTAAGATAAATCAGAAAGTTTTTAGCTTAAAGTTTAAAACTTGCAATTCATAACTTCACAACTTCAAGATCTTAACTTTAAGATAAATCAGAAAGTTTTTAGCTTAAAGTTTAAAACTTGAAATTCATAACTTCACAACTTCAAGATCTTAACTTTAAGATAAATCAGAAAGTTTTTAGCTTAAAGTTTAAAACTTGCAATTCATAACTTCACAACTTCAAGATCTTAACTTTAAGATAAATCAGAACTTAGTATCTTAAAGTTTAAAACTTGAAATTCATAACTTCACAACTTCAAGATCTTAACTTTAAGATAAATCAGAAAGTTTTTAGCTTAAAGTTTAAAACTTGAAATTCATAACTTCACAACTTCAAGATCTTAACTTTAAGATAAATCAGAACTTAGTATCTTAAAGTTTAAAACTTGAAATTCATAACTTCACAACTTCAAGATCTTAACTTTAAGATAAATCAGAAAGTTTTTAGCTTAAAGTTTAAAACTTGCAATTCATAACTTCACAACTTCAAGATCTTAACTTTAAGATAAATCAGAAAGTTTTTAGCTTCAAGTTTAAAACTTGAAATTCATAACTTCACAACTTCAAGATCTTAACTTTAAGATAAATCAGAACTTAGTATCTTAAAGTTTAAAACTTGAAATTCATAACTTCACAACTTCAAGATCTTAACTTTAAGATAAATCAGAAAGTTTTTAGCTTAAAGTTTAAAACTTGAAATTCATAACTTCACAACTTCAAGATCTTAACTTTAAGATAAATCAGAAAGTTTTTAGCTTAAAGTTTAAAACTTGAAATTCATAACTTCACAACTTCAAGATCTTAACTTTAAGATAAATCAGAACTTAGTATCTTAAAGTTTAAAACTTGAAATTCATAACTTCACAACTTCAAGATCTTAACTTTAAGATAAATCAGAAAGTTTTTAGCTTAAAGTTTAAATCTTGCAATTCATAACTTCACAACTTCAAGATCTTAACTTTAAGATAAATCAGAACTTAGTATCTTAAAGTTTAAAACTTGAAATTCATAACTTCACAACTTCAAGATCTTAACTTTAAGATAAATCAGAAAGTTTTTAGCTTAAAGTTTAAAACTTGAAATTCATAACTTCACAACTTCAAGATCTTAACTTTAAGATAAATCAGAACTTAGTATCTTAAAGTTTAAAACTTGAAATTCATAACTTCACAACTTCAAGATCTTAACTTTAAGATAAAT
Source organism: Podabrus alpinus (assembly GCA_932274525.1). Taxonomy (NCBI): domain Eukaryota; kingdom Metazoa; phylum Arthropoda; class Insecta; order Coleoptera; family Cantharidae; genus Podabrus; species Podabrus alpinus. Next base: position 312,647 of record CAKNZV010000012.1, on the reverse strand, counting down.
CAGAAAGTTTTTAGCTTAAAGTTTAAAACTTGCAATTCATAACTTCACAACTTCAAGATCTTAACTTTAAGATAAATCAGAACTTAGTATCTTAAAGTTTAAAACTTGAAATTCATAACTTCACAACTTCAAGATCTTAACTTTAAGATAAATCAGAAAGTTTTTAGCTTAAAGTTTAAAACTTGCAATTCATAACTTCACAACTTCAAGATCTTAACTTTAAGATAAATCAGAAAGTTTTTAGCTTAAAGTTTAAAACTTGCAATTCATAACTTCACAACTTCAAGATCTTAACTTTAAGATAAATCAGAACTTAGTATCTTAAAGTTTAAAACTTGCAATTCATAACTTCACAACTTCAAGATCTTAACTTTAAGATAAATCAGAACTTAGTATCTTAAAGTTTAAAACTTGAAATTCATAACTTCACAACTTCAAGATCTTAACTTTAAGATAAATCAGAAAGTTTTTAGCTTAAAGTTTAAAACTTGCAATTCATAACTTCACAACTTCAAGATCTTAACTTTAAGATAAATCAGAACTTAGTATCTTAAAGTTTAAAACTTGAAATTCATAACTTCACAACTTCAAGATCTTAACTTTAAGATAAATCAGAACTTAGTATCTTAAAGTTTAAAACTTGAAATTCATAACTTCACAACTTCAAGATCTTAACTTTAAGATAAATCAGAACTTAGTATCTTAAAGTTTAAAACTTGAAATTCATAACTTCACAACTTCAAGATCTTAACTTTAAGATAAATCAGAAAGTTTTTAGCTTAAAGTTTAAAACTTGAAATTCATAACTTCACAACTTCAAGATCTTAACTTTAAGATAAATCAGAACTTAGTATCTTAAAGTTTAAAACTTGAAATTCATAACTTCACAACTTCAAGATCTTAACTTTAAGATAAATCAGAAAGTTTTTAGCTTAAAGTTTAAAACTTGAAATTCATAACTTCACAACTTCAAGATCTTAACTTTAAGATAAATCAGAAAGTTTTTAGCTTAAAGTTTAAAACTTGCAATTCATAACTTCACAACTTCAAGATCTTAACTTTAAGATAAATCAGAAAGTTTTTAGCTTAAAGTTTAAAACTTGAAATTCATAACTTCACAACTTCAAGATCTTAACTTTAAGATAAATCAGAACTTAGTATCTTAAAGTTTAAAACTTGAAATTCATAACTTCACAACTTCAAGATCTTAACTTTAAGATAAATCAGAACTTAGTATCTTAAAGTTTAAAACTTGAAATTCATAACTTCACAACTTCAAGATCTTAACTTTAAGATAAATCAGAAAGTTTTTAGCTTAAAGTTTAAAACTTGCAATTCATAACTTCACAACTTCAAGATCTTAACTTTAAGATAAATCAGAAAGTTTTTAGCTTAAAGTTTAAAACTTGCAATTCATAACTTCACAACTTCAAGATCTTAACTTTAAGATAAATCAGAAAGTTTTTAGCTTAAAGTTTAAAACTTGAAATTCATAACTTCACAACTTCAAGATCTTAACTTTAAGATAAATCAGAAAGTTTTTAGCTTAAAGTTTAAAACTTGAAATTCATAACTTCACAACTTCAAGATCTTAACTTTAAGATAAATCAGAAAGTTTTTAGCTTAAAGTTTAAAACTTGAAATTCATAACTTCACAACTTCAAGATCTTAACTTTAAGATAAATCAGAAAGTTTTTAGCTTAAAGTTTAAAACTTGCAATTCATAACTTCACAACTTCAAGATCTTAACTTTAAGATAAATCAGAACTTAGTATCTTAAAGTTTAAAACTTGAAATTCATAACTTCACAACTTCAAGATCTTAACTTTAAGATAAATCAGAAAGTTTTTAGCTTAAAGTTTAAAACTTGCAATTCATAACTTCACAACTTCAAGATCTTAACTTTAAGATAAATCAGAACTTAGTATCTTAAAGTTTAAAACTTGAAATTCATAACTTCACAACTTCAAGATCTTAACTTTAAGATAAATCAGAACTTAGTATCTTAAAGTTTAAAACTTGAAATTCATAACTTCACAACTTCAAGATCTTAACTTTAAGATAAATCAGAAAGTTTTTAGCTTAAAGTTTAAAACTTGAAATTCATAACTTCACAACTTCAAGATCTTAACTTTAAGATAAATCAGAACTTAGTATCTTAAAGTTTAAAACTTGAAATTCATAACTTCACAACTTCAAGATCTTAACTTTAAGATAAATCAGAACTTAGTATCTTAAAGTTTAAAACTTGAAATTCATAACTTCACAACTTCAAGATCTTAACTTTAAGATAAATCAGAAAGTTTTTAGCTTAAAGTTTAAAACTTGAAATTCATAACTTCACAACTTCAAGATCTTAACTTTAAGATAAATCAGAAAGTTTTTAGCTTAAAGTTTAAAACTTGCAATTCATAACTTCACAACTTCAAGATCTTAACTTTAAGATAAATCAGAAAGTTTTTAGCTTAAAGTTTAAAACTTGAAATTCATAACTTCACAACTTCAAGATCTTAACTTTAAGATAAATCAGAAAGTTTTTAGCTTAAAGTTTAAAACTTGAAATTCATAACTTCACAACTTCAAGATCTTAACTTTAAGATAAATCAGAAAGTTTTTAGCTTAAAGTTTAAAACTTGAAATTCATAACTTCACAACTTCAAGATCTTAACTTTAAGATAAATCAGAACTTAGTATCTTAAAGTTTAAAACTTGAAATTCATAACTTCACAACTTAAAGATCTTAACTTTAAGATAAATCAGAACTTAGTATCTTAAAGTTTAAAACTTGAAATTCATAACTTCACAACTTCAAGATCTTAACTTTAAGATAAATCAGAAAGTTTTTAGCTTAAAGTTTAAAACTTGCAATTCATAACTTCACAACTTCAAGATCTTAACTTTAAGATAAATCAGAACTTAGTATCTTAAAGTTTAAAACTTGCAATTCATAACTTCACAACTTCAAGATCTTAACTTTAAGATAAATCAGAACTTAGTATCTTAAAGTTTAAAACTTGCAATTCATAACTTCACAACTTCAAGATCTTAACTTTAAGATAAATCAGAACTTAGTATCTTAAAGTTTAAAACTTGAAATTCATAACTTCACAACTTCAAGATCTTAACTTTAAGATAAATCAGAAAGTTTTTAGCTTAAAGTTTAAAACTTGAAATTCATAACTTCACAACTTCAAGATCTTAACTTTAAGATAAATCAGAAAGTTTTTAGCTTAAAGTTTAAAACTTGCAATTCATAACTTCACAACTTCAAGATCTTAACTTTAAGATAAATCAGAACTTAGTATCTTAAAGTTTAAAACTTGAAATTCATAACTTCACAACTTCAAGATCTTAACTTTAAGATAAATCAGAACTTAGTATCTTAAAGGAAAAAGGAAAAAAGGAATCTCGGGGAGAGAGGGCGTACTAAAGAAAACAGCGGTTTCTTAAAGTTTAAAACTTGCAATTCATAACTTCACAACTTCAAGATCTTAACTTTAAGATACATCAGAAAGTTTTTAGCTTAAAGTTTAAAACTTGCAATTCATAACTTCACAACTTCAAGATCTTAACTTTAAGATAAATCAGAACTTAGTATCTTAAAGTTTAAAACTTGCAATTCATAACTTCACAACTTCAAGATCTTAACTTTAAGATAAATCAGAACTTAGTATCTTAAAGTTTAAAACTTGCAATTCATAACTTCACAACTTCAAGATCTTAACTTTAAGATAAATCAGAACTTAGTATCTTAAAGGAAAAAGGAAAAAAGGAATCTCGGGGAGAGAGGGCGTACTAAAGAAAACAGCGGTATCTTAAAGTTTAAAACTTGCAATTCATAACTTCACAACTTCAAGATCTTAACTTTAAGATACATCAGAAAGTTTTTAGCTTAAAGTTTAAAACTTGCAATTCATAACTTCACAACTTCAAGATCTTAACTTTAAGATAAATCAGAAAGTTTTTAGCTTAAAGTTTAAAACTTGAAATTCATAACTTCACAACTTCAAGATCTTAACTTTAAGATAAATCAGAAAGTTTTTAGCTTAAAGTTTAAAACTTGAAATTCATAACTTCACAACTTCAAGATCTTAACTTTAAGATAAATCAGAAAGTTTTTAGCTTAAAGTTTAAAACTTGAAATTCATAACTTCACAACTTCAAGATCTTAACTTTAAGATAAATCAGAAAGTTTTTAGCTTAAAGTTTAAAACTTGAAATTCATAACTTCACAACTTCAAGATCTTAACTTTAAGATAAATCAGAACTTAGTATCTTAAAGTTTAAAACTTGAAATTCATAACTTCACAACTTCAAGATCTTAACTTTAAGATAAATCAGAAAGTTTTTAGCTTAAAGTTTAAAACTTGAAATTCATAACTTCACAACTTCAAGATCTTAACTTTAAGATAAATCAGAACTTAGTATCTTAAAGTTTAAAACTTGAAATTCATAACTTCACAACTTCAAGATCTTAACTTTAAGATAAATCAGAACTTAGTATCTTAAAGTTTAAAACTTGAAATTCATAACTTCACAACTTCAAGATCTTAACTTTAAGATAAATCAGAAAGTTTTTAGCTTAAAGTTTAAAACTTGAAATTCATAACTTCACAACTTCAAGATCTTAACTTTAAGATAAATCAGAACTTAGTATCTTAAAGTTTAAAACTTGAAATTCATAACTTCACAACTTCAAGATCTTAACTTTAAGATAAATCAGAAAGTTTTTAGCTTAAAGTTTAAAACTTGCAATTCATAACTTCACAACTTCAAGATCTTAACTTTAAGATAAATCAGAACTTAGTATCTTAAAGTTTAAAACTTGAAATTCATAACTTCACAACTTCAAGATCTTAACTTTAAGATAAATCAGAAAGTTTTTAGCTTAAAGTTTAAAACTTGAAATTCATAACTTCACAACTTCAAGATCTTAACTTTAAGATAAATCAGAACTTAGTATCATAAAGTTTAAAACTTGAAATTCATAACTTCACAACTTCAAGATCTTAACTTTAAGATAAATCAGAAAGTTTTTAGCTTAAAGTTTAAAATTTGCAATTCATAACTTCACAACTTCAAGATCTTAACTTTAAGATAAATCAGAAAGTTTTTAGCTTCAAGTTTAAAACTTGAAATTCATAACTTCACAACTTCAAGATCTTAACTTTAAGATAAATCAGAACTTAGTATCTTAAAGTTTAAAACTTGAAATTCATAACTACACAACTTCAAGATCTTAACTTTAAGATAAATCAGAAAGTTTTTAGCTTAAAGTTTAAAACTTGAAATTCATAACTTCACAACTTCAAGATCTTAACTTTAAGATAAATCAGAAAGTTTTTAGCTTAAAGTTTAAAACTTGAAATTCATAACTTCACAACTTCAAGATCTTAACTTTAAGATAAATCAGAACTTAGTATCTTAAAGTTTAAAACTTGAAATTCATAACTTCACAACTTCAAGATCTTAACTTTAAGATAAATCAGAAAGTTTTTAGCTTAAAGTTTAAAACTTGCAATTCATAACTTCACAACTTCAAGATCTTAACTTTAAGATAAATCAGAACTTAGTATCTTAAAGTTTAAAACTTGAAATTCATAACTTCACAACTTCAAGATCTTAACTTTAAGATAAATCAGAAAGTTTTTAGCTTAAAGTTTAAAACTTGAAATTCATAACTTCACAACTTCAAGATCTTAACTTTAAGATAAATCAGAACTTAGTATCTTAAAGTTTAAAACTTGAAATTCATAACTTCACAACTTCAAGATCTTAACTTTAAGATAAATCAGAAAGTTTTTAGCTTAAAGTTTAAAACTTGCAATTCATAACTTCACAACTTCAAGATCTTAACTTTAAGATAAATCAGAACTTAGTATCTTAAAGTTTAAAACTTGAAATTCATAACTTCACAACTTCAAGATCTTAACTTTAAGATAAATCAGAAAGTTTTTAGCTTAAAGTTTAAAACTTGCAATTCATAACTTCACAACTTCAAGATCTTAACTTTAAGATAAATCAGAAAGTTTTTAGCTTAATGTTTAAAACTTGAAATTCATAACTTCACAACTTCAAGATCTTAACTTTAAGATAAATCAGAACTTAGTATCTTAAAGTTTAAAACTTGCAATTCATAACTTCACAACTTCAAGATCTTAACTTTAAGATAAATCAGAACTTAGTATCTTAAAGTTTAAAACTTGAAATTCATAACTTCACAACTTCAAGATCTTAACTTTAAGATAAATCAGAAAGTTTTTAGCTTAAAGTTTAAAACTTGCAATTCATAACTTCACAACTTCAAGATCTTAACTTTAAGATAAATCAGAACTTAGTATCTTAAAGTTTAAAACTTGAAATTCATAACTTCACAACTTCAAGATCTTAACTTTAAGATAAATCAGAACTTAGTATCTTAAAGTTTAAAACTTGAAATTCATAACTTCACAACTTCAAGATCTTAACTTTAAGATAAATCAGAAAGTTTTTAGCTTAAAGTTTAAAACTTGAAATTCATAACTTCACAACTTCAAGATCTTAACTTTAAGATAAATCAGAACTTAGTATCTTAAAGTTTAAAACTTGAAATTCATAACTTCACAACTTCAAGATCTTAACTTTAAGATAAATCAGAAAGTTTTTAGCTTAAAGTTTAAAACTTGAAATTCATAACTTCACAACTTCAAGATCTTAACTTTAAGATAAATCAGAAAGTTTTTAGCTTAAAGTTTAAAACTTGCAATTCATAACTTCACAACTTCAAGATCTTAACTTTAAGATAAATCAGAAAGTTTTTAGCTTAAAGTTTAAAACTTGAAATTCATAACTTCACAACTTCAAGATCTTAACTTTAAGATAAATCAGAACTTAGTATCTTAAAGTTTAAAACTTGAAATTCATAACTTCACAACTTCAAGATCTTAACTTTAAGATAAATCAGAACTTAGTATCTTAAAGTTTAAAACTTGAAATTCATAACTTCACAACTTCAAGATCTTAACTTTAAGATAAATCAGAAAGTTTTTAGCTTAAAGTTTAAAACTTGCAATTCATAACTTCACAACTTCAAGATCTTAACTTTAAGATAAATCAGAAAGTTTTTAGCTTAAAGTTTAAAACTTGCAATTCATAACTTCACAACTTCAAGATCTTAACTTTAAGATAAATCAGAAAGTTTTTAGCTTAAAGTTTAAAACTTGAAATTCATAACTTCACAACTTCAAGATCTTAACTTTAAGATAAATCAGAAAGTTTTTAGCTTAAAGTTTAAAACTTGAAATTCATAACTTCACAACTTCAAGATCTTAACTTTAAGATAAATCAGAAAGTTTTTAGCTTAAAGTTTAAAACTTGAAATTCATAACTTCACAACTTCAAGATCTTAACTTTAAGATAAATCAGAAAGTTTTTAGCTTAAAGTTTAAAACTTGCAATTCATAACTTCACAACTTCAAGATCTTAACTTTAAGATAAATCAGAACTTAGTATCTTAAAGTTTAAAACTAGAAATTCATAACTTCACAACTTCAAGATCTTAACTTTAAGATAAATCAGAAAGTTTTTAGCTTAAAGTTTAAAACTTGCAATTCATAACTTCACAACTTCAAGATCTTAACTTTAAGATAAATCAGAATTTAGTATCTTAAAGTTTAAAACTTGAAATTCATAACTTCACAACTTCAAGATCTTAACTTTAAGATAAATCAGAACTTAGTATCTTAAAGTTTAAAACTTGAAATTCATAACTTCACAACTTCAAGATCTTAACTTTAAGATAAATCAGAAAGTTTTTAGCTTAAAGTTTAAAACTTGAAATTCATAACTTCACAACTTCAAGATCTTAACTTTAAGATAAATCAGAACTTAGTATCTTAAAGTTTAAAACTTGAAATTCATAACTTCACAACTTCAAGATCTTAACTTTAAGATAAATCAGAACTTAGTATCTTAAAGTTTAAAACTTGAAATTCATAACTTCACAACTTCAAGATCTTAACTTTAAGATAAATCAGAAAGTTTTTAGCTTAAAGTTTAAAACTTGAAATTCATAACTTCACAACTTCAAGATCTTAACTTTAAGATAAATCAGAAAGTTTTTAGCTTAAAGTTTAAAACTTGCAATTCATAACTTCACAACTTCAAGATCTTAACTTTAAGATAAATCAGAAAGTTTTTAGCTTAAAGTTTAAAACTTGAAATTCATAACTTCACAACTTCAAGATCTTAACTTTAAGATAAATCAGAAAGTTTTTAGCTTAAAGTTTAAAACTTGAAATTCATAACTTCACAACTTCAAGATCTTAACTTTAAGATAAATCAGAACTTAGTATCTTAAAGTTTAAAACTTGAAATTCATAACTTCACAACTTCAAGATCTTAACTTTAAGATAAATCAGAACTTAGTATCTTAAAGTTTAAAACTTGAAATTCATAACTTCACAACTTCAAGATCTTAACTTTAAGATAAATCAGAACTTAGTATCTTAAAGTTTAAAACTTGAAATTCATAACTTCACAACTTCAAGATCTTAACTTTAAGATAAATCAGAAAGTTTTTAGCTTAAAGTTTAAAACTTGCAATTCATAACTTCACAACTTCAAGATCTTAACTTTAAGATAAATCAGAAAGTTTTTAGCTTAAAGTTTAAAACTTGCAATTCATAACTTCACAACTTCAAGATCTTAACTTTAAGATAAATCAGAACTTAGTATCTTAAAGTTTAAAACTTGAAATTCATAACTTCACAACTTCAAGATCTTAACTTTAAGATAAATCAGAAAGTTTTTAGCTTAAAGTTTAAAACTTGCAATTCATAACTTCACAACTTCAAGATCTTAACTTTAAGATAAATCAGAAAGTTTTTAGCTTAAAGTTTAAAACTTGAAATTCATAACTTCACAACTTCAAGATCTTAACTTTAAGATAAATCAGAAAGTTTTTAGCTTAAAGTTTAAAACTTGCAATTCATAACTTCACAACTTCAAGATCTAAACTTTAAGATAAATCAGTACTTAGTATCTTAAAGTTTAAAACTTGCAATTCATAACTTCACAACTTCAAGATCTTAACTTTAAGATAAATCAGAACTTAGTATCTTAAAGTTTAAAACTTGCAATTCATAACTTCACAACTTCAAGATCTTAACTTTAAGATAAATCAGAAAGTTTTTAGCTTAAAGTTTAAAACTTGCAATTCATAACTTCACAACTTCAAGATCTTAACTTTAAGATAAATCAGAACTTAGTATCTTAAAGTTTAAAACTTGCAATTCATAACTTCACAACTTCAAGATCTTAACTTTAAGATAAATCAGAAAGTTTTTAGCTTAAAGTTTAAAACTTGAAATTCATAACTTCACAACTTCAAGATCTTAACTTTAAGATAAATCAGAAAGTTTTTAGCTTAAAGTTTAAAACTTGCAATTCATAACTTCACAACTTCAAGATCTTAACTTTAAGATAAATCAGAAAGTTTTTAGCTTAAAGTTTAAAACTTGAAATTCATAACTTCACAACTTCAAGATCTTAACTTTAAGATAAATCAGAAAGTTTTTAGCTTAAAGTTTAAAACTTGAAATTCATAACTTCACAACTTCAAGATCTTAACTTTAAGATAAATCAGAAAGTTTTTAGCTTAAAGTTTAAAACTTGAAATTCATAACTTCACAACTTCAAGATCTTAACTTTAAGATAAATCAGAAAGTTTTTAGCTTAAAGTTTAAAACTTGAAATTCATAACTTCACAACTTCAAGATCTTAACTTTAAGATAAATCAGAACTTAGTATCTTAAAGTTTAAAACTTGAAATTCATAACTTCACAACTTCAAGATCTTAACTTTAAGATAAATCAGAAAGTTTTTAGCTTAAAGTTTAAAACTTGAAATTCATAACTTCACAACTTCAAGATCTTAACTTTAAGATAAATCAGAACTTAGTATCTTAAAGTTTAAAACTTGAAATTCATAACTTCACAACTTCAAGATCTTAACTTTAAGATAAATCAGAACTTAGTATCTTAAAGTTTAAAACTTGAAATTCATAACTTCACAACTTCAAGATCTTAACTTTAAGATAAATCAGAAAGTTTTTAGCTTAAAGTTTAAAACTTGAAATTCATAACTTCACAACTTCAAGATCTTAACTTTAAGATAAATCAGAACTTAGTATCATAAAAAGTTGAATCTCGTCCTAATTAACATACGAAAGGATAATCTCGGGCATAGGGGAACGTACTAAAGAAAACAATTGCTGTTTCGACCGGTTTCGACTAAATGCTAGTCATCATCAGGACTATATTGGACAAAATACATGGCATTATTAATACAATCAACAATTACACATTACAGATGAAGTTGTTACCTCAGACAGCGGATGGGACGTCTTCATATAAAGTACAAAATATATAAAACACGTGGAAGCATCCATTGGGGGAAGCCACAGTAAAAAATACTTAAAAATTAAAATGAACACAACACAAAATGAATTACTGGTCCGCAACGAAACAAAGCCAGCCATGTGAATGATAACAAGTGAGACAAAACTGTTCAAACTTCAGTAAACAAAAATAACTAACAACACTATGAGCAACATAACCAAACTTAACAAAACAATTAAAAATTTCCCACCAAAGTAATGTGCGAATGTCTTTTCACCACTCTGAGTTGAATGTGATGATTCCGATGTCCAAGGGTTTGAGCTGTGCAACGGGAAGAATCCCTTGGTGCTCCTGTAGGATGTAGTGTCATCGTCAGCTAGAGTTGAGGATATGTGTAGGCCGAAGTGGCAGGTCCATTATTTTCGCTGTTGTAGAAGTGGGCCTCGTAGTAACAATTTAGGGTGTTCCTCATGTATAATCCAATAGTTCAACCACGCGTCTAACCCAATATTCAATAAAAAGTTGAATCTCGTCCCAATTAACATACGAAAGGATAATCTCGGGCATAGGGGAACGTACTAAAGAAAACAATTGCTGTTTCGACCGGTTTCGACTAAATGCTAGTCATCATCAGGACTATATTGGACAAAATACATGGCATTATTAATACAATCAACAATTACACATTACAGATGAAGTTGTTACCTCAGACAGCGGATGGGACGTCTTCATATAAAGTACAAAATATATAAAACACGTGGAAGCATCCATTGGGGGAAGCCACAGTAAAAAATACTTAAAAATTAAAATGAACACAACACAAAATGAATTACTGGTCCGCAACGAAACAAAGCCAGCCATGTGAATGATAACAAGTGAGACAAAACTGTTCAAACTTCAGTAAACAAAAATAACTAACAACACTATGAGCAACATAACCAAACTTAACAAAACAATTAAAAATTTCCCACCAAAGTAATGTGCGAATGTGCACGTGTTTTATATATTTTGTACTTTATATGAAGACGTCCCATCCGCTGTCTGAGGTAACAACTTCATCTGTAATGTGTAATTGTTGATTGTATTAATAATGCCATGTATTTTGTCCAATATAGTCCTGATGATGACTAGCATTTAGTCGAAACCGGTCGAAACAGCAATTGTTTTCTTTAGTACGTTCCCCTATGCCCGAGATTATCCTTTCGTATGTTAATTGGGACGAGATTCAACTTTTTATTGAATATTGGGTTAGACGCGTGGTTGAACTATTGGATTATACATGAGGAACACCCTAAATTGTTACTACGAGGCCCACTTCTACAACAGCGAAAATAATGGACCTGCCACTTCGGCCTACACATATCCTCAACTCTAGCTGACGATGACACTACATCCTACAGGAGCACCAAGGGATTCTTCCCGTTGCACAGCTCAAACCCTTGGACATCGGAATCATCACATTCAACTCAGAGTGGTGAAAAGACATTCGCACATTACTTTGGTGGGAAATTTTTAATTGTTTTGTTAAGTTTGGTTATGTTGCTCATAGTGTTGTTAGTTATTTTTGTTTACTGAAGTTTGAACAGTTTTGTCTCACTTGTTATCATTCACATGGCTGGCTTTGTTTCGTTGCGGACCAGTAATTCATTTTGTGTTGTGTTCATTTTAATTTTTAAGTATTTTTTACTGTGGCTTCCCCCAATGGATGCTTCCACGTGTTTTATATATTTTGTACTTTATATGAAGACGTCCCATCCGCTGTCTGAGGTAACAACTTCATCTGTAATGTGTAATTGTTGATTGTATTAATAATGCCATGTATTTTGTCCAATATAGTCCTGATGATGACTAGCATTTAGTCGAAACCGGTCGAAACAGCAATTGTTTTCTTTAGTACGTTCCCCTATGCCCGAGATTATCCTTTCGTTAGTATCATAAAGTTTAAAACTTGAAATTCATAACTTCACAACTTCAAGATATTAACTTTAAGATAAATCAGAAAGTTTTTAGCTTAAAGTTTAAAATTTGCAATTCATAACTTCACAACTTCAAGATCTTAACTTTAAGATAAATCAGAAAGTTTTTAGCTTCAAGTTTAAAACTTGAAATTCATAACTTCACAACTTCAAGATCTTAACTTTAAGATAAATCAGAACTTAGTATCTTAAAGTTTAAAACTTGAAATTCATAACTACACAACTTCAAGATCTTAACTTTAAGATAAATCAGAAAGTTTTTAGCTTAAAGTTTAAAACTTGAAATTCATAACTTCACAACTTCAAGATCTTAACTTTAAGATAAATCAGAAAGTTTTTAGCTTAAAGTTTAAAACTTGAAATTCATAACTTCACAACTTCAAGATCTTAACTTTAAGATAAATCAGAACTTAGTATCTTAAAGTTTAAAACTTGAAATTCATAACTTCACAACTTCAAGATCTTAACTTTAAGATAAATCAGAAAGTTTTTAGCTTAAAGTTTAAAACTTGCAATTCATAACTTCACAACTTCAAGATCTTAACTTTAAGATAAATCAGAACTTAGTATCTTAAAGTTTAAAACTGGCAATTCATAACTTCACAACTTCAAGATCTTAACTTTAAGATAAATCAGAAAGTTTTTAGCTTAAAGTTTAAAACTTGAAATTCATAACTTCACAACTTCAAGATCTTAACTTTAAGATAAATCAGAACTTAGTATCTTAAAGTTTAAAACTTGAAATTCATAACTTCACAACTTCAAGATCTTAACTTTAAGATAAATCAGAAAGTTTTTAGCTTAAAGTTTAAAACTTGCAATTCATAACTTCACAACTTCAAGATCTTAACTTTAAGATAAATCAGAACTTAGTATCTTAAAGTTTAAAACTTGAAATTCATAACTTCACAACTTCAAGATCTTAACTTTAAGATAAATCAGAAAGTTTTTAGCTTAAAGTTTAAAACTTGCAATTCATAACTTCACAACTTCAAGATCTTAACTTTAAGATAAATCAGAAAGTTTTTAGCTTAAAGTTTAAAACTTGCAATTCATAACTTCACAACTTCAAGATCTTAACTTTAAGATAAATCAGAACTTAGTATCTTAAAGTTTAAAACTTGCAATTCATAACTTCACAACTTCAAGATCTTAACTTTAAGATAAATCAGAACTTAGTATCTTAAAGTTTAAAACTTGAAATTCATAACTTCACAACTTCAAGATCTTAACTTTAAGATAAATCAGAAAGTTTTTAGCTTAAAGTTTAAAACTTGCAATTCATAACTTCACAACTTCAAGATCTTAACTTTAAGATAAATCAGAACTTAGTATCTTAAAGTTTAAAACTTGAAATTCATAACTTCACAACTTCAAGATCTTAACTTTAAGATAAATCAGAACTTAGTATCTTAAAGTTTAAAACTTGAAATTCATAACTTCACAACTTCAAGATCTTAACTTTAAGATAAATCAGAACTTAGTATCTTAAAGTTTAAAACTTGAAATTCATAACTTCACAACTTCAAGATCTTAACTTTAAGATAAATCAGAAAGTTTTTAGCTTAAAGTTTAAAACTTGAAATTCATAACTTCACAACTTCAAGATCTTAACTTTAAGATAAATCAGAACTTAGTATCTTAAAGTTTAAAACTTGAAATTCATAACTTCACAACTTCAAGATCTTAACTTTAAGATAAATCAGAAAGTTTTTAGCTTAAAGTTTAAAACTTGAAATTCATAACTTCACAACTTCAAGATCTTAACTTTAAGATAAATCAGAAAGTTTTTAGCTTAAAGTTTAAAACTTGCAATTCATAACTTCACAACTTCAAGATCTTAACTTTAAGATAAATCAGAAAGTTTTTAGCTTAAAGTTTAAAACTTGAAATTCATAACTTCACAACTTCAAGATCTTAACTTTAAGATAAATCAGAAAGTTTTTAGCTTAAAGTTTAAAACTTGCAATTCATAACTTCACAACTTCAAGATCTTAACTTTAAGATAAATCAGAAAGTTTTTAGCTTAAAGTTTAAAACTTGCAATTCATAACTTCACAACTTCAAGATCTTAACTTTAAGATAAATCAGAAAGTTTTTAGCTTAAAGTTTAAAACTTGAAATTCATAACTTCACAACTTCAAGATCTTAACTTTAAGATAAATCAGAACTTAGTATCTTAAAGTTTAAAACTTGAAATTCATAACTTCACAACTTCAAGATCTTAACTTTAAGATAAATCAGAACTTAGTATCTTAAAGTTTAAAACTTGAAATTCATAACTTCACAACTTCAAGATCTTAACTTTAAGATAAATCAGAAAGTTTTTAGCTTAAAGTTTAAAACTTGCAATTCATAACTTCACAACTTCAAGATCTTAACTTTAAGATAAATCAGAAAGTTTTTAGCTTAAAGTTTAAAACTTGCAATTCATAACTTCACAACTTCAAGATCTTAACTTTAAGATAAATCAGAAAGTTTTTAGCTTAAAGTTTAAAACTTGAAATTCATAACTTCACAACTTCAAGATCTTAACTTTAAGATAAATCAGAAAGTTTTTAGCTTAAAGTTTAAAACTTGAAATTCATAACTTCACAACTTCAAGATCTTAACTTTAAGATAAATCAGAAAGTTTTTAGCTTAAAGTTTAAAACTTGAAATTCATAACTTCACAACTTCAAGATCTTAACTTTAAGATAAATCAGAAAGTTTTTAGCTTAAAGTTTAAAACTTGCAATTCATAACTTCACAACTTCAAGATCTTAACTTTAAGATAAATCAGAACTTAGTATCTTAAAGTTTAAAACTAGAAATTCATAACTTCACAACTTCAAGATCTTAACTTTAAGATAAATCAGAAAGTTTTTAGCTTAAAGTTTAAAACTTGCAATTCATAACTTCACAACTTCAAGATCTTAACTTTAAGATAAATCAGAATTTAGTATCTTAAAGTTTAAAACTTGAAATTCATAACTTCACAACTTCAAGATCTTAACTTTAAGATAAATCAGAACTTAGTATCTTAAAGTTTAAAACTTGAAATTCATAACTTCACAACTTCAAGATCTTAACTTTAAGATAAATCAGAAAGTTTTTAGCTTAAAGTTTAAAACTTGAAATTCATAACTTCACAACTTCAAGATCTTAACTTTAAGATAAATCAGAACTTAGTATCTTAAAGTTTAAAACTTGAAATTCATAACTTCACAACTTCAAGATCTTAACTTTAAGATAAATCAGAACTTAGTATCTTAAAGTTTAAAACTTGAAATTCATAACTTCACAACTTCAAGATCTTAACTTTAAGATAAATCAGAAAGTTTTTAGCTTAAAGTTTAAAACTTGAAATTCATAACTTCACAACTTCAAGATCTTAACTTTAAGATAAATCAGAAAGTTTTTAGCTTAAAGTTTAAAACTTGCAATTCATAACTTCACAACTTCAAGATCTTAACTTTAAGATAAATCAGAAAGTTTTTAGCTTAAAGTTTAAAACTTGAAATTCATAACTTCACAACTTCAAGATCTTAACTTTAAGATAAATCAGAAAGTTTTTAGCTTAAAGTTTAAAACTTGAAATTCATAACTTCACAACTTCAAGATCTTAACTTTAAGATAAATCAGAACTTAGTATCTTAAAGTTTAAAACTTGAAATTCATAACTTCACAACTTCAAGATCTTAACTTTAAGATAAATCAGAACTTAGTATCTTAAAGTTTAAAACTTGAAATTCATAACTTCACAACTTCAAGATCTTAACTTTAAGATAAATCAGAACTTAGTATCTTAAAGTTTAAAACTTGAAATTCATAACTTCACAACTTCAAGATCTTAACTTTAAGATAAATCAGAAAGTTTTTAGCTTAAAGTTTAAAACTTGCAATTCATAACTTCACAACTTCAAGATCTTAACTTTAAGATAAATCAGAAAGTTTTTAGCTTAAAGTTTAAAACTTGCAATTCATAACTTCACAACTTCAAGATCTTAACTTTAAGATAAATCAGAACTTAGTATCTTAAAGTTTAAAACTTGAAATTCATAACTTCACAACTTCAAGATCTTAACTTTAAGATAAATCAGAAAGTTTTTAGCTTAAAGTTTAAAACTTGCAATTCATAACTTCACAACTTCAAGATCTTAACTTTAAGATAAATCAGAAAGTTTTTAGCTTAAAGTTTAAAACTTGAAATTCATAACTTCACAACTTCAAGATCTTAACTTTAAGATAAATCAGAAAGTTTTTAGCTTAAAGTTTAAAACTTGCAATTCATAACTTCACAACTTCAAGATCTAAACTTTAAGATAAATCAGAACTTAGTATCTTAAAGTTTAAAACTTGCAATTCATAACTTCACAACTTCAAGATCTTAACTTTAAGATAAATCAGAACTTAGTATCTTAAAGTTTAAAACTTGCAATTCATAACTTCACAACTTCAAGATCTTAACTTTAAGATAAATCAGAAAGTTTTTAGCTTAAAGTTTAAAACTTGCAATTCATAACTTCACAACTTCAAGATCTTAACTTTAAGATAATTCAGAACTTAGTATCTTAAAGTTTAAAACTTGCAATTCATAACTTCACAACTTCAAGATCTTAACTTTAAGATAAATCAGAAAGTTTTTAGCTTAAAGTTTAAAACTTGAAATTCATAACTTCACAACTTCAAGATCTTAACTTTAAGATAAATCAGAAAGTTTTTAGCTTAAAGTTTAAAACTTGCAATTCATAACTTCACAACTTCAAGATCTTAACTTTAAGATAAATCAGAAAGTTTTTAGCTTAAAGTTTAAAACTTGAAATTCATAACTTCACAACTTCAAGATCTTAACTTTAAGATAAATCAGAAAGTTTTTAGCTTAAAGTTTAAAACTTGAAATTCATAACTTCACAACTTCAAGATCTTAACTTTAAGATAAATCAGAAAGTTTTTAGCTTAAAGTTTAAAACTTGAAATTCATAACTTCACAACTTCAAGATCTTAACTTTAAGATAAATCAGAAAGTTTTTAGCTTAAAGTTTAAAACTTGAAATTCATAACTTCACAACTTCAAGATCTTAACTTTAAGATAAATCAGAACTTAGTATCTTAAAGTTTAAAACTTGAAATTCATAACTTCACAACTTCAAGATCTTAACTTTAAGATAAATCAGAAAGTTTTTAGCTTAAAGTTTAAAACTTGAAATTCATAACTTCACAACTTCAAGATCTTAACTTTAAGATAAATCAGAACTTAGTATCTTAAAGTTTAAAACTTGAAATTCATAACTTCACAACTTCAAGATCTTAACTTTAAGATAAATCAGAACTTAGTATCTTAAAGTTTAAAACTTGAAATTCATAACTTCACAACTTCAAGATCTTAACTTTAAGATAAATCAGAAAGTTTTTAGCTTAAAGTTTAAAACTTGAAATTCATAACTTCACAACTTCAAGATCTTAACTTTAAGATAAATCAGAACTTAGTATCATAAAAAGTTGAATCTCGTCCTAATTAACATACGAAAGGATAATCTCGGGCATAGGGGAACGTACTAAAGAAAACAATTGCTGTTTCGACCGGTTTCGACTAAATGCTAGTCATCATCAGGACTATATTGGACAAAATACATGGCATTATTAATACAATCAACAATTACACATTACAGATGAAGTTGTTACCTCAGACAGCGGATGGGACGTCTTCATATAAAGTACAAAATATATAAAACACGTGGAAGCATCCATTGGGGGAAGCCACAGTAAAAAATACTTAAAAATTAAAATGAACACAACACAAAATGAATTACTGGTCCGCAACGAAACAAAGCCAGCCATGTGAATGATAACAAGTGAGACAAAACTGTTCAAACTTCAGTAAACAAAAATAACTAACAACACTATGAGCAACATAACCAAACTTAACAAAACAATTAAAAATTTCCCACCAAAGTAATGTGCGAATGTCTTTTCACCACTCTGAGTTGAATGTGATGATTCCGATGTCCAAGGGTTTGAGCTGTGCAACGGGAAGAATCCCTTGGTGCTCCTGTAGGATGTAGTGTCATCGTCAGCTAGAGTTGAGGATATGTGTAGGCCGAAGTGGCAGGTCCATTATTTTCGCTGTTGTAGAAGTGGGCCTCGTAGTAACAATTTAGGGTGTTCCTCATGTATAATCCAATAGTTCAACCACGCGTCTAACCCAATATTCAATAAAAAGTTGAATCTCGTCCCAATTAACATACGAAAGGATAATCTCGGGCATAGGGGAACGTACTAAAGAAAACAATTGCTGTTTCGACCGGTTTCGACTAAATGCTAGTCATCATCAGGACTATATTGGACAAAATACATGGCATTATTAATACAATCAACAATTACACATTACAGATGAAGTTGTTACCTCAGACAGCGGATGGGACGTCTTCATATAAAGTACAAAATATATAAAACACGTGGAAGCATCCATTGGGGGAAGCCACAGTAAAAAATACTTAAAAATTAAAATGAACACAACACAAAATGAATTACTGGTCCGCAACGAAACAAAGCCAGCCATGTGAATGATAACAAGTGAGACAAAACTGTTCAAACTTCAGTAAACAAAAATAACTAACAACACTATGAGCAACATAACCAAACTTAACAAAACAATTAAAAATTTCCCACCAAAGTAATGTGCGAATGTGCACGTGTTTTATATATTTTGTACTTTATATGAAGACGTCCCATCCGCTGTCTGAGGTAACAACTTCATCTGTAATGTGTAATTGTTGATTGTATTAATAATGCCATGTATTTTGTCCAATATAGTCCTGATGATGACTAGCATTTAGTCGAAACCGGTCGAAACAGCAATTGTTTTCTTTAGTACGTTCCCCTATGCCCGAGATTATCCTTTCGTATGTTAATTGGGACGAGATTCAACTTTTTATTGAATATTGGGTTAGACGCGTGGTTGAACTATTGGATTATACATGAGGAACACCCTAAATTGTTACTACGAGGCCCACTTCTACAACAGCGAAAATAATGGACCTGCCACTTCGGCCTACACATATCCTCAACTCTAGCTGACGATGACACTACATCCTACAGGAGCACCAAGGGATTCTTCCCGTTGCACAGCTCAAACCCTTGGACATCGGAATCATCACATTCAACTCAGAGTGGTGAAAAGACATTCGCACATTACTTTGGTGGGAAATTTTTAATTGTTTTGTTAAGTTTGGTTATGTTGCTCATAGTGTTGTTAGTTATTTTTGTTTACTGAAGTTTGAACAGTTTTGTCTCACTTGTTATCATTCACATGGCTGGCTTTGTTTCGTTGCGGACCAGTAATTCATTTTGTGTTGTGTTCATTTTAATTTTTAAGTATTTTTTACTGTGGCTTCCCCCAATGGATGCTTCCACGTGTTTTATATATTTTGTACTTTATATGAAGACGTCCCATCCGCTGTCTGAGGTAACAACTTCATCTGTAATGTGTAATTGTTGATTGTATTAATAATGCCATGTATTTTGTCCAATATAGTCCTGATGATGACTAGCATTTAGTCGAAACCGGTCGAAACAGCAATTGTTTTCTTTAGTACGTTCCCCTATGCCCGAGATTATCCTTTCGTATGTTAATTGGGACGAGATTCAACTTTTTATTGAATATTGGGTTAGACGCGTGGTTGAACTATTGGATTATACATGAGGAACACCCTAAATTGTTACTACGAGGCCCACTTCTACAACAGCGAAAATAATGGACCTGCCACTTCGGCCTACACATATCCTCAACTCTAGCTGACGATGACACTACATCCTACAGGAGCACCAAGGGATTCTTCCCGTTGCACAGCTCAAACCCTTGGACATCGGAATCATCACATTCAACTCAGAGTGGTGAAAAGACATTCGCACATTACTTTGGTGGGAAATTTTTAATTGTTTTGTTAAGTTTGGTTATGTTGCTCATAGTGTTGTTAGTTATTTTTGTTTACTGAAGTTTGAACAGTTTTGTCTCACTTGTTATCATTCACATGGCTGGCTTTGTTTCGTTGCGGACCAGTAATTCATTTTGTGTTGTGTTCATTTTAATTTTTAAGTATTTTTTACTGTGGCTTCCCCCAATGGATGCTTCCACGTGTTTTATATATTTTGTACTTTATATGAAGACGTCCCATCCGCTGTCTGAGGTAACAACTTCATCTGTAATGTGTAATTGTTGATTGTATTAATAATGCCATGTATTTTGTCCAATATAGTCCTGATGATGACTAGCATTTAGTCGAAACCGGTCGAAACAGCAATTGTTTTCTTTAGTACGTTCCCCTATGCCCGAGATTATCCTTTCGTTAGTATCATAAAGTTTAAAACTTGAAATTCATAACTTCACAACTTCAAGATATTAACTTTAAGATAAATCAGAAAGTTTTTAGCTTAAAGTTTAAAATTTGCAATTCATAACTTCACAACTTCAAGATCTTAACTTTAAGATAAATCAGAAAGTTTTTAGCTTCAAGTTTAAAACTTGAAATTCATAACTTCACAACTTCAAGATCTTAACTTTAAGATAAATCAGAACTTAGTATCTTAAAGTTTAAAACTTGAAATTCATAACTACACAACTTCAAGATCTTAACTTTAAGATAAATCAGAAAGTTTTTAGCTTAAAGTTTAAAACTTGAAATTCATAACTTCACAACTTCAAGATCTTAACTTTAAGATAAATCAGAAAGTTTTTAGCTTAAAGTTTAAAACTTGAAATTCATAACTTCACAACTTCAAGATCTTAACTTTAAGATAAATCAGAACTTAGTATCTTAAAGTTTAAAACTTGAAATTCATAACTTCACAACTTCAAGATCTTAACTTTAAGATAAATCAGAAAGTTTTTAGCTTAAAGTTTAAAACTTGCAATTCATAACTTCACAACTTCTAGATCTTAACTTTAAGATAAATCAGAACTTAGTATCTTAAAGTTTAAAACTTGAAATTCATAACTTCACAACTTCAAGATCTTAACTTTAAGATAAATCAGAAAGTTTTTAGCTTAAAGTTTAAAACTTGAAATTCATAACTTCACAACTTCAAGATCTTAACTTTAAGATAAATCAGAACTTAGTATCTTAAAGTTTAAAACTTGAAATTCATAACTTCACAACTTCAAGATCTTAACTTTAAGATAAATCAGAAAGTTTTTAGCTTAAAGTTTAAAACTTGCAATTCATAACTTCACAACTTCAAGATCTTAACTTTAAGATAAATCAGAACTTAGTATCTTAAAGTTTAAAACTTGAAATTCA
Organism: Podabrus alpinus; assembly: GCA_932274525.1. Taxonomy (NCBI): domain Eukaryota; kingdom Metazoa; phylum Arthropoda; class Insecta; order Coleoptera; family Cantharidae; genus Podabrus; species Podabrus alpinus. The sequence goes on along the minus strand of CAKNZV010000012.1, from coordinate 291,014 downwards.
TAACTTCACAACTTCAAGATCTTAACTTTAAGATAAATCAGAAAGTTTTTAGCTTAAAGTTTAAAACTTGCAATTCATAACTTCACAACTTCAAGATCTTAACTTTAAGATAAATCAGAAAGTTTTTAGCTTAAAGTTTAAAACTTGCAATTCATAACTTCACAACTTCAAGATCTTAACTTTAAGATAAATCAGAACTTAGTATCTTAAAGTTTAAAACTTGCAATTCATAACTTCACAACTTCAAGATCTTAACTTTAAGATAAATCAGAACTTAGTATCTTAAAGTTTAAAACTTGAAATTCATAACTTCACAACTTCAAGATCTTAACTTTAAGATAAATCAGAAAGTTTTTAGCTTAAAGTTTAAAACTTGCAATTCATAACTTCACAACTTCAAGATCTTAACTTTAAGATAAATCAGAACTTAGTATCTTAAAGTTTAAAACTTGAAATTCATAACTTCACAACTTCAAGATCTTAACTTTAAGATAAATCAGAACTTAGTATCTTAAAGTTTAAAACTTGAAATTCATAACTTCACAACTTCAAGATCTTAACTTTAAGATAAATCAGAACTTAGTATCTTAAAGTTTAAAACTTGAAATTCATAACTTCACAACTTCAAGATCTTAACTTTAAGATAAATCAGAAAGTTTTTAGCTTAAAGTTTAAAACTTGAAATTCATAACTTCACAACTTCAAGATCTTAACTTTAAGATAAATCAGAACTTAGTATCTTAAAGTTTAAAACTTGAAATTCATAACTTCACAACTTCAAGATCTTAACTTTAAGATAAATCAGAAAGTTTTTAGCTTAAAGTTTAAAACTTGAAATTCATAACTTCACAACTTCAAGATCTTAACTTTAAGATAAATCAGAAAGTTTTTAGCTTAAAGTTTAAAACTTGCAATTCATAACTTCACAACTTCAAGATCTTAACTTTAAGATAAATCAGAAAGTTTTTAGCTTAAAGTTTAAAACTTGAAATTCATAACTTCACAACTTCAAGATCTTAACTTTAAGATAAATCAGAACTTAGTATCTTAAAGTTTAAAACTTGAAATTCATAACTTCACAACTTCAAGATCTTAACTTTAAGATAAATCAGAACTTAGTATCTTAAAGTTTAAAACTTGAAATTCAAACTTCACAACTTCAAGATCTTAACTTTAAGATAAATCAGAAAGTTTTTAGCTTAAAGTTTAAAACTTGCAATTCATAACTTCACAACTTCAAGATCTTAACTTTAAGATAAATCAGAAAGTTTTTAGCTTAAAGTTTAAAACTTGCAATTCATAACTTCACAACTTCAAGATCTTAACTTTAAGATAAATCAGAAAGTTTTTAGCTTAAAGTTTAAAACTTGAAATTCATAACTTCACAACTTCAAGATCTTAACTTTAAGATAAATCAGAAAGTTTTTAGCTTAAAGTTTAAAACTTGAAATTCATAACTTCACAACTTCAAGATCTTAACTTTAAGATAAATCAGAAAGTTTTTAGCTTAAAGTTTAAAACTTGAAATTCATAACTTCACAACTTCAAGATCTTAACTTTAAGATAAATCAGAAAGTTTTTAGCTTAAAGTTTAAAACTTGCAATTCATAACTTCACAACTTCAAGATCTTAACTTTAAGATAAATCAGAACTTAGTATCTTAAAGTTTAAAACTTGAAATTCATAACTTCACAACTTCAAGATCTTAACTTTAAGATAAATCAGAAAGTTTTTAGCTTAAAGTTTAAAACTTGAAATTCATAACTTCACAACTTCAAGATCTTAACTTTAAGATAAATCAGAAAGTTTTTAGCTTAAAGTTTAAAACTTGCAATTCATAACTTCACAACTTCAAGATCTTAACTTTAAGATAAATCAGAAAGTTTTTAGCTTAAAGTTTAAAACTTGAAATTCATAACTTCACAACTTCAAGATCTTAACTTTAAGATAAATCAGAAAGTTTTTAGCTTAAAGTTTAAAACTTGAAATTCATAACTTCACAACTTCAAGATCTTAACTTTAAGATAAATCAGAACTTAGTATCTTAAAGTTTAAAACTTGAAATTCATAACTTCACAACTTCAAGATCTTAACTTTAAGATAAATCAGAACTTAGTATCTTAAAGTTTAAAACTTGAAATTCATAACTTCACAACTTCAAGATCTTAACTTTAAGATAAATCAGAAAGTTTTTAGCTTAAAGTTTAAAACTTGAAATTCATAACTTCACAACTTCAAGATCTTAACTTTAAGATAAATCAGAAAGTTTTTAGCTTAAAGTTTAAAACTTGCAATTCATAACTTCACAACTTCAAGATCTTAACTTTAAGATAAATCAGAAAGTTTTTAGCTTAAAGTTTAAAACTTGAAATTCATAACTTCACAACTTCAAGATCTTAACTTTAAGATAAATCAGAAAGTTTTTAGCTTAAAGTTTAAAACTTGAAATTCATAACTTCACAACTTCAAGATCTTAACTTTAAGATAAATCAGAACTTAGTATCTTAAAGTTTAAAACTTGCAATTCATAACTTCACAACTTCAAGATCTTAACTTTAAGATAAATCAGAACTTAGTATCTTAAAGTTTAAAACTTGAAATTCATAACTTCACAACTTCAAGATCTTAACTTTAAGATAAATCAGAACTTAGTATCTTAAAGTTTAAAACTTGAAATTCATAACTTCACAACTTCAAGATCTTAACTTTAAGATAAATCAGAAAGTTTTTAGCTTAAAGTTTAAAACTTGCAATTCATAACTTCACAACTTCAAGATCTTAACTTTAAGATAAATCAGAAAGTTTTTAGCTTAAAGTTTAAAACTTGCAATTCATAACTTCACAACTTCAAGATCTTAACTTTAAGATAAATCAGAACTTAGTATCTTAAAGTTTAAAACTTGAAATTCATAACTTCACAACTTCAAGATCTTAACTTTAAGATAAATCAGAAAGTTTTTAGCTTAAAGTTTAAAACTTGCAATTCATAACTTCACAACTTCAAGATCTTAACTTTAAGATAAATCAGAAAGTTTTTAGCTTAAAGTTTAAAACTTGAAATTCATAACTTCACAACTTCAAGATCTTAACTTTAAGATAAATCAGAAAGTTTTTAGCTTAAAGTTTAAAACTTGCAATTCATAACTTCACAACTTCAAGATCTTAACTTTAAGATAAATCAGAACTTAGTATCTTAAAGTTTAAAACTTGCAATTCATAACTTCACAACTTCAAGATCTTAACTTTAAGATAAATCAGAACTTAGTATCTTAAAGTTTAAAACTTGCAATTCATAACTTCACAACTTCAAGATCTTAACTTTAAGATAAATCAGAAAGTTTTTAGCTTAAAGTTTAAAACTTGAAATTCATAACTTCACAACTTCAAGATCTTAACTTTAAGATAAATCAGAAAGTTTTTAGCTTAAAGTTTAAAACTTGAAATTCATAACTTCACAACTTCAAGATCTTAACTTTAAGATAAATCAGAACTTAGTATCTTAAAGTTTAAAACTTGAAATTCATAACTTCACAACTTCAAGATCTTAACTTTAAGATAAATCAGAAAGTTTTTAGCTTAAAGTTTAAAACTTGAAATTCATAACTTCACAACTTCAAGATCTTAACTTTAAGATAAATCAGAAAGTTTTTAGCTTAAAGTTTAAAAATTGCAATTCATAACTTCACAACTTCAAGATCTTAACTTTAAGATAAATCAGAAAGTTTTTAGCTTAAAGTTTAAAACTTGAAATTCATAACTTCACAACTTCAAGATCTTAACTTTAAGATAAATCAGAAAGTTTTTAGCTTAAAGTTTAAAACTTGAAATTCATAACTTCACAACTTCAAGATCTTAACTTTAAGATAAATCAGAAAGTTTTTAGCTTAAAGTTTAAAACTTGAAATTCATAACTTCACAACTTCAAGATCTTAACTTTAAGATAAATCAGAACTTAGTATCTTAAAGTTTAAAACTTGAAATTCATAACTTCACAACTTCAAGATCTTAACTTTAAGATAAATCAGAAAGTTTTTAGCTTAAAGTTTAAAACTTGAAATTCATAACTTCACAACTTCAAGATCTTAACTTTAAGATAAATCAGAAAGTTTTTAGCTTAAAGTTTAAAACTTGCAATTCATAACTTCACAACTTCAAGATCTTAACTTTAAGATAAATCAGAAAGTTTTTAGCTTAAAGTTTAAAACTTGAAATTCATAACTTCACAACTTCAAGATCTTAACTTTAAGATAAATCAGAAAGTTTTTAGCTTAAAGTTTAAAACTTGCAATTCATAACTTCACAACTTCAAGATCTTAACTTTAAGATAAATCAGAAAGTTTTTAGCTTAAAGTTTAAAACTTGCAATTCATAACTTCACAACTTCAAGATCTTAACTTTAAGATAAATCAGAAAGTTTTTAGCTTAAAGTTTAAAACTTGCAATTCATAACTTCACAACTTCAAGATCTTAACTTTAAGATAAATCAGAACTTAGTATCTTAAAGTTTAAAACTTGCAATTCATAACTTCACAACTTCTAGATCTTAACTTTAAGATAAATCAGAAAGTTTTTAGCTTAAAGTTTAAAACTTGAAATTCATAACTTCACAACTTCAAGATCTTAACTTTAAGATAAATCAGAAAGTTTTTAGCTTAAAGTTTAAAACTTGCAATTCATAACTTCACAACTTCAAGATCTTAACTTTAAGATAAATCAGAACTTAGTATCTTAAAGTTTAAAACTTGAAATTCATAACTTCACAACTTCAAGATCTTAACTTTAAGATAAATCAGAAAGTTTTTAGCTTAAAGTTTAAAACTTGCAATTCATAACTTCACAACTTCAAGATCTTAACTTTAAGATAAATCAGAAAGTTTTTAGCTTAAAGTTTAAAACTTGAAATTCATAACTTCACAACTTCAAGATCTTAACTTTAAGATAAATCAGAAAGTTTTTAGCTTAAAGTTTAAAACTTGAAATTCATAACTTCACAACTTCAAGATCTTAACTTTAAGATAAATCAGAACTTAGTATCTTAAAGTTTAAAACTTGAAATTCATAACTTCACAACTTCAAGATCTTAACTTTAAGATAAATCAGAAAGTTTTTAGCTTAAAGTTTAAAACTTGCAATTCATAACTTCACAACTTCAAGATCTTAACTTTAAGATAAATCAGAACTTAGTATCTTAAAGTTTAAAACTTGCAATTCATAACTTCACAACTTCAAGATCTTAACTTTAAGATAAATCAGAACTTAGTATCTTAAAGTTTAAAACTTGAAATTCATAACTTCACAACTTCAAGATCTTAACTTTAAGATAAATCAGAAAGTTTTTAGCTTAAAGTTTAAAACTTGAAATTCATAACTTCACAACTTCAAGATCTTAACTTTAAGATAAATCAGAACTTAGTATCTTAAAGTTTAAAACTTGAAATTCATAACTTCACAACTTCAAGATCTTAACTTTAAGATAAATCAGAAAGTTTTTAGCTTAAAGTTTAAAACTTGCAATTCATAACTTCACAACTTCAAGATCTTAACTTTAAGATAAATCAGAAAGTTTTTAGCTTAAAGTTTAAAACTTGAAATTCATAACTTCACAACTTCAAGATCTTAACTTTAAGATAAATCAGAAAGTTTTTAGCTTAAAGTTTAAAACTTGAAATTCATAACTTCACAACTTCAAGATCTTAACTTTAAGATAAATCAGAAAGTTTTTAGCTTAAAGTTTAAAACTTGAAATTCATAACTTCACAACTTCAAGATCTTAACTTTAAGATAAATCAGAAAGTTTTTAGCTTAAAGTTTAAAACTTGCAATTCATAACTTCACAACTTCAAGATCTTAACTTTAAGATAAATCAGAACTTAGTATCTTAAAGTTTAAAACTTGAAATTCATAACTTCACAACTTCAAGATCTTAACTTTAAGATAAATCAGAAAGTTTTTAGCTTAAAGTTTAAAACTTGAAATTCATAACTTCACAACTTCAAGATCTTAACTTTAAGATAAATCAGAACTTAGTATCTTAAAGTTTAAAACTTGAAATTCATAACTTCACAACTTCAAGATCTTAACTTTAAGATAAATCAGAAAGTTTTTAGCTTAAAGTTTAAAACTTGAAATTCATAACTTCACAACTTCAAGATCTTAACTTTAAGATAAATCAGAACTTAGTATCTTAAAGTTTAAAACTTGAAATTCATAACTTCACAACTTCAAGATCTTAACTTTAAGATAAATCAGAAAGTTTTTAGCTTAAAGTTTAAAACTTGAAATTCATAACTTCACAACTTCAAGATCTTAACTTTAAGATAAATCAGAAAGTTTTTAGCTTAAAGTTTAAAACTTGCAATTCATAACTTCACAACTTCAAGATCTTAACTTTAAGATAAATCAGAAAGTTTTTAGCTTAAAGTTTAAAACTTGAAATTCATAACTTCACAACTTCAAGATCTTAACTTTAAGATAAATCAGAACTTAGTATCTTAAAGTTTAAAACTTGAAATTCATAACTTCACAACTTCAAGATCTTAACTTTAAGATAAATCAGAACTTAGTATCTTAAAGTTTAAAACTTGAAATTCAAACTTCACAACTTCAAGATCTTAACTTTAAGATAAATCAGAAAGTTTTTAGCTTAAAGTTTAAAACTTGCAATTCATAACTTCACAACTTCAAGATCTTAACTTTAAGATAAATCAGAAAGTTTTTAGCTTAAAGTTTAAAACTTGCAATTCATAACTTCACAACTTCAAGATCTTAACTTTAAGATAAATCAGAAAGTTTTTAGCTTAAAGTTTAAAACTTGAAATTCATAACTTCACAACTTCAAGATCTTAACTTTAAGATAAATCAGAAAGTTTTTAGCTTAAAGTTTAAAACTTGAAATTCATAACTTCACAACTTCAAGATCTTAACTTTAAGATAAATCAGAAAGTTTTTAGCTTAAAGTTTAAAACTTGAAATTCATAACTTCACAACTTCAAGATCTTAACTTTAAGATAAATCAGAAAGTTTTTAGCTTAAAGTTTAAAACTTGCAATTCATAACTTCACAACTTCAAGATCTTAACTTTAAGATAAATCAGAACTTAGTATCTTAAAGTTTAAAACTTGAAATTCATAACTTCACAACTTCAAGATCTTAACTTTAAGATAAATCAGAAAGTTTTTAGCTTAAAGTTTAAAACTTGAAATTCATAACTTCACAACTTCAAGATCTTAACTTTAAGATAAATCAGAAAGTTTTTAGCTTAAAGTTTAAAACTTGCAATTCATAACTTCACAACTTCAAGATCTTAACTTTAAGATAAATCAGAAAGTTTTTAGCTTAAAGTTTAAAACTTGAAATTCATAACTTCACAACTTCAAGATCTTAACTTTAAGATAAATCAGAAAGTTTTTAGCTTAAAGTTTAAAACTTGAAATTCATAACTTCACAACTTCAAGATCTTAACTTTAAGATAAATCAGAACTTAGTATCTTAAAGTTTAAAACTTGAAATTCATAACTTCACAACTTCAAGATCTTAACTTTAAGATAAATCAGAACTTAGTATCTTAAAGTTTAAAACTTGAAATTCATAACTTCACAACTTCAAGATCTTAACTTTAAGATAAATCAGAAAGTTTTTAGCTTAAAGTTTAAAACTTGAAATTCATAACTTCACAACTTCAAGATCTTAACTTTAAGATAAATCAGAAAGTTTTTAGCTTAAAGTTTAAAACTTGCAATTCATAACTTCACAACTTCAAGATCTTAACTTTAAGATAAATCAGAAAGTTTTTAGCTTAAAGTTTAAAACTTGAAATTCATAACTTCACAACTTCAAGATCTTAACTTTAAGATAAATCAGAAAGTTTTTAGCTTAAAGTTTAAAACTTGAAATTCATAACTTCACAACTTCAAGATCTTAACTTTAAGATAAATCAGAACTTAGTATCTTAAAGTTTAAAACTTGCAATTCATAACTTCACAACTTCAAGATCTTAACTTTAAGATAAATCAGAACTTAGTATCTTAAAGTTTAAAACTTGAAATTCATAACTTCACAACTTCAAGATCTTAACTTTAAGATAAATCAGAACTTAGTATCTTAAAGTTTAAAACTTGAAATTCATAACTTCACAACTTCAAGATCTTAACTTTAAGATAAATCAGAAAGTTTTTAGCTTAAAGTTTAAAACTTGCAATTCATAACTTCACAACTTCAAGATCTTAACTTTAAGATAAATCAGAAAGTTTTTAGCTTAAAGTTTAAAACTTGCAATTCATAACTTCACAACTTCAAGATCTTAACTTTAAGATAAATCAGAACTTAGTATCTTAAAGTTTAAAACTTGAAATTCATAACTTCACAACTTCAAGATCTTAACTTTAAGATAAATCAGAAAGTTTTTAGCTTAAAGTTTAAAACTTGCAATTCATAACTTCACAACTTCAAGATCTTAACTTTAAGATAAATCAGAAAGTTTTTAGCTTAAAGTTTAAAACTTGAAATTCATAACTTCACAACTTCAAGATCTTAACTTTAAGATAAATCAGAAAGTTTTTAGCTTAAAGTTTAAAACTTGCAATTCATAACTTCACAACTTCAAGATCTTAACTTTAAGATAAATCAGAACTTAGTATCTTAAAGTTTAAAACTTGCAATTCATAACTTCACAACTTCAAGATCTTAACTTTAAGATAAATCAGAACTTAGTATCTTAAAGTTTAAAACTTGCAATTCATAACTTCACAACTTCAAGATCTTAACTTTAAGATAAATCAGAAAGTTTTTAGCTTAAAGTTTAAAACTTGAAATTCATAACTTCACAACTTCAAGATCTTAACTTTAAGATAAATCAGAAAGTTTTTAGCTTAAAGTTTAAAACTTGAAATTCATAACTTCACAACTTCAAGATCTTAACTTTAAGATAAATCAGAACTTAGTATCTTAAAGTTTAAAACTTGAAATTCATAACTTCACAACTTCAAGATCTTAACTTTAAGATAAATCAGAAAGTTTTTAGCTTAAAGTTTAAAACTTGAAATTCATAACTTCACAACTTCAAGATCTTAACTTTAAGATAAATCAGAAAGTTTTTAGCTTAAAGTTTAAAAATTGCAATTCATAACTTCACAACTTCAAGATCTTAACTTTAAGATAAATCAGAAAGTTTTTAGCTTAAAGTTTAAAACTTGAAATTCATAACTTCACAACTTCAAGATCTTAACTTTAAGATAAATCAGAAAGTTTTTAGCTTAAAGTTTAAAACTTGAAATTCATAACTTCACAACTTCAAGATCTTAACTTTAAGATAAATCAGAAAGTTTTTAGCTTAAAGTTTAAAACTTGAAATTCATAACTTCACAACTTCAAGATCTTAACTTTAAGATAAATCAGAACTTAGTATCTTAAAGTTTAAAACTTGAAATTCATAACTTCACAACTTCAAGATCTTAACTTTAAGATAAATCAGAAAGTTTTTAGCTTAAAGTTTAAAACTTGAAATTCATAACTTCACAACTTCAAGATCTTAACTTTAAGATAAATCAGAAAGTTTTTAGCTTAAAGTTTAAAACTTGCAATTCATAACTTCACAACTTCAAGATCTTAACTTTAAGATAAATCAGAAAGTTTTTAGCTTAAAGTTTAAAACTTGAAATTCATAACTTCACAACTTCAAGATCTTAACTTTAAGATAAATCAGAAAGTTTTTAGCTTAAAGTTTAAAACTTGCAATTCATAACTTCACAACTTCAAGATCTTAACTTTAAGATAAATCAGAAAGTTTTTAGCTTAAAGTTTAAAACTTGCAATTCATAACTTCACAACTTCAAGATCTTAACTTTAAGATAAATCAGAAAGTTTTTAGCTTAAAGTTTAAAACTTGCAATTCATAACTTCACAACTTCAAGATCTTAACTTTAAGATAAATCAGAACTTAGTATCTTAAAGTTTAAAACTTGCAATTCATAACTTCACAACTTCTAGATCTTAACTTTAAGATAAATCAGAAAGTTTTTAGCTTAAAGTTTAAAACTTGAAATTCATAACTTCACAACTTCAAGATCTTAACTTTAAGATAAATCAGAAAGTTTTTAGCTTAAAGTTTAAAACTTGCAATTCATAACTTCACAACTTCAAGATCTTAACTTTAAGATAAATCAGAACTTAGTATCTTAAAGTTTAAAACTTGAAATTCATAACTTCACAACTTCAAGATCTTAACTTTAAGATAAATCAGAAAGTTTTTAGCTTAAAGTTTAAAACTTGCAATTCATAACTTCACAACTTCAAGATCTTAACTTTAAGATAAATCAGAAAGTTTTTAGCTTAAAGTTTAAAACTTGAAATTCATAACTTCACAACTTCAAGATCTTAACTTTAAGATAAATCAGAAAGTTTTTAGCTTAAAGTTTAAAACTTGAAATTCATAACTTCACAACTTCAAGATCTTAACTTTAAGATAAATCAGAACTTAGTATCTTAAAGTTTAAAACTTGAAATTCATAACTTCACAACTTCAAGATCTTAACTTTAAGATAAATCAGAAAGTTTTTAGCTTAAAGTTTAAAACTTGCAATTCATAACTTCACAACTTCAAGATCTTAACTTTAAGATAAATCAGAACTTAGTATCTTAAAGTTTAAAACTTGCAATTCATAACTTCACAACTTCAAGATCTTAACTTTAAGATAAATCAGAACTTAGTATCTTAAAGTTTAAAACTTGAAATTCATAACTTCACAACTTCAAGATCTTAACTTTAAGATAAATCAGAAAGTTTTTAGCTTAAAGTTTAAAACTTGAAATTCATAACTTCACAACTTCAAGATCTTAACTTTAAGATAAATCAGAACTTAGTATCTTAAAGTTTAAAACTTGAAATTCATAACTTCACAACTTCAAGATCTTAACTTTAAGATAAATCAGAAAGTTTTTAGCTTAAAGTTTAAAACTTGCAATTCATAACTTCACAACTTCAAGATCTTAACTTTAAGATAAATCAGAAAGTTTTTAGCTTAAAGTTTAAAACTTGAAATTCATAACTTCACAACTTCAAGATCTTAACTTTAAGATAAATCAGAAAGTTTTTAGCTTAAAGTTTAAAACTTGAAATTCATAACTTCACAACTTCAAGATCTTAACTTTAAGATAAATCAGAAAGTTTTTAGCTTAAAGTTTAAAACTTGAAATTCATAACTTCACAACTTCAAGATCTTAACTTTAAGATAAATCAGAAAGTTTTTAGCTTAAAGTTTAAAACTTGCAATTCATAACTTCACAACTTCAAGATCTTAACTTTAAGATAAATCAGAACTTAGTATCTTAAAGTTTAAAACTTGAAATTCATAACTTCACAACTTCAAGATCTTAACTTTAAGATAAATCAGAAAGTTTTTAGCTTAAAGTTTAAAACTTGAAATTCATAACTTCACAACTTCAAGATCTTAACTTTAAGATAAATCAGAAAGTTTTTAGCTTAAAGTTTAAAACTTGCAATTCATAACTTCACAACTTCAAGATCTTAACTTTAAGATAAATCAGAAAGTTTTTAGCTTAAAGTTTAAAACTTGAAATTCATAACTTCACAACTTCAAGATCTTAACTTTAAGATAAATCAGAAAGTTTTTAGCTTAAAGTTTAAAACTTGAAATTCATAACTTCACAACTTCAAGATCTTAACTTTAAGATAAATCAGAACTTAGTATCTTAAAGTTTAAAACTTGAAATTCATAACTTCACAACTTCAAGATCTTAACTTTAAGATAAATCAGAACTTAGTATCTTAAAGTTTAAAACTTGAAATTCATAACTTCACAACTTCAAGATCTTAACTTTAAGATAAATCAGAAAGTTTTTAGCTTAAAGTTTAAAACTTGAAATTCATAACTTCACAACTTCAAGATCTTAACTTTAAGATAAATCAGAAAGTTTTTAGCTTAAAGTTTAAAACTTGCAATTCATAACTTCACAACTTCAAGATCTTAACTTTAAGATAAATCAGAAAGTTTTTAGCTTAAAGTTTAAAACTTGAAATTCATAACTTCACAACTTCAAGATCTTAACTTTAAGATAAATCAGAAAGTTTTTAGCTTAAAGTTTAAAACTTGAAATTCATAACTTCACAACTTCAAGATCTTAACTTTAAGATAAATCAGAACTTAGTATCTTAAAGTTTAAAACTTGCAATTCATAACTTCACAACTTCAAGATCTTAACTTTAAGATAAATCAGAACTTAGTATCTTAAAGTTTAAAACTTGAAATTCATAACTTCACAACTTCAAGATCTTAACTTTAAGATAAATCAGAACTTAGTATCTTAAAGTTTAAAACTTGAAATTCATAACTTCACAACTTCAAGATCTTAACTTTAAGATAAATCAGAAAGTTTTTAGCTTAAAGTTTAAAACTTGCAATTCATAACTTCACAACTTCAAGATCTTAACTTTAAGATAAATCAGAAAGTTTTTAGCTTAAAGTTTAAAACTTGCAATTCATAACTTCACAACTTCAAGATCTTAACTTTAAGATAAATCAGAACTTAGTATCTTAAAGTTTAAAACTTGAAATTCATAACTTCACAACTTCAAGATCTTAACTTTAAGATAAATCAGAAAGTTTTTAGCTTAAAGTTTAAAACTTGCAATTCATAACTTCACAACTTCAAGATCTTAACTTTAAGATAAATCAGAAAGTTTTTAGCTTAAAGTTTAAAACTTGCAATTCATAACTTCACAACTTCAAGATCTTAACTTTAAGATAAATCAGAAAGTTTTTAGCTTAAAGTTTAAAACTTGCAATTCATAACTTCACAACTTCAAGATCTTAACTTTAAGATAAATCAGAACTTAGTATCTTAAAGTTTAAAACTTGAAATTCATAACTTCACAACTTCAAGATCTTAACTTTAAGATAAATCAGAACTTAGTATCTTAAAGTTTAAAACTTGAAATTCATAACTTCACAACTTCAAGATCTTAACTTTAAGATAAATCAGAAAGTTTTTAGCTTAAAGTTTAAAACTTGCAATTCATAACTTCACAACTTCAAGATCTTAACTTTAAGATAAATCAGAAAGTTTTTAGCTTAAAGTTTAAAACTTGCAATTCATAACTTCACAACTTCAAGATCTTAACTTTAAGATAAATCAGAACTTAGTATCTTAAAGTTTAAAACTTGAAATTCATAACTTCACAACTTCAAGATCTTAACTTTAAGATAAATCAGAAAGTTTTTAGCTTAAAGTTTAAAACTTGAAATTCATAACTTCACAACTTCAAGATCTTAACTTTAAGATAAATCAGAAAGTTTTTAGCTTAAAGTTTAAAAATTGCAATTCATAACTTCACAACTTCAAGATCTTAACTTTAAGATAAATCAGAAAGTTTTTAGCTTAAAGTTTAAAACTTGAAATTCATAACTTCACAACTTCAAGATCTTAACTTTAAGATAAATCAGAAAGTTTTTAGCTTAAAGTTTAAAACTTGAAATTCATAACTTCACAACTTCAAGATCTTAACTTTAAGATAAATCAGAACTTAGTATCTTAAAGTTTAAAACTTGCAATTCATAACTTCACAACTTCAAGATCTTAACTTTAAGATAAATCAGAACTTAGTATCTTAAAGTTTAAAACTTGAAATTCATAACTTCACAACTTCAAGATCTTAACTTTAAGATAAATCAGAAAGTTTTTAGCTTAAAGTTTAAAACTTGCAATTCATAACTTCACAACTTCAAGATCTTAACTTTAAGATAAATCAGAAAGTTTTTAGCTTAAAGTTTAAAACTTGCAATTCATAACTTCACAACTTCAAGATCTTAACTTTAAGATAAATCAGAACTTAGTATCTTAAAGTTTAAAACTTGAAATTCATAACTTCACAACTTCAAGATCTTAACTTTAAGATAAATCAGAACTTAGTATCTTAAAGTTTAAAACTTGAAATTCATAACTTCACAACTTCAAGATCTTAACTTTAAGATAAATCAGAAAGTTTTTAGCTTAAAGTTTAAAACTTGCAATTCATAACTTCACAACTTCAAGATCTTAACTTTAAGATAAATCAGAAAGTTTTTAGCTTAAAGTTTAAAACTTGCAATTCATAACTTCACAACTTCAAGATCTTAACTTTAAGATAAATCAGAACTTAGTATCTTAAAGTTTAAAACTTGAAATTCATAACTTCACAACTTCAAGATCTTAACTTTAAGATAAATCAGAAAGTTTTTAGCTTAAAGTTTAAAACTTGAAATTCATAACTTCACAACTTCAAGATCTTAACTTTAAGATAAATCAGAAAGTTTTTAGCTTAAAGTTTAAAACTTGAAATTCATAACTTCACAACTTCAAGATCTTAACTTTAAGATAAATCAGAACTTAGTATCTTAAAGTTTAAAACTTGAAATTCATAACTTCACAACTTCAAGATCTTAACTTTAAGATAAATCAGAAAGTTTTTAGCTTAAAGTTTAAAACTTGAAATTCATAACTTCACAACTTCAAGATCTTAACTTTAAGATAAATCAGAACTTAGTATCTTAAAGTTTAAAACTTGCAATTCATAACTTCACAACTTCAAGATCTTAACTTTAAGATAAATCAGAACTTAGTATCTTAAAGTTTAAAACTTGAAATTCATAACTTCACAACTTCAAGATCTTAACTTTAAGATAAATCAGAAAGTTTTTAGCTTAAAGTTTAAAACTTGCAATTCATAACTTCACAACTTCAAGATCTTAACTTTAAGATAAATCAGAAAGTTTTTAGCTTAAAGTTTAAAACTTGCAATTCATAACTTCACAACTTCAAGATCTTAACTTTAAGATAAATCAGAACTTAGTATCTTAAAGTTTAAAACTTGAAATTCATAACTTCACAACTTCAAGATCTTAACTTTAAGATAAATCAGAAAGTTTTTAGCTTAAAGTTTAAAACTTGAAATTCATAACTTCACAACTTCAAGATCTTAACTTTAAGATAAATCAGAAAGTTTTTAGCTTAAAGTTTAAAACTTGAAATTCATAACTTCACAACTTCAAGATCTTAACTTTAAGATAAATCAGAACTTAGTATCTTAAAGTTTAAAACTTGAAATTCATAACTTCACAACTTCAAGATCTTAACTTTAAGATAAATCAGAAAGTTTTTAGCTTAAAGTTTAAAACTTGAAATTCATAACTTCACAACTTCAAGATCTTAACTTTAAGATAAATCAGAACTTAGTATCTTAAAGTTTAAAACTTGCAATTCATAACTTCACAACTTCAAGATCTTAACTTTAAGATAAATCAGAACTTAGTATCTTAAAGTTTAAAACTTGAAATTCATAACTTCACAACTTCAAGATCTTAACTTTAAGATAAATCAGAAAGTTTTTAGCTTAAAGTTTAAAACTTGCAATTCATAACTTCACAACTTCAAGATCTTAACTTTAAGATAAATCAGAAAGTTTTTAGCTTAAAGTTTAAAACTTGCAATTCATAACTTCACAACTTCAAGATCTTAACTTTAAGATAAATCAGAACTTAGTATCTTAAAGTTTAAAACTTGAAATTCATAACTTCACAACTTCAAGATCTTAACTTTAAGATAAATCAGAACTTAGTATCTTAAAGTTTAAAACTTGAAATTCATAACTTCACAACTTCAAGATCTTAACTTTAAGATAAATCAGAAAGTTTTTAGCTTAAAGTTTAAAACTTGCAATTCATAACTTCACAACTTCAAGATCTTAACTTTAAGATAAATCAGAAAGTTTTTAGCTTAAAGTTTAAAACTTGCAATTCATAACTTCACAACTTCAAGATCTTAACTTTAAGATAAATCAGAACTTAGTATCTTAAAGTTTAAAACTTGAAATTCATAACTTCACAACTTCAAGATCTTAACTTTAAGATAAATCAGAAAGTTTTTAGCTTAAAGTTTAAAACTTGCAATTCATAACTTCACAACTTCAAGATCTTAACTTTAAGATAAATCAGAAAGTTTTTAGCTTAAAGTTTAAAACTTGCAATTCATAACTTCACAACTTCAAGATCTTAACTTTAAGATAAATCAGAAAGTTTTTAGCTTAAAGTTTAAAACTTGCAATTCATAACTTCACAACTTCAAGATCTTAACTTTAAGATAAATCAGAACTTAGTATCTTAAAGTTTAAAACTTGAAATTCATAACTTCACAACTTCAAGATCTTAACTTTAAGATAAATCAGAACTTAGTATCTTAAAGTTTAAAACTTGAAATTCATAACTTCACAACTTCAAGATCTTAACTTTAAGATAAATCAGAAAGTTTTTAGCTTAAAGTTTAAAACTTGCAATTCATAACTTCACAACTTCAAGATCTTAACTTTAAGATAAATCAGAAAGTTTTTAGCTTAAAGTTTAAAACTTGCAATTCATAACTTCACAACTTCAAGATCTTAACTTTAAGATAAATCAGAACTTAGTATCTTAAAGTTTAAAACTTGAAATTCATAACTTCACAACTTCAAGATCTTAACTTTAAGATAAATCAGAAAGTTTTTAGCTTAAAGTTTAAAACTTGCAATTCATAACTTCACAACTTCAAGATCTTAACTTTAAGATAAATCAGAACTTAGTATCTTAAAGTTTAAAACTTGCAATTCATAACTTCACAACTTCAAGATCTTAACTTTAAGATAAATCAGAAAGTTTTTAGCTTAAAGTTTAAAACTTGCAATTCATAACTTCACAACTTCAAGATCTTAACTTTAAGATAAATCAGAACTTAGTATCTTAAAGTTTAAAACTTGAAATTCATAACTTCACAACTTCAAGATCTTAACTTTAAGATAAATCAGAAAGTTTTTAGCTTAAAGTTTAAAACTTGAAATTCATAACTTCACAACTTCAAGATCTTAACTTTAAGATAAATCAGAAAGTTTTTAGCTTAAAGTTTAAAACTTGAAATTCATAACTTCACAACTTCAAGATCTTAACTTTAAGATAAATCAGAACTTAGTATCTTAAAGTTTAAAACTTGAAATTCATAACTTCACAACTTCAAGATCTTAACTTTAAGATAAATCAGAAAGTTTTTAGCTTAAAGTTTAAAACTTGAAATTCATAACTTCACAACTTCAAGATCTTAACTTTAAGATAAATCAGAACTTAGTATCTTAAAGTTTAAAACTTGCAATTCATAACTTCACAACTTCAAGATCTTAACTTTAAGATAAATCAGAACTTAGTATCTTAAAGTTTAAAACTTGAAATTCATAACTTCACAACTTCAAGATCTTAACTTTAAGATAAATCAGAAAGTTTTTAGCTTAAAGTTTAAAACTTGCAATTCATAACTTCACAACTTCAAGATCTTAACTTTAAGATAAATCAGAAAGTTTTTAGCTTAAAGTTTAAAACTTGCAATTCATAACTTCACAACTTCAAGATCTTAACTTTAAGATAAATCAGAACTTAGTATCTTAAAGTTTAAAACTTGAAATTCATAACTTCACAACTTCAAGATCTTAACTTTAAGATAAATCAGAACTTAGTATCTTAAAGTTTAAAACTTGAAATTCATAACTTCACAACTTCAAGATCTTAACTTTAAGATAAATCAGAAAGTTTTTAGCTTAAAGTTTAAAACTTGCAATTCATAACTTCACAACTTCAAGATCTTAACTTTAAGATAAATCAGAAAGTTTTTAGCTTAAAGTTTAAAACTTGCAATTCATAACTTCACAACTTCAAGATCTTAACTTTAAGATAAATCAGAACTTAGTATCTTAAAGTTTAAAACTTGAAATTCATAACTTCACAACTTCAAGATCTTAACTTTAAGATAAATCAGAAAGTTTTTAGCTTAAAGTTTAAAACTTGCAATTCATAACTTCACAACTTCAAGATCTTAACTTTAAGATAAATCAGAAAGTTTTTAGCTTAAAGTTTAAAACTTGCAATTCATAACTTCACAACTTCAAGATCTTAACTTTAAGATAAATCAGAAAGTTTTTAGCTTAAAGTTTAAAACTTGCAATTCATAACTTCACAACTTCAAGATCTTAACTTTAAGATAAATCAGAACTTAGTATCTTAAAGTTTAAAACTTGAAATTCATAACTTCACAACTTCAAGATCTTAACTTTAAGATAAATCAGAACTTAGTATCTTAAAGTTTAAAACTTGAAATTCATAACTTCACAACTTCAAGATCTTAACTTTAAGATAAATCAGAAAGTTTTTAGCTTAAAGTTTAAAACTTGCAATTCATAACTTCACAACTTCAAGATCTTAACTTTAAGATAAATCAGAAAGTTTTTAGCTTAAAGTTTAAAACTTGCAATTCATAACTTCACAACTTCAAGATCTTAACTTTAAGATAAATCAGAACTTAGTATCTTAAAGTTTAAAACTTGAAATTCATAACTTCACAACTTCAAGATCTTAACTTTAAGATAAATCAGAAAGTTTTTAGCTTAAAGTTTAAAACTTGAAATTCATAACTTCACAACTTCAAGATCTTAACTTTAAGATAAATCAGAAAGTTTTTAGCTTAAAGTTTAAAACTTGAAATTCATAACTTCACAACTTCAAGATCTTAACTTTAAGATAAATCAGAACTTAGTATCTTAAAGTTTAAAACTTGAAATTCATAACTTCACAACTTCAAGATCTTAACTTTAAGATAAATCAGAAAGTTTTTAGCTTAAAGTTTAAAACTTGAAATTCATAACTTCACAACTTCAAGATCTTAACTTTAAGATAAATCAGAACTTAGTATCTTAAAGTTTAAAACTTGCAATTCATAACTTCACAACTTCAAGATCTTAACTTTAAGATAAATCAGAACTTAGTATCTTAAAGTTTAAAACTTGAAATTCATAACTTCACAACTTCAAGATCTTAACTTTAAGATAAATCAGAAAGTTTTTAGCTTAAAGTTTAAAACTTGCAATTCATAACTTCACAACTTCAAGATCTTAACTTTAAGATAAATCAGAAAGTTTTTAGCTTAAAGTTTAAAACTTGCAATTCATAACTTCACAACTTCAAGATCTTAACTTTAAGATAAATCAGAACTTAGTATCTTAAAGTTTAAAACTTGAAATTCATAACTTCACAACTTCAAGATCTTAACTTTAAGATAAATCAGAACTTAGTATCTTAAAGTTTAAAACTTGAAATTCATAACTTCACAACTTCAAGATCTTAACTTTAAGATAAATCAGAAAGTTTTTAGCTTAAAGTTTAAAACTTGCAATTCATAACTTCACAACTTCAAGATCTTAACTTTAAGATAAATCAGAAAGTTTTTAGCTTAAAGTTTAAAACTTGCAATTCATAACTTCACAACTTCAAGATCTTAACTTTAAGATAAATCAGAACTTAGTATCTTAAAGTTTAAAACTTGAAATTCATAACTTCACAACTTCAAGATCTTAACTTTAAGATAAATCAGAAAGTTTTTAGCTTAAAGTTTAAAACTTGAAATTCATAACTTCACAACTTCAAGATCTTAACTTTAAGATAAATCAGAAAGTTTTTAGCTTAAAGTTTAAAACTTGAAATTCATAACTTCACAACTTCAAGATCTTAACTTTAAGATAAATCAGAACTTAGTATCTTAAAGTTTAAAACTTGAAATTCATAACTTCACAACTTCAAGATCTTAACTTTAAGATAAATCAGAAAGTTTTTAGCTTAAAGTTTAAAACTTGAAATTCATAACTTCACAACTTCAAGATCTTAACTTTAAGATAAATCAGAACTTAGTATCTTAAAGTTTAAAACTTGCAATTCATAACTTCACAACTTCAAGATCTTAACTTTAAGATAAATCAGAACTTAGTATCTTAAAGTTTAAAACTTGAAATTCATAACTTCACAACTTCAAGATCTTAACTTTAAGATAAATCAGAAAGTTTTTAGCTTAAAGTTTAAAACTTGCAATTCATAACTTCACAACTTCAAGATCTTAACTTTAAGATAAATCAGAAAGTTTTTAGCTTAAAGTTTAAAACTTGCAATTCATAACTTCACAACTTCAAGATCTTAACTTTAAGATAAATCAGAACTTAGTATCTTAAAGTTTAAAACTTGAAATTCATAACTTCACAACTTCAAGATCTTAACTTTAAGATAAATCAGAACTTAGTATCTTAAAGTTTAAAACTTGAAATTCATAACTTCACAACTTCAAGATCTTAACTTTAAGATAAATCAGAAAGTTTTTAGCTTAAAGTTTAAAACTTGCAATTCATAACTTCACAACTTCAAGATCTTAACTTTAAGATAAATCAGAAAGTTTTTAGCTTAAAGTTTAAAACTTGCAATTCATAACTTCACAACTTCAAGATCTTAACTTTAAGATAAATCAGAACTTAGTATCTTAAAGTTTAAAACTTGAAATTCATAACTTCACAACTTCAAGATCTTAACTTTAAGATAAATCAGAAAGTTTTTAGCTTAAAGTTTAAAACTTGCAATTCATAACTTCACAACTTCAAGATCTTAACTTTAAGATAAATCAGAAAGTTTTTAGCTTAAAGTTTAAAACTTGAAATTCATAACTTCACAACTTCAAGATCTTAACTTTAAGATAAATCAGAAAGTTTTTAGCTTAAAGTTTAAAACTTGCAATTTATAACTTCACAACTTCAAGATCTTAACTTTAAGATAAATCAGAACTTAGTATCTTAAAGTTTAAAACTTGCAATTCATAACTTCACAACTTCAAGATCTTAACTTTAAGATAAATCAGAACTTAGTATCTTAAAGTTTAAAACTTGCAATTCATAACTTCACAACTTCAAGATCTTAACTTTAAGATAAATCAGAAAGTTTTTAGCTTAAAGTTTAAAACTTGAAATTCATAACTTCACAACTTCAAGATCTTAACTTTAAGATAAATCAGAACTTAGTATCTTAAAGTTTAAAACTTGAAATTCATAACTTCACAACTTCAAGATCTTAACTTTAAGATAAATCAGAAAGTTTTTAGCTTAAAGTTTAAAACTTGAAATTCATAACTTCACAACTTCAAGATCTTAACTTTAAGATAAATCAGAACTTAGTATCTTAAAGTTTAAAACTTGCAATTCATAACTTCACAACTTCAAGATCTTAACTTTAAGATAAATCAGAACTTAGTATCTTAAAGTTTAAAACTTGAAATTCATAACTTCACAACTTCAAGATCTTAACTTTAAGATAAATCAGAAAGTTTTTAGCTTAAAGTTTAAAACTTGCAATTCATAACTTCACAACTTCAAGATCTTAACTTTAAGATAAATCAGAAAGTTTTTAGCTTAAAGTTTAAAACTTGCAATTCATAACTTCACAACTTCAAGATCTTAACTTTAAGATAAATCAGAACTTAGTATCTTAAAGTTTAAAACTTGAAATTCATAACTTCACAACTTCAAGATCTTAACTTTAAGATAAATCAGAACTTAGTATCTTAAAGTTTAAAACTTGAAATTCATAACTTCACAACTTCAAGATCTTAACTTTAAGATAAATCAGAAAGTTTTTAGCTTAAAGTTTAAAACTTGCAATTCATAACTTCACAACTTCAAGATCTTAACTTTAAGATAAATCAGAAAGTTTTTAGCTTAAAGTTTAAAACTTGCAATTCATAACTTCACAACTTCAAGATCTTAACTTTAAGATAAATCAGAACTTAGTATCTTAAAGTTTAAAACTTGAAATTCATAACTTCACAACTTCAAGATCTTAACTTTAAGATAAATCAGAAAGTTTTTAGCTTAAAGTTTAAAACTTGCAATTCATAACTTCACAACTTCAAGATCTTAACTTTAAGATAAATCAGAAAGTTTTTAGCTTAAAGTTTAAAACTTGCAATTCATAACTTCACAACTTCAAGATCTTAACTTTAAGATAAATCAGAAAGTTTTTAGCTTAAAGTTTAAAACTTGAAATTCATAACTTCACAACTTCAAGATCTTAACTTTAAGATAAATCAGAAAGTTTTTAGCTTAAAGTTTAAAACTTGAAATTCATAACTTCACAACTTCAAGATCTTAACTTTAAGATAAATCAGAACTTAGTATCTTAAAGTTTAAAACTTGAAATTCATAATTTCACAACTTCAAGATCTTAACTTTAAGATAAATCAGAAAGTTTTTAGCTTAAAGTTTAAAACTTGCAATTCATAACTTCACAACTTCAAGATCTTAACTTTAAGATAAATCAGAAAGTTTTTAGCTTAAAGTTTAAAACTTGCAATTCATAACTTCACAACTTCAAGATCTTAACTTTAAGATAAATCAGAACTTAGTATCTTAAAGTTTAAAACTTGAAATTCATAACTTCACAACTTCAAGATCTTAACTTTAAGATAAATCAGAAAGTTTTTAGCTTAAAGTTTAAAACTTGAAATTCATAACTTCACAACTTCAAGATCTTAACTTTAAGATAAATCAGAAAGTTTTTAGCTTAAAGTTTAAAACTTGAAATTCATAACTTCACAACTTCAAGATCTTAACTTTAAGATAAATCAGAAAGTTTTTAGCTTAAAGTTTAAAACTTGCAATTCATAACTTCACAACTTCAAGATCTTAACTTTAAGATAAATCAGAACTTAGTATCTTAAAGTTTAAAACTTGAAATTCATAACTTCACAACTTCAAGATCTTAACTTTAAGATAAATCAGAAAGTTTTTAGCTTAAAGTTTAAAACTTGCAATTCATAACTTCACAACTTCAAGATCTTAACTTTAAGATAAATCAGAACTTAGTATCTTAAAGTTTAAAACTTGAAATTCATAACTTCACAACTTCAAGATCTTAACTTTAAGATAAATCAGAACTTAGTATCTTAAAGTTTAAAACTTGAAATTCATAACTTCACAACTTCAAGATCTTAACTTTAAGATAAATCAGAAAGTTTTTAGCTTAAAGTTTAAAACTTGCAATTCATAACTTCACAACTTCAAGATCTTAACTTTAAGATAAATCAGAAAGTTTTTAGCTTAAAGTTTAAAACTTGCAATTCATAACTTCACAACTTCAAGATCTTAACTTTAAGATAAATCAGAACTTAGTATCTTAAAGTTTAAAACTTGAAATTCATAACTTCACAACTTCAAGATCTTAACTTTAAGATAAATCAGAAAGTTTTTAGCTTAAAGTTTAAAACTTTAAATTCATAACTTCACAACTTCAAGATCTTAACTTTAAGATAAATCAGAAAGTTTTTAGCTTAAAGTTTAAAACTTGAAATTCATAACTTCACAACTTCAAGATCTTAACTTTAAGATAAATCAGAACTTAGTATCTTAAAGTTTAAAACTTGAAATTCATAACTTCACAACTTCAAGATCTTAACTTTAAGATAAATCAGAAAGTTTTTAGCTTAAAGTTTAAAACTTGAAATTCATAACTTCACAACTTCAAGATCTTAACTTTAAGATAAATCAGAAAGTTTTTAGCTTAAAGTTTAAAACTTGCAATTCATAACTTCACAACTTCAAGATCTTAACTTTAAGATAAATCAGAAAGTTTTTAGCTTAAAGTTTAAAACTTGCAATTCATAACTTCACAACTTCAAGATCTTAACTTTAAGATAAATCAGAACTTAGTATCTTAAAGTTTAAAACTTGAAATTCATAACTTCACAACTTCAAGATCTTAACTTTAAGATAAATCAGAAAGTTTTTAGCTTAAAGTTTAAAACTTGCAATTCATAACTTCACAACTTAAAGATCTTAACTTTAATATAAATCAAAACTTAGTATCTTAAAGTTTAAAACTTGAAATTCATAACTTCACAACTTCAAGATCTTAACTTTAAGATAAATCAGAAAGTTTTTAGCTTAAAGTTTAAAACTTGCAATTCATAACTTCACAACTTCAAGATCTTAACTTTAAGATAAATCAGAAAGTTTTTAGCTTAAAGCTTAAAACTTGAAATTCATAACTTCACAACTTCAAGATCTTAACTTTAAGATAAATCAGAAAGTTTTTAGCTTAAAGTTTAAAACTTGCAATTCATAACTTCACAACTTCAAGATCTTAACTTTAAGATAAATCAGAAAGTTTTTAGCTTAAAGTTTAAAACTTGAAATTCATAACTTCACAACTTCAAGATCTTAACTTTAAGATAAATCAGAAAGTTTTTAGCTTAAAGTTTAAAACTTGAAATTCATAACTTCACAACTTCAAGATCTTAACTTTAAGATAAATCAGAACTTAGTATCTTAAAGTTTAAAACTTGAAATTCATAACTTCACAACTTCAAGATCTTAACTTTAAGATAAATCAGAACTTAGTATCTTAAAGTTTAAAACTTGAAATTCATAACTTCACAACTTCAAGATCTTAACTTTAAGATAAATCAGAAAGTTTTTAGCTTAAAGTTTAAAACTTGCAATTCATAACTTCACAACTTCAAGATCTTAACTTTAAGATAAATCAGAAAGTTTTTAGCTTAAAGTTTAAAACTTGAAATTCATAACTTCACAACTTCAAGATCTTAACTTTAAGATAAATCAGAACTTAGTATCTTAAAGTTTAAAACTTGAAATTCATAACTTCACAACTTCAAGATCTTAACTTTAAGATAAATCAGAACTTAGTATCTTAAAGTTTAAAACTTGAAATTCATAACTTCACAACTTCAAGATCTTAACTTTAAGATAAATCAGAAAGTTTTTAGCTTAAAGTTTAAAACTTGCAATTCATAACTTCACAACTTCAAGATCTTAACTTTAAGATAAATCAGAAAGTTTTTAGCTTAAAGTTTAAAACTTGAAATTCATAACTTCACAACTTCAAGATCTTAACTTTAAGATAAATCAGAAAGTTTTTAGCTTAAAGTTTAAAACTTGCAATTCATAACTTCACAACTTCAAGATCTTAACTTTAAGATAAATCAGAACTTAGTATCTTAAAGTTTAAAACTTGAAATTCATAACTTCACAACTTCAAGATCTTAACTTTAAGATAAATCAGAACTTAGTATCTTAAAGTTTAAAACTTGAAATTCATAACTTCACAACTTCAAGATCTTAACTTTAAGATAAATCAGAAAGTTTTTAGCTTAAAGTTTAAAACTTGCAATTCATAACTTCACAACTTCAAGATCTTAACTTTAAGATAAATCAGAACTTAGTATCTTAAAGTTTAAAACTTGAAATTCATAACTTCACAACTTCAAGATCTTAACTTTAAGATAAATCAGAAAGTTTTTAGCTTAAAGTTTAAAACTTGCAATTCATAACTTCACAACTTCAAGATCTTAACTTTAAGATAAATCAGAAAGTTTTTAGCTTAAAGTTTAAAACTTGAAATTCATAACTTCACAACTTCAAGATCTTAACTTTAAGATAAATCAGAAAGTTTTTAGCTTAAAGTTTAAAACTTGAAATTCATAACTTCACAACTTCAAGATCTTAACTTTAAGATAAATCAGAAAGTTTTTAGCTTAAAGTTTAAAACTTGAAATTCATAACTTCACAACTTCAAGATCTTAACTTTAAGATAAATCAGAACTTAGTATCTTAAAGTTTAAAACTTGAAATTCATAACTTCACAACTTCAAGATCTTAACTTTAAGATAAATCAGAAAGTTTTTAGCTTAAAGTTTAAAACTTGCAATTCATAACTTCATAACTTCAAGATCTTAACTTTAAGATAAATCAGAAAGTTTTTAGCTTAAAGTTTAAAACTTGCAATTCATAACTTCACAACTTCAAGATCTTAACTTTAAGATAAATCAGAACTTAGTATCTTAAAGTTTAAAACTTGAAATTCATAACTTCACAACTTCAAGATCTTAACTTTAAGATAAATCAGAAAGTTTTTAGCTTAAAGTTTAAAACTTGAAATTCATAACTTCACAACTTCAAGATCTTAACTTTAAGATAAATCAGAAAGTTCTTAGCTTAAAGTTTAAAACTTGCAATTCATAACTTCACAACTTCAAGATCTTAACTTTAAGATAAATCAGAACTTAGTATCTTAAAGTTTAAAACTTGCAATTCATAACTTCACAACTTCAAGATCTTAACTTTAAGATAAATCAGAAAGTTTTTAGCTTAAAGTTTAAAACTTGCAATTCATAACTTCACAACTTCAAGATCTTAACTTTAAGATAAATCAGAACTTAGTATCTTAAAGTTTAAAACTTGAAATTCATAACTTCACAACTTCAAGATCTTAACTTTAAGATAAATCAGAACTTAGTATCTTAAAGTTTAAAACTTGAAATTCATAACTTCACAACTTCAAGATCTTAACTTTAAGATAAATCAGAACTTAGTATCTTAAAGTTTAAAACTTGAAATTCATAACTTCACAACTTCAAGATCTTAACTTTAAGATAAATCAGAAAGTTTTTAGCTTAAAGTTTAAAACTTGAAATTCATAACTTCACAACTTCAAGATCTTAACTTTAAGATAAATCAGAACTTAGTATCTTAAAGTTTAAAACTTGAAATTCATAACTTCACAACTTCAAGATCTTAACTTTAAGATAAATCAGAAAGTTTTTAGCTTAAAGTTTAAAACTTGCAATTCATAACTTCACAACTTCAAGATCTTAACTTTAAGATAAATCAGAAAGTTTTTAGCTTAAAGTTTAAAACTTGAAATTCATAACTTCACAACTTCAAGATCTTAACTTTAAGATAAATCAGAACTTAGTATCTTAAAGTTTAAAACTTGAAATTCATAACTTCACAACTTCAAGATCTTAACTTTAAGATAAATCAGAAAGTTTTTAGCTTAAAGTTTAAAACTTGCAATTCATAACTTCACAACTTCAAGATCTTAACTTTAAGATAAATCAGAAAGTTTTTAGCTTAAAGTTTAAAACTTGAAATTCATAACTTCACAACTTCAAGATCTTAACTTTAAGATAAATCAGAACTTAGTATCTTAAAGTTTAAAACTTGAAATTCATAACTTCACAACTTCAAGATCTTAACTTTAAATAAATCAGAACTTAGTATCTTAAAGTTTAAAACTTGAAATTCATAACTTCACAACTTCAAGATCTTAACTTTAAGATAAATCAGAAAGTTTTTAGCTTAAAGTTTAAAACTTGAAATTCATAACTTCACAACTTCAAGATCTTAACTTTAAGATAAATCAGAACTTAGTATCTTAAAGTTTAAAACTTGAAATTCATAACTTCACAACTTCAAGATCTTAACTTTAAGATAAATCAGAAAGTTTTTAGCTTAAAGTTTAAAACTTGCAATTCATAACTTCACAACTTCAAGATCTTAACTTTAAGATAAATCAGAACTTAGTATCTTAAAGTTTAAAACTTGAAATTCATAACTTCACAACTTCAAGATCTTAACTTTAAGATAAATCAGAAAGTTTTTAGCTTAAAGTTTAAAACTTGCAATTCATAACTTCACAACTTCAAGATCTTAACTTTAAGATAAATCAGAAAGTTTTTAGCTTAAAGTTTAAAACTTGCAATTCATAACTTCACAACTTCAAGATCTTAACTTTAAGATAAATCAGAACTTAGTATCTTAAAGTTTAAAACTTGAAATTCATAACTTCACAACTTCAAGATCTTAACTTTAAGATAAATCAGAAAGTTTTTAGCTTAAAGTTTAAAACTTGAAATTCATAACTTCACAACTTCAAGATCTTAACTTTAAGATAAATCAGAACTTAGTATCTTAAAGTTTAAAACTTGAAATTCATAACTTCACATCTTCAAGATCTTAACTTTAAGATAAATCAGAAAGTTTTTAGCTTAAAGTTTAAAACTTGCAATTCATAACTTCACAACTTCAAGATCTTAACTTTAAGATAAATCAGAAAGTTTTTAGCTTAAAGTTTAAAACTTGAAATTCATAACTTCACAACTTCAAGATCTTAACTTTAAGATAAATCAGAACTTAGTATCTTAAAGTTTAAAACTTGAAATTCATAACTTCACAACTTCAAGATCTTAACTTTAAGATAAATCAGAACTTAGTATCTTAAAGTTTAAAACTTGAAATTCATAACTTCACAACTTCAAGATCTTAACTTTAAGATAAATCAGAACTTAGTATCTTAAAGTTTAAAACTTGAAATTCATAACTTCACAACTTCAAGATCTTAACTTTAAGATAAATCAGAAAGTTTTTAGCTTAAAGTTTAAAACTTGCAATTCATAACTTCACAACTTCAAGATCTTAACTTTAAGATAAATCAGAAAGTTTTTAGCTTAAAGTTTAAAACTTGAAATTCATAACTTCACAACTTCAAGATCTTAACTTTAAGATAAATCAGAACTTAGTATCTTAAAGTTTAAAACTTGAAATTCATAACTTCACAACTTCAAGATCTTAACTTTAAGATAAATCAGAACTTAGTATCTTAAAGTTTAAAACTTGAAATTCATAACTTCACAACTTCAAGATCTTAACTTTAAGATAAATCAGAAAGTTTTTAGCTTAAAGTTTAAAACTTGAAATTCATAACTTCACAACTTCAAGATCTTAACTTTAAGATAAATCAGAACTTAGTATCATAAAGTTTAAAACTTGAAATTCATAACTTCACAACTTCAAGATCTTAACTTTAAGATAAATCAGAAAGTTTTTAGCTTAAAGTTTAAAACTTGCAATTCATAACTTCAACTTCAAGATCTTAACTTTAAGATAAATCAGAAAGTTTTTAGCTTAAAGTTTAAAACTTGCAATTCATAACTTCACAACTTCAAGATCTTAACTTTAAGATAAATCAGAACTTAGTATCTTAAAGTTTAAAACTTGAAATTCATAACTTCACAACTTCAAGATCTTAACTTTAAGATAAATCAGAAAGTTTTTAGCTTAAAGTTTAAAACTTGCAATTCATAACTTCACAACTTCAAGATCTTAACTTTAAGATAAATCAGAAAGTTTTTAGCTTAAAGTTTAAAACTTGAAATTCATAACTTTACAACTTCAAGATCTTAACTTTAAGATAAATCAGAACTTAGTATCTTAAAGTTTAAAACTTGAAATTCATAACTTCACAACTTCAAGATCTTAACTTTAAGATAAATCAGAACTTAGTATCTTAAAGTTTAAAACTTGAAATTCATAACTTCACAACTTCAAGATCTTAACTTTAAGATAAATCAGAAAGTTTTTAGCTTAAAGTTTAAAACTTGAAATTCATAACTTCACAACTTCAAGATCTTAACTTTAAGATAAATCAGAACTTAGTATCTTAAAGTTTAAAACTTGAAATTCATAACTTCACAACTTCAAGATCTTAACTTTAAGATAAATCAGAAAGTTTTTAGCTTAAAGTTTAAAACTTGCAATTCATAACTTCACAACTTCAAGATCTTAACTTTAAGATAAATCAGAAAGTTTTTAGCTTAAAGTTTAAAACTTGCAATTCATAACTTCACAACTTCAAGATCTTAACTTTAAGATAAATCAGAACTTAGTATCTTAAAGTTTAAAACTTGAAATTCATAACTTCACAACTTCAAGATCTTAACTTTAAGATAAATCAGAACTTAGTATCTTAAAGTTTAAAACTTGTAATTCATAACTTCACAACTTCAAGATCTTAACTTTAAGATAAATCAGAAAGTTTTTAGCTTAAAGTTTAAAACTTGAAATTCATAACTTCACAACTTCAAGATCTTAACTTTAAGATAAATCAGAACTTAGTATCTTAAAGTTTAAAACTTGAAATTCATAACTTCACAACTTCAAGATCTTAACTTTAAGATAAATCAGAAAGTTTTTAGCTTAAAGTTTAAAACTTGCAATTCATAACTTCACAACTTCAAGATCTTAACTTTACGATAAATCAGAAAGTTTTTAGCTTAAAGTTTAAAACTTGCAATTCATAACTTCACAACTTCAAGATCTTAACTTTAAGATAAATCAGAACTTAGTATCTTAAAGTTTAAAACTTGAAATTCATAACTTCACAACTTCAAGATCTTAACTTTAAGATAAATCAGAAAGTTTTTAGCTTAAAGTTTAAAACTTGCAATTCATAACTTCACAACTTCAAGATCTTAACTTTAAGATAAATCAGAACTTAGTATCTTAAAGTTTAAAACTTGCAATTCATAACTTCACAACTTCAAGATCTTAACTTTAAGATAAATCAGAAAGTTTTTAGCTTAAAGTTTAAAACTTGCAATTCATAACTTCACAACTTCAAGATCTTAACTTTAAGATAAATCAGAAAGTTTTTAGCTTAAAGTTTAAAACTTGCAATTCATAACTTCACAACTTCAAGATCTTAACTTTAAGATAAATCAGAACTTAGTATCTTAAAGTTTAAAACTTGAAATTCATAACTTCACAACTTCAAGATCTTAACTTTAAGATAAATCAGAAAGTTTTTAGCTTAAAGTTTAAAACTTGCAATTCATAACTTCACAACTTCAAGATCTTAACTTTAAGATAAATCAGAAAGTTTTTAGCTTAAAGTTTAAAACTTGAAATTCATAACTTCACAACTTCAAGATCTTAACTTTAAGATAAATCAGAACTTAGTATCTTAAAGTTTAAAACTTGAAATTCATAACTTCACAACTTCAAGATCTTAACTTTAAGATAAATCAGAACTTAGTATCTTAAAGTTTAAAACTTGAAATTCATAACTTCACAACTTCAAGATCTTAACTTTAAGATAAATCAGAAAGTTTTTAGCTTAAAGTTTAAAACTTGCAATTCATAACTTCACAACTTCAAGATCTTAACTTTAAGATAAATCAGAACTTAGTATCTTAAAGTTTAAAACTTGAAATTCATAACTTCACAACTTCAAGATCTTAACTTTAAGATAAATCAGAAAGTTTTTAGCTTAAAGTTTAAAACTTGCAATTCATAACTTCACAACTTCAAGATCTTAACTTTAAGATACTAAGTTCTGATTTATCTTAAAGTTATGAATTTCAAGTTTTAAACTTTAAGCTAAAAACTTTCTGATTTATCTTAAAGTTAAGATCTTGAAGTTGTGAAGTTATGAATTTCAAGTTTTAAACTTTAAGCTAAAAACTTTCTGATTTATCTTAAAGTTAAGATCTTGAAGTTGTGAAGTTATGAATTTCAAGTTTTAAACTTTAAGCTAAAAACTTTCTGATTTATCTTAAAGTTAAGATCTTGAAGTTGTGAAGTTATGAATTTCAAGTTTTAAACTTTAAGATACTAAGTTCTGATTTATCTTAAAGTTAAGATCTTGAAGTTGTGAAGTTATGAATTTCAAGTTTTAAACTTTAAGATACTAAGTTCTGATTTATCTTAAAGTTAAGATCTTGAAGTTGTGAAGTTATGAATTGCAAGTTTTAAACTTTAAGCTAAAAACTTTCTGATTTATCTTAAAGTTAAGATCTTGAAGTTGTGAAGTTATGAATTTCAAGTTTTAAACTTTAAGATACTAAGTTCTGATTTATCTTAAAGTTAAGATCTTGAAGTTGTGAAGTTATGAATTTCAAGTTTTAAACTTTAAGATACTAAGTTCTGATTTATCTTAAAGTTAAGATCTTGAAGTTGTGAAGTTATGAATTTCAAGTTTTAAACTTTAAGCTAAAAACTTTCTGATTTATCTTAAAGTTAAGATCTTGAAGTTGTGAAGTTATGAATTTCAAGTTTTAAACTTTAAGATACTAAGTTCTGATTTATCTTAAAGTTAAGATCTTGAAGTTGTGAAGTTATGAATTTCAAGTTTTAAACTTTAAGATACTAAGTTCTGATTTATCTTAAAGTTAAGATCTTGAAGTTGTGAAGTTATGAATTTCAAGTTTTAAACTTTAAGCTAAAAACTTTCTGATTTATCTTAAAGTTAAGATCTTGAAGTTGTGAAGTTATGAATTGCAAGTTTTAAACTTTAAGCTAAAAACTTTCTGATTTATCTTAAAGTTAAGATCTTGAAGTTGTGAAGTTATGAATTTCAAGTTTTAAACTTTAAGATACTAAGTTCTGATTTATCTTAAAGTTAAGATCTTGAAGTTGTGAAGTTATGAATTGCAAGCTTTAAACTTTAAGCTAAAAACTTTCTGATTTATCTTAAAGTTAAGATCTTGAAGTTGTGAAGTTATGAATTTCAAGTTTTAAACTTTAAGCTAAAAACTTTCTGATTTATCTTAAAGTTAAGATCTTGAAGTTGTGAAGTTATGAATTGCAAGTTTTAAACTTTAAGCTAAAAACTTTCTGATTTATCTTAAAGTTAAGATCTTGAAGTTGTGAAGTTATGAATTGCAAGTTTTAAACTTTAAGCTAAAAACTTTCTGATTTATCTTAAAGTTAAGATCTTGAAGTTGTGAAGTTATGAATTTCAAGTTTTAAACTTTAAGATACTAAGTTCTGATTTATCTTAAAGTTAAGATCTTGAAGTTGTGAAGTTATGAATTTCAAGATCTTAACTTTAAGATAAATCAGAAAGTTTTTAGCTTAAAGTTTAAAACTTGAAATTCATAACTTCACAACTTCAAGATCTTAACTTTAAGATAAATCAGAACTTAGTATCTTAAAGTTTAAAACTTGAAATTCATAACTTCACAACTTCAAGATCTTAACTTTAAGATAAATCAGAACTTAGTATCTTAAAGTTTAAAACTTGAAATTCATAACTTCACAACTTCAAGATCTTAACTTTAAGATAAATCAGAAAGTTTTTAGCTTAAAGTTTAAAACTTGCAATTCATAACTTCACAACTTCAAGATCTTAACTTTAAGATAAATCAGAAAGTTTTTAGCTTAAAGTTTAAAACTTGCAATTCATAACTTCACAACTTCAAGATCTTAACTTTAAGATAAATCAGAACTTAGTATCTTAAAGTTTAAAACTTGAAATTCATAACTTCACAACTTCAAGATCTTAACTTTAAGATAAATCAGAAAGTTTTTAGCTTAAAGTTTAAAACTTGAAATTCATAACTTCACAACTTCAAGATCTTAACTTTAAGATAAATCAGAAAGTTTTTAGCTTAAAGTTTAAAACTTGCAATTCATAACTTCACAACTTCAAGATCTTAACTTTAAGATAAATCAGAACTTAGTATCTTAAAGTTTAAAACTTGAAATTCATAACTTCACAACTTCAAGATCTTAACTTTAAGATAAATCAGAAAGTTTTTAGCTTAAAGTTTAAAACTTGCAATTCATAACTTCACAACTTCAAGATCTTAACTTTAAGATAAATCAGAAAGTTTTTAGCTTAAAGTTTAAAACTTGAAATTCATAACTTCACAACTTCAAGATTTTAACTTTAAGATAAATCAGAAAGTTTTTAGCTTAAAGTTTAAAACTTGCAATTCATAACTTCACAACTTCAAGATCTTAACTTTAAGATAAATCAGAACTTAGTATCTTAAAGTTTAAAACTTGAAATTCATAACTTCACAACTTCAAGATCTTAACTTTAAGATAAATCAGAACTTAGTATCTTAAAGTTTAAAACTTGAAATTCATTACTTCACAACTTCAAGATCTTAACTTTAAGATAAATCAGAACTTAGTATCTTAAAGTTTAAAACTTGAAATTCATAACTTCACAACTTCAAGATCTTAACTTTAAGATAAATCAGAAAGTTTTTAGCTTAAAGTTTAAAACTTGCAATTCATAACTTCACAACTTCAAGATCTTAACTTTAAGATAAATCAGAACTTAGTATCTTAAAGTTTAAAACTTGAAATTCATAACTTCACAACTTCAAGATCTTAACTTTAAGATAAATCAGAACTTAGTATCTTAAAGTTTAAAACTTGAAATTCATAACTTCACAACTTCAAGATCTTAACTTTAAGATAAATCAGAACTTAGTATCTTAAAGTTTAAAACTTGAAATTCATAACTTCACAACTTCAAGATCTTAACTTTAAGATAAATCAGAAACTTTTTAGCTTAAAGTTTAAAACTTGCAATTCATAACTTCACAACTTCAAGATCTTAACTTTAAGATAAATCAGAACTTAGTATCTTAAAGTTTAAAACTTGAAATTCATAACTTCACAACTTCAAGATCTTAACTTTAAGATAAATCAGAAAGTTTTTAGCTTAAAGTTTAAAACTTGCAATTCATAACTTCACAACTTCAAGATCTTAACTTTAAGATAAATCAGAACTTAGTATCTTAAAGTTTAAAACTTGCAATTCATAACTTCACAACTTCAAGATCTTAACTTTAAGATAAATCAGAACTTAGTATCTTAAAGTTTAAAACTTGAAATTCATAACTTCACAACTTCAAGATCTTAACTTTAAGATAAATCAGAACTTAGTATCTTAAAGTTTAAAACTTGAAATTCATAACTTCACAACTTCAAGATCTTAACTTTAAGATAAATCAGAACTTAGTATCTTAAAGTTTAAAACTTGAAATTCATAACTTCACAACTTCAAGATCTTAACTTTAAGATAAATCAGAAAGTTTTTAGCTTAAAGTTTAAAACTTGCAATTCATAACTTCACAACTTCAAGATCTTAACTTTAAGATAAATCAGAACTTAGTATCTTAAAGTTTAAAACTTGCAATTCATAACTTCACAACTTCAAGATCTTAACTTTAAGATAAATCAGAAAGTTTTTAGCTTAAAGTTTAAAACTTGCAATTCATAACTTCACAACTTCAAGATCTTAACTTTAAGATAAATCAGAACTTAGTATCTTAAAGTTTAAAACTTGAAATTCATAACTTCACAACTTCAAGATCTTAACTTTAAGATAAATCAGAAAGTTTTTAGCTTAAAGTTTAAAACTTGCAATTCATAACTTCACAACTTCAAGATCTTAACTTTAAGATAAATCAGAAAGTTTTTAGCTTAAAGTTTAAAACTTGAAATTCATAACTTCACAACTTCAAGATCTTAACTTTAAGATAAATCAGAAAGTTTTTAGCTTAAAGTTTAAAACTTGAAATTCATAACTTCACAACTTCAAGATCTTAACTTTAAGATAAATCAGAACTTAGTATCTTAAAGTTTAAAACTTGAAATTCATAACTTCACAACTTCAAGATCTTAACTTTAAGATAAATCAGAACTTAGTATCTTAAAGTTTAAAACTTGAAATTCATAACTTCACAACTTCAAGATCTTAACTTTAAGATAAATCAGAAAGTTTTTAGCTTAAAGTTTAAAACTTGCAATTCATAACTTCACAACTTCAAGATCTTAACTTTAAGATAAATCAGAAAGTTTTTAGCTTAAAGTTTAAAACTTAAAATTCATAACTTCACAACTTCAAGATCTTAACTTTAAGATAAATCAGAAAGTTTTTAGCTTAAAGTTTAAAACTTGCAATTCATAACTTCACAACTTCAAGATCTTAACTTTAAGATAAATCAGAACTTAGTATCTTAAAGTTTAAAACTTGAAATTCATAACTTCACAACTTCAAGATCTTAAC
Organism: Podabrus alpinus; assembly: GCA_932274525.1. Taxonomy (NCBI): domain Eukaryota; kingdom Metazoa; phylum Arthropoda; class Insecta; order Coleoptera; family Cantharidae; genus Podabrus; species Podabrus alpinus. Next base: position 255,702 of record CAKNZV010000012.1, on the reverse strand, counting down.
TTTAAGATAAATCAGAAAGTTTTTAGCTTAAAGTTTAAAACTTGAAATTCATAACTTCACAACTTCAAGATCTTAACTTTAAGATAAATCAGAAAGTTTTTAGCTTAAAGTTTAAAACTTGCAATTCATAACTTCACAACTTCAAGATCTTAACTTTAAGATAAATCAGAAAGTTTTTAGCTTAAAGTTTAAAACTTGAAATTCATAACTTCACAACTTCAAGATCTTAACTTTAAGATAAATCAGAAAGTTTTTAGCTTAAAGTTTAAAACTTGCAATTCATAACTTCACAACTTCAAGATCTTAACTTTAAGATAAATCAGAACTTAGTATCTTAAAGTTTAAAACTTGAAATTCATAACTTCACAACTTCAAGATCTTAACTTTAAGATAAATCAGAAAGTTTTTAGCTTAAAGTTTAAAACTTGAAATTCATAACTTCACAACTTCAAGATCTTAACTTTAAGATAAATCAGAACTTAGTATCTTAAAGTTTAAAACTTGAAATTCATAACTTCACAACTTCAAGATCTTAACTTTAAGATAAATCAGAAAGTTTTTAGCTTAAAGTTTAAAACTTGAAATTCATAACTTCACAACTTCAAGATCTTAACTTTAAGATAATTCAGAAAGTTTTTAGCTTAAAGTTTAAAACTTGCAATTCATAACTTCACAACTTCAAGATCTTAACTTTAAGATAAATCAGAAAGTTTTTAGCTTAAAGTTTAAAACTTGCAATTCATAACTTCACAACTTCAAGATCTTAACTTTAAGATAAATCAGAAAGTTTTTAGCTTAAAGTTTAAAACTTGCAATTCATAACTTCACAACTTCAAGATCTTAACTTTAAGATAAATCAGAACTTAGTATCTTAAAGTTTAAAACTTGCAATTCATAACTTCACAACTTCAAGATCTTAACTTTAAGATAAATCAGAACTTAGTATCTTAAAGTTTAAAACTTGAAATTCATAACTTCACAACTTCAAGATCTTAACTTTAAGATAAATCAGAACTTAGTATCTTAAAGTTTAAAACTTGAAATTCATAACTTCACAACTTCAAGATCTTAACTTTAAGATAAATCAGAAAGTTTTTAGCTTAAAGTTTAAAACTTGCAATTCATAACTTCACAACTTCAAGATCTTAACTTTAAGATAAATCAGAACTTAGTATCTTAAAGTTTAAAACTTGCAATTCATAACTTCACAACTTCAAGATCTTAACTTTAAGATAAATCAGAACTTAGTATCTTAAAGTTTAAAACTTGAAATTCATAACTTCACAACTTCAAGATCTTAACTTTAAGATAAATCAGAAAGTTTTTAGCTTAAAGTTTAAAACTTGAAATTCATAACTTCACAACTTCAAGATCTTAACTTTAAGATAAATCAGAACTTAGTATCTTAAAGTTTAAAACTTGAAATTCATAACTTCACAACTTCAAGATCTTAACTTTAAGATAAATCAGAACTTAGTATCTTAAAGTTTAAAACTTGAAATTCATAACTTCACAACTTCAAGATCTTAACTTTAAGATAAATCAGAAAGTTTTTAGCTTAAAGTTTAAAACTTGCAATTCATAACTTCACAACTTCAAGATCTTAACTTTAAGATAAATCAGAAAGTTTTTAGCTTAAAGTTTAAAACTTGCAATTCATAACTTCACAACTTCAAGATCTTAACTTTAAGATAAATCAGAACTTAGTATCTTAAAGTTTAAAACTTGAAATTCATAACTTCACAACTTCAAGATCTTAACTTTAAGATAAATCAGAACTTAGTATCTTAAAGTTTAAAACTTGAAATTCATAACTTCACAACTTCAAGATCTTAACTTTAAGATAAATCAGAAAGTTTTTAGCTTAAAGTTTAAAACTTGCAATTCATAACTTCACAACTTCAAGATCTTAACTTTAAGATAAATCAGAACTTAGTATCTTAAAGTTTAAAACTTGAAATTCATAACTTCACAACTTCAAGATCTTAACTTTAAGATAAATCAGAAAGTTTTTAGCTTAAAGTTTAAAACTTGCAATTCATAACTTCACAACTTCAAGATCTTAACTTTAAGATAAATCAGAAAGTTTTTAGCTTAAAGTTTAAAACTTGAAATTCATAACTTCACAACTTCAAGATCTTAACTTTAAGATAAATCAGAAAGTTTTTAGCTTAAAGTTTAAAACTTGAAATTCATAACTTCACAACTTCAAGATCTTAACTTTAAGATAAATCAGAAAGTTTTTAGCTTAAAGTTTAAAACTTGCAATTCATAACTTCACAACTTCAAGATCTTAACTTTAAGATAAATCAGAACTTAGTATCTTAAAGTTTAAAACTTGAAATTCATAACTTCACAACTTCAAGATCTTAACTTTAAGATAAATCAGAACTTAGTATCTTAAAGTTTAAAACTTGAAATTCATAACTTCACAACTTCAAGATCTTAACTTTAAGATAAATCAGAAAGTTTTTAGCTTAAAGTTTAAAACTTGCAATTCATAACTTCACAACTTCAAGATCTTAACTTTAAGATAAATCAGAACTTAGTATCTTAAAGTTTAAAACTTGAAATTCATAACTTCACAACTTCAAGATCTTAACTTTAAGATAAATCAGAAAGTTTTTAGCTTAAAGTTTAAAACTTGAAATTCATAACTTCACAACTTCAAGATCTTAACTTTAAGATAAATCAGAAAGTTTTTAGCTTAAAGTTTAAAACTTGCAATTCATAACTTCACAACTTCAAGATCTTAACTTTAAGATAAATCAGAACTTAGTATCTTAAAGTTTAAAACTTGAAATTCATAACTTCACAACTTCAAGATCTTAACTTTAAGATAAATCAGAAAGTTTTTAGCTTAAAGTTTAAAACTTGAAATTCATAACTTCACAACTTCAAGATCTTAACTTTAAGATAAATCAGAAAGTTTTTAGCTTAAAGTTTAAAACTTGCAATTCATAACTTCACAACTTCAAGATCTTAACTTTAAGATAAATCAGAACTTAGTATCTTAAAGTTTAAAACTTGAAATTCATAACTTCACAACTTCAAGATCTTAACTTTAAGATAAATCAGAAAGTTTTTAGCTTAAAGTTTAAAACTTGCAATTCATAACTTCACAACTTCAAGATCTTAACTTTAAGATAAATCAGAAAGTTTTTAGCTTAAAGTTTAAAACTTGAAATTCATAACTTCACAACTTCAAGATCTTAACTTTAAGATAAATCAGAAAGTTTTTAGCTTAAAGTTTAAAACTTGCAATTCATAACTTCACAACTTCAAGATCTTAACTTTAAGATAAATCAGAACTTAGTATCTTAAAGTTTAAAACTTGAAATTCATAACTTCACAACTTCAAGATCTTAACTTTAAGATAAATCAGAACTTAGTATCTTAAAGTTTAAAACTTGAAATTCATAACTTCACAACTTCAAGATCTTAACTTTAAGATAAATCAGAAAGTTTTTAGCATAAAGTTTAAAACTTGCAATTCATAACTTCACAACTTCAAGATCTTAACTTTAAGATAAATCAGAACTTAGTATCTTAAAGTTTAAAACTTGAAATTCATAACTTCACAACTTCAAGATCTTAACTTTAAGATAAATCAGAAAGTTTTTAGCTTAAAGTTTAAAACTTGCAATTCATAACTTCACAACTTCAAGATCTTAACTTTAAGATAAATCAGAAAGTTTTTAGCTTAAAGTTTAAAACTTGCAGTTCATAACTTCACAACTTCAAGATCTTAACTTTAAGATAAATCAGAACTTAGTATCTTAAAGTTTAAAACTTGAAATTCATAACTTCACAACTTCAAGATCTTAACTTTAAGATAAATCAGAAAGTTTTTAGCTTAAAGTTTAAAACTTGCAATTCATAACTTCACAACTTCAAGATCTTAACTTTAAGATAAATCAGAAAGTTTTTAGCTTAAAGTTTAAAACTTGAAATTCATAACTTCACAACTTCTAGATCTTAACTTTAAGATAAATCAGAAAGTTTTTAGCTTAAAGTTTAAAACTTGCAATTCATAACTTCACAACTTCAAGATCTTAACTTTAAGATAAATCAGAACTTAGTATCTTAAAGTTTAAAACTTGAAATTCATAACTTCACAACTTCAAGATCTTAACTTTAAGATAAATCAGAACTTAGTATCTTAAAGTTTAAAACTTGAAATTCATAACTTCACAACTTCAAGATCTTAACTTTAAGATAAATCAGAAAGTTTTTAGCTTAAAGTTTAAAACTTGAAATTCATAACTTCACAACTTCAAGATCTTAACTTTAAGATAAATCAGAAAGTTTTTAGCTTAAAGTTTAAAACTTGAAATTCATAACTTCACAACTTCAAGATCTTAACTTTAAGATAAATCAGAACTTAGTATCTTAAAGTTTAAAACTTGAAATTCATAACTTCACAACTTCAAGATCTTAACTTTAAGATAAATCAGAAAGTTTTTAGCTTAAAGTTTAAAACTTGCAATTCATAACTTCACAACTTCAAGATCTTAACTTTAAGATAAATCAGAACTTAGTATCTTAAAGTTTAAAACTTGAAATTCATAACTTCACAACTTCAAGATCTTAACTTTAAGATAAATCAGAAAGTTTTTAGCTTAAAGTTTAAAACTTGCAATTCATAACTTCACAACTTCAAGATCTTAACTTTAAGATAAATCAGAAAGTTTTTAGCTTAAAGTTTAAAACTTGCAATTCATAACTTCACAACTTCAAGATCTTAACTTTAAGATAAATCAGAAAGTTTTTAGCTTAAAGTTTAAAACTTGAAATTCATAACTTCACAACTTCAAGATCTTAACTTTAAGATAAATCAGAAAGTTTTTAGCTTAAAGTTTAAAACTTGGAATTCATAACTTCACAACTTCAAGATCTTAACTTTAACATAAATCAGAACTTAGTATCTTAAAGTTTAAAACTTGAAATTCATAACTTCACAACTTCAAGATCTTAACTTTAAGATAAATCAGAAAGTTTTTAGCTTAAAGTTTAAACTTGAAATTCATAACTTCACAACTTCAAGATCTTAACTTTAAGATAAATCAGAACTTAGTATCTTAAAGTTTAAAACTTGAAATTCATAACTTCACAACTTCAAGATCTTAACTTTAAGATAAATCAGAAAGTTTTTAGCTTAAAGTTTAAAACTTGAAATTCATAACTTCACAACTTCAAGATCTTAACTTTAAGATAAATCAGAACTTAGTATCTTAAAGTTTAAAACTTGAAATTCATAACTTCACAACTTCAAGATCTTAACTTTAAGATAAATCAGAAAGTTTTTAGCTTAAAGTTTAAAACTTGAAATTCATAACTTCACAACTTCAAGATCTTAACTTTAAGATAAATCAGAACTTAGTATCTTAAAGTTTAAAACTTGAAATTCATAACTTCACAACTTCAAGATCTTAACTTTAAGATAAATCAGAAAGTTTTTAGCTTAAAGTTTAAAACTTGAAATTCATAACTTCACAACTTCAAGATCTTAACTTTAAGATAAATCAGAAAGTTTTTAGCTTAAAGTTTAAAACTTGAAATTCATAACTTCACAACTTCAAGATCTTAACTTTAAGATAAATCAGAACTTAGTATCTTAAAGTTTAAAACTTGAAATTCATAACTTCACAACTTCAAGATCTTAACTTTAAGATAAATCAGAAAGTTTTTAGCTTAAAGTTTAAAACTTGAAATTCATAACTTCACAACTTCAAGATCTTAACTTTAAGATAAATCAGAAAGTTTTTAGCTTAAAGTTTAAAACTTGCAATTCATAACTTCACAACTTCAAGATCTTAACTTTAAGATAAATCAGAAAGTTTTTAGCTTAAAGTTTAAAACTTGCAATTCATAACTTCACAACTTCAAGATCTTAACTTTAAGATAAATCAGAACTTAGTATCTTAAAGTTTAAAACTTGAAATTCATAACTTCACAACTTCAAGATCTTAACTTTAAGATAAATCAGAACTTAGTATCTTAAAGTTTAAAACTTGAAATTCATAACTTCACAACTTCAAGATCTTAACTTTAAGATAAATCAGAAAGTTTTTAGCTTAAAGTTTAAAACTTGAAATTCATAACTTCACAACTTCAAGATCTTAACTTTAAGATAAATCAGAAAGTTTTTAGCTTAAAGTTTAAAACTTGAAATTCATAACTTCACAACTTCAAGATCTTAACTTTAAGATAAATCAGAAAGTTTTTAGCTTAAAGTTTAAAACTTGCAATTCATAACTTCACAACTTCAAGATCTTAACTTTAAGATAAATCAGAACTTAGTATCTTAAAGTTTAAAACTTGCAATTCATAACTTCACAACTTCAAGATCTTAACTTTAAGATAAATCAGAAAGTTTTTAGCTTAAAGTTTAAAACTTGAAATTCATAACTTCACAACTTCAAGATCTTAACTTTAAGATAAATCAGAACTTAGTATCTTAAAGTTTAAAACTTGAAATTCATAACTTCACAACTTCAAGATCTTAACTTTAAGATAAATCAGAAAGTTTTTAGCTTAAAGTTTAAAACTTGAAATTCATAACTTCACAACTTCAAGATCTTAACTTTAAGATAAATCAGAAAGTTTTTAGCTTAAAGTTTAAAACTTGCAATTCATAACTTCACAACTTCAAGATCTTAACTTTAAGATAAATCAGAACTTAGTATCTTAAAGTTTAAAACTTGCAATTCATAACTTCACAACTTCAAGATCTTAACTTTAAGATAAATCAGAACTTAGTATCTTAAAGTTTAAAACTTGAAATTCATAACTTCACAACTTCAAGATCTTAACTTTAAGATAAATCAGAACTTAGTATCTTAAAGTTTAAAACTTGAAATTCATAACTTCACAACTTCAAGATCTTAACTTTAAGATAAATCAGAAAGTTTTTAGCTTAAAGTTTAAAACTTGCAATTCATAACTTCACAACTTCAAGATCTTAACTTTAAGATAAATCAGAAAGTTTTTAGCTTAAAGTTTAAAACTTGAAATTCATAACTTCACAACTTCAAGATCTTAACTTTAAGATAAATCAGAAAGTTTTTAGCTTAAAGTTTAAAACTTGCAATTCATAACTTCACAACTTCAAGATCTTAACTTTAAGATAAATCAGAACTTAGTATCTTAAAGTTTAAAACTTGCAATTCATAACTTCACAACTTCAAGATCTTAACTTTAAGATAAATCAGAAAGTTTTTAGCTTAAAGTTTAAAACTTGAAATTCATAACTTCACAACTTCAAGATCTTAACTTTAAGATAAATCAGAACTTAGTATCTTAAAGTTTAAAACTTGAAATTCATAACTTCACAACTTCAAGATCTTAACTTTAAGATAAATCAGAAAGTTTTTAGCTTAAAGTTTAAAACTTGAAATTCATAACTTCACAACTTCAAGATCTTAACTTTAAGATAAATCAGAAAGTTTTTAGCTTAAAGTTTAAAACTTGCAATTCATAACTTCACAACTTCAAGATCTTAACTTTAAGATAAATCAGAAAGTTTTTAGCTTAAAGTTTAAAACTTGCAATTCATAACTTCACAACTTCAAGATCTTAACTTTAAGATAAATCAGAAAGTTTTTAGCTTAAAGTTTAAAACTTGAAATTCATAACTTCACAACTTCAAGATCTTAACTTTAAGATAAATCAGAACTTAGTATCTTAAAGTTTAAAACTTGAAATTCATAACTTCACAACTTCAAGATCTTAACTTTAAGATAAATCAGAACTTAGTATCTTAAAGTTTAAAACTTGAAATTCATAACTTCACAACTTCAAGATCTTAACTTTAAGATAAATCAGAAAGTTTTTAGCTTAAAGTTTAAAACTTGCAATTCATAACTTCACAACTTCAAGATCTTAACTTTAAGATAAATCAGAACTTAGTATCTTAAAGTTTAAAACTTGAAATTCATAACTTCACAACTTCAAGATCTTAACTTTAAGATAAATCAGAAAGTTTTTAGCTTAAAGTTTAAAACTTGCAATTCATAACTTCACAACTTCAAGATCTTAACTTTAAGATAAATCAGAACTTAGTATCTTAAAGTTTAAAACTTGAAATTCATAACTTCACAACTTCAAGATCTTAACTTTAAGATAAATCAGAAAGTTTTTAGCTTAAAGTTTAAAACTTGAAATTCATAACTTCACAACTTCAAGATCTTAACTTTAAGATAAATCAGAAAGTTTTTAGCTTAAAGTTTAAAACTTGCAATTCATAACTTCACAACTTCAAGATCTTAACTTTAAGATAAATCAGAACTTAGTATCTTAAAGTTTAAAACTTGAAATTCATAACTTCACAACTTCAAGATCTTAACTTTAAGATAAATCAGAAAGTTTTTAGCTTAAAGTTTAAAACTTGCAATTCATAACTTCACAACTTCAAGATCTTAACTTTAAGATAAATCAGAAGTTAGTATCTTAAAGTTTAAAACTTGAAATTCATAACTTCACAACTTCAAGATCTTAACTTTAAGATAAATCAGAAAGTTTTTAGCTTAAAGTTTAAAACTTGCAATTCATAACTTCACAACTTCAAGATCTTAACTTTAAGATAAATCAGAACTTAGTATCTTAAAGTTTAAAACTTGAAATTCATAACTTCACAACTTCAAGATCTTAACTTTAAGATAAATCAGAAAGTTTTTAGCTTAAAGTTTAAAACTTGAAATTCATAACTTCACAACTTCAAGATCTTAACTTTAAGATAAATCAGAAAGTTTTTAGCTTAAAGTTTAAAACTTGCAATTCATAACTTCACAACTTCAAGATCTTAACTTTAAGATAAATCAGAAAGTTTTTAGCTTAAAGTTTAAAACTTGAAATTCATAACTTCACAACTTCAAGATCTTAACTTTAAGATAAATCAGAAAGTTTTTAGCTTAAAGTTTAAAACTTGAAATTCATAACTTCACAACTTCAAGATCTTAACTTTAAGATAAATCAGAAAGTTTTTAGCTTAAAGTTTAAAACTTGCAATTCATAACTTCACAACTTCAAGATCTTAACTTTAAGATAAATCAGAAAGTTTTTAGCTTAAAGTTTAAAACTTGAAATTCATAACTTCACAACTTCAAGATCTTAACTTTAAGATAAATCAGAACTTAGTATCTTAAAGTTTAAAACTTGAAATTCATAACTTCACAACTTCAAGATCTTAACTTTAAGATAAATCAGAACTTAGTATCTTAAAGTTTAAAACTTGAAATTCATAACTTCACAACTTCAAGATCTTAACTTTAAGATAAATCAGAAAGTTTTTAGCTTAAAGTTTAAAACTTGAAATTCATAACTTCACAACTTCAAGATCTTAACTTTAAGATAAATCAGAAAGTTTTTAGCTTAAAGTTTAAAACTTGCAATTCATAACTTCACAACTTCAAGATCTTAACTTTAAGATAAATCAGAAAGTTTTTAGCTTAAAGTTTAAAACTTGAAATTCATAACTTCACAACTTCAAGATCTTAACTTTAAGATAAATCAGAAAGTTTTTAGCTTAAAGTTTAAAACTTGAAATTCATAACTTCACAACTTCAAGATCTTAACTTTAAGATAAATCAGAACTTAGTATCTTAAAGTTTAAAACTTGAAATTCATAACTTCACAACTTCAAGATCTTAACTTTAAGATAAATCAGAACTTAGTATCTTAAAGTTTAAAACTTGAAATTCATAACTTCACAACTTCAAGATCTTAACTTTAAGATAAATCAGAAAGTTTTTAGCTTAAAGTTTAAAACTTGAAATTCATAACTTCACAACTTCAAGATCTTAACTTTAAGATAAATCAGAACTTAGTATCTTAAAGTTTAAAACTTGCAATTCATAACTTCACAACTTCAAGATCTTAACTTTAAGATAAATCAGAACTTAGTATCTTAAAGTTTAAAACTTGAAATTCATAACTTCACAACTTCAAGATCTTAACTTTAAGATAAATCAGAAAGTTTTTAGCTTAAAGTTTAAAACTTGAAATTCATAACTTCACAACTTCAAGATCTTAACTTTAAGATAAATCAGAACTTAGTATCTTAAAGTTTAAAACTTGAAATTCATAACTTCACAACTTCAAGATCTTAACTTTAAGATAAATCAGAACTTAGTATCTTAAAGTTTAAAACTTGAAATTCATAACTTCACAACTTCAAGATCTTAACTTTAAGATAAATCAGAAAGTTTTTAGCTTAAAGTTTAAAACTTGAAATTCATAACTTCACAACTTCAAGATCTTAACTTTAAGATAAATCAGAAAGTTTTTAGCTTAAAGTTTAAAACTTGAAATTCATAACTTCACAACTTCAAGATCTTAACTTTAAGATAAATCAGAAAGTTTTTAGCTTAAAGTTTAAAACTTGCAATTCATAACTTCACAACTTCAAGATCTTAACTTTAAGATAAATCAGAACTTAGTATCTTAAAGTTTAAAACTTGCAATTCATAACTTCACAACTTCAAGATCTTAACTTTAAGATAAATCAGAAAGTTTTTAGCTTAAAGTTTAAAACTTGAAATTCATAACTTCACAACTTCAAGATCTTAACTTTAAGATAAATCAGAACTTAGTATCTTAAAGTTTAAAACTTGAAATTCATAACTTCACAACTTCAAGATCTTAACTTTAAGATAAATCAGAAAGTTTTTAGCTTAAAGTTTAAAACTTGAAATTCATAACTTCACAACTTCAAGATCTTAACTTTAAGATAAATCAGAAAGTTTTTAGCTTAAAGTTTAAAACTTGCAATTCATAACTTCACAACTTCAAGATCTTAACTTTAAGATAAATCAGAACTTAGTATCTTAAAGTTTAAAACTTGCAATTCATAACTTCACAACTTCAAGATCTTAACTTTAAGATAAATCAGAACTTAGTATCTTAAAGTTTAAAACTTGAAATTCATAACTTCACAACTTCAAGATCTTAACTTTAAGATAAATCAGAACTTAGTATCTTAAAGTTTAAAACTTGAAATTCATAACTTCACAACTTCAAGATCTTAACTTTAAGATAAATCAGAAAGTTTTTAGCTTAAAGTTTAAAACTTGCAATTCATAACTTCACAACTTCAAGATCTTAACTTTAAGATAAATCAGAAAGTTTTTAGCTTAAAGTTTAAAACTTGAAATTCATAACTTCACAACTTCAAGATCTTAACTTTAAGATAAATCAGAAAGTTTTTAGCTTAAAGTTTAAAACTTGCAATTCATAACTTCACAACTTCAAGATCTTAACTTTAAGATAAATCAGAACTTAGTATCTTAAAGTTTAAAACTTGCAATTCATAACTTCACAACTTCAAGATCTTAACTTTAAGATAAATCAGAAAGTTTTTAGCTTAAAGTTTAAAACTTGAAATTCATAACTTCACAACTTCAAGATCTTAACTTTAAGATAAATCAGAACTTAGTATCTTAAAGTTTAAAACTTGAAATTCATAACTTCACAACTTCAAGATCTTAACTTTAAGATAAATCAGAAAGTTTTTAGCTTAAAGTTTAAAACTTGAAATTCATAACTTCACAACTTCAAGATCTTAACTTTAAGATAAATCAGAAAGTTTTTAGCTTAAAGTTTAAAACTTGCAATTCATAACTTCACAACTTCAAGATCTTAACTTTAAGATAAATCAGAAAGTTTTTAGCTTAAAGTTTAAAACTTGCAATTCATAACTTCACAACTTCAAGATCTTAACTTTAAGATAAATCAGAAAGTTTTTAGCTTAAAGTTTAAAACTTGAAATTCATAACTTCACAACTTCAAGATCTTAACTTTAAGATAAATCAGAACTTAGTATCTTAAAGTTTAAAACTTGAAATTCATAACTTCACAACTTCAAGATCTTAACTTTAAGATAAATCAGAACTTAGTATCTTAAAGTTTAAAACTTGAAATTCATAACTTCACAACTTCAAGATCTTAACTTTAAGATAAATCAGAAAGTTTTTAGCTTAAAGTTTAAAACTTGCAATTCATAACTTCACAACTTCAAGATCTTAACTTTAAGATAAATCAGAAAGTTTTTAGCTTAAAGTTTAAAACTTGAAATTCATAACTTCACAACTTCAAGATCTTAACTTTAAGATAAATCAGAACTTAGTATCTTAAAGTTTAAAACTTGAAATTCATAACTTCACAACTTCAAGATCTTAACTTTAAGATAAATCAGAAAGTTTTTAGCTTAAAGTTTAAAACTTGCAATTCATAACTTCACAACTTCAAGATCTTAACTTTAAGATAAATCAGAACTTAGTATCTTAAAGTTTAAAACTTGAAATTCATAACTTCACAACTTCAAGATCTTAACTTTAAGATAAATCAGAAAGTTTTTAGCTTAAAGTTTAAAACTTGCAATTCATAACTTCACAACTTCAAGATCTTAACTTTAAGATAAATCAGAACTTAGTATCTTAAAGTTTAAAACTTGCAATTCATAACTTCACAACTTCAAGATCTTAACTTTAAGATAAATCAGAAAGTTTTTAGCTTAAAGTTTAAAACTTGAAATTCATAACTTCACAACTTCAAGATCTTAACTTTAAGATAAATCAGAACTTAGTATCTTAAAGTTTAAAACTTGAAATTCATAACTTCACAACTTCAAGATCTTAACTTTAAGATAAATCAGAAAGTTTTTAGCTTAAAGTTTAAAACTTGAAATTCATAACTTCACAACTTCAAGATCTTAACTTTAAGATAAATCAGAAAGTTTTTAGCTTAAAGTTTAAAACTTGCAATTCATAACTTCACAACTTCAAGATCTTAACTTTAAGATAAATCAGAAAGTTTTTAGCTTAAAGTTTAAAACTTGCAATTCATAACTTCACAACTTCAAGATCTTAACTTTAAGATAAATCAGAAAGTTTTTAGCTTAAAGTTTAAAACTTGAAATTCATAACTTCACAACTTCAAGATCTTAACTTTAAGATAAATCAGAACTTAGTATCTTAAAGTTTAAAACTTGAAATTCATAACTTCACAACTTCAAGATCTTAACTTTAAGATAAATCAGAACTTAGTATCTTAAAGTTTAAAACTTGAAATTCATAACTTCACAACTTCAAGATCTTAACTTTAAGATAAATCAGAAAGTTTTTAGCTTAAAGTTTAAAACTTGCAATTCATAACTTCACAACTTCAAGATCTTAACTTTAAGATAAATCAGAACTTAGTATCTTAAAGTTTAAAACTTGAAATTCATAACTTCACAACTTCAAGATCTTAACTTTAAGATAAATCAGAAAGTTTTTAGCTTAAAGTTTAAAACTTGCAATTCATAACTTCACAACTTCAAGATCTTAACTTTAAGATAAATCAGAAAGTTTTTAGCTTAAAGTTTAAAACTTGCAATTCATAACTTCACAACTTCAAGATCTTAACTTTAAGATAAATCAGAAAGTTTTTAGCTTAAAGTTTAAAACTTGAAATTCATAACTTCACAACTTCAAGATCTTAACTTTAAGATAAATCAGAACTTAGTATCTTAAAGTTTAAAACTTGAAATTCATAACTTCACAACTTCAAGATCTTAACTTTAAGATAAATCAGAAAGTTTTTAGCTTAAAGTTTAAAACTTGCAATTCATAACTTCACAACTTCAAGATCTTAACTTTAAGATAAATCAGAAAGTTTTTAGCTTAAAGTTTAAAACTTGAAATTCATAACTTCACAACTTCAAGATCTTAACTTTAAGATAAATCAGAACTTAGTATCTTAAAGTTTAAAACTTGAAATTCATAACTTCACAACTTCAAGATCTTAACTTTAAGATAAATCAGAACTTAGTATCTTAAAGTTTAAAACTTGAAATTCATAACTTCACAACTTCAAGATCTTAACTTTAAGATAAATCAGAAAGTTTTTAGCTTAAAGTTTAAAACTTGCAATTCATAACTTCACAACTTCAAGATCTTAACTTTAAGATAAATCAGAACTTAGTATCTTAAAGTTTAAAACTTGAAATTCATAACTTCACAACTTCAAGATCTTAACTTTAAGATAAATCAGAAAGTTTTTAGCTTAAAGTTTAAAACTTGCAATTCATAACTTCACAACTTCAAGATCTTAACTTTAAGATAAATCAGAAAGTTTTTAGCTTAAAGTTTAAAACTTGCAATTCATAACTTCACAACTTCAAGATCTTAACTTTAAGATAAATCAGAAAGTTTTTAGCTTAAAGTTTAAAACTTGAAATTCATAACTTCACAACTTCAAGATCTTAACTTTAAGATAAATCAGAACTTAGTATCTTAAAGTTTAAAACTTGAAATTCATAACTTCACAACTTCAAGATCTTAACTTTAAGATAAATCAGAACTTAGTATCTTAAAGTTTAAAACTTGAAATTCATAACTTCACAACTTCAAGATCTTAACTTTAAGATAAATCAGAAAGTTTTTAGCTTAAAGTTTAAAACTTGCAATTCATAACTTCACAACTTCAAGATCTTAACTTTAAGATAAATCAGAACTTAGTATCTTAAAGTTTAAAACTTGAAATTCATAACTTCACAACTTCAAGATCTTAACTTTAAGATAAATCAGAAAGTTTTTAGCTTAAAGTTTAAAACTTGCAATTCATAACTTCACAACTTCAAGATCTTAACTTTAAGATAAATCAGAACTTAGTATCTTAAAGTTTAAAACTTGAAATTCATAACTTCACAACTTCAAGATCTTAACTTTAAGATAAATCAGAAAGTTTTTAGCTTAAAGTTTAAAACTTGAAATTCATAACTTCACAACTTCAAGATCTTAACTTTAAGATAAATCAGAAAGTTTTTAGCTTAAAGTTTAAAACTTGCAATTCATAACTTCACAACTTCAAGATCTTAACTTTAAGATAAATCAGAACTTAGTATCTTAAAGTTTAAAACTTGAAATTCATAACTTCACAACTTCAAGATCTTAACTTTAAGATAAATCAGAAAGTTTTTAGCTTAAAGTTTAAAACTTGCAATTCATAACTTCACAACTTCAAGATCTTAACTTTAAGATAAATCAGAAGTTAGTATCTTAAAGTTTAAAACTTGAAATTCATAACTTCACAACTTCAAGATCTTAACTTTAAGATAAATCAGAAAGTTTTTAGCTTAAAGTTTAAAACTTGCAATTCATAACTTCACAACTTCAAGATCTTAACTTTAAGATAAATCAGAACTTAGTATCTTAAAGTTTAAAACTTGAAATTCATAACTTCACAACTTCAAGATCTTAACTTTAAGATAAATCAGAAAGTTTTTAGCTTAAAGTTTAAAACTTGAAATTCATAACTTCACAACTTCAAGATCTTAACTTTAAGATAAATCAGAAAGTTTTTAGCTTAAAGTTTAAAACTTGCAATTCATAACTTCACAACTTCAAGATCTTAACTTTAAGATAAATCAGAACTTAGTATCTTAAAGTTTAAAACTTGAAATTCATAACTTCACAACTTCAAGATCTTAACTTTAAGATAAATCAGAAAGTTTTTAGCTTAAAGTTTAAAACTTGCAATTCATAACTTCACAACTTCAAGATCTTAACTTTAAGATAAATCAGAAGTTAGTATCTTAAAGTTTAAAACTTGAAATTCATAACTTCACAACTTCAAGATCTTAACTTTAAGATAAATCAGAAAGTTTTTAGCTTAAAGTTTAAAACTTGCAATTCATAACTTCACAACTTCAAGATCTTAACTTTAAGATAAATCAGAACTTAGTATCTTAAAGTTTAAAACTTGAAATTCATAACTTCACAACTTCAAGATCTTAACTTTAAGATAAATCAGAAAGTTTTTAGCTTAAAGTTTAAAACTTGAAATTCATAACTTCACAACTTCAAGATCTTAACTTTAAGATAAATCAGAAAGTTTTTAGCTTAAAGTTTAAAACTTGCAATTCATAACTTCACAACTTCAAGATCTTAACTTTAAGATAAATCAGAAAGTTTTTAGCTTAAAGTTTAAAACTTGAAATTCATAACTTCACAACTTCAAGATCTTAACTTTAAGATAAATCAGAAAGTTTTTAGCTTAAAGTTTAAAACTTGAAATTCATAACTTCACAACTTCAAGATCTTAACTTTAAGATAAATCAGAAAGTTTTTAGCTTAAAGTTTAAAACTTGCAATTCATAACTTCACAACTTCAAGATCTTAACTTTAAGATAAATCAGAAAGTTTTTAGCTTAAAGTTTAAAACTTGAAATTCATAACTTCACAACTTCAAGATCTTAACTTTAAGATAAATCAGAAAGTTTTTAGCTTAAAGTTTAAAACTTGAAATTCATAACTTCACAACTTCAAGATCTTAACTTTAAGATAAATCAGAAAGTTTTTAGCTTAAAGTTTAAAACTTGAAATTCATAACTTCACAACTTCAAGATCTTAACTTTAAGATAAATCAGAAAGTTTTTAGCTTAAAGTTTAAAACTTGCAATTCATAACTTCACAACTTCAAGATCTTAACTTTAAGATAAATCAGAAAGTTTTTAGCTTAAAGTTTAAAACTTGAAATTCATAACTTCACAACTTCAAGATCTTAACTTTAAGATAAATCAGAACTTAGTATCTTAAAGTTTAAAACTTGAAATTCATAACTTCACAACTTCAAGATCTTAACTTTAAGATAAATCAGAACTTAGTATCTTAAAGTTTAAAACTTGAAATTCATAACTTCACAACTTCAAGATCTTAACTTTAAGATAAATCAGAAAGTTTTTAGCTTAAAGTTTAAAACTTGAAATTCATAACTTCACAACTTCAAGATCTTAACTTTAAGATAAATCAGAAAGTTTTTAGCTTAAAGTTTAAAACTTGCAATTCATAACTTCACAACTTCAAGATCTTAACTTTAAGATAAATCAGAAAGTTTTTAGCTTAAAGTTTAAAACTTGAAATTCATAACTTCACAACTTCAAGATCTTAACTTTAAGATAAATCAGAAAGTTTTTAGCTTAAAGTTTAAAACTTGAAATTCATAACTTCACAACTTCAAGATCTTAACTTTAAGATAAATCAGAACTTAGTATCTTAAAGTTTAAAACTTGAAATTCATAACTTCACAACTTCAAGATCTTAACTTTAAGATAAATCAGAACTTAGTATCTTAAAGTTTAAAACTTGAAATTCATAACTTCACAACTTCAAGATCTTAACTTTAAGATAAATCAGAAAGTTTTTAGCTTAAAGTTTAAAACTTGAAATTCATAACTTCACAACTTCAAGATCTTAACTTTAAGATAAATCAGAACTTAGTATCTTAAAGTTTAAAACTTGCAATTCATAACTTCACAACTTCAAGATCTTAACTTTAAGATAAATCAGAACTTAGTATCTTAAAGTTTAAAACTTGAAATTCATAACTTCACAACTTCAAGATCTTAACTTTAAGATAAATCAGAAAGTTTTTAGCTTAAAGTTTAAAACTTGAAATTCATAACTTCACAACTTCAAGATCTTAACTTTAAGATAAATCAGAACTTAGTATCTTAAAGTTTAAAACTTGAAATTCATAACTTCACAACTTCAAGATCTTAACTTTAAGATAAATCAGAACTTAGTATCTTAAAGTTTAAAACTTGAAATTCATAACTTCACAACTTCAAGATCTTAACTTTAAGATAAATCAGAAAGTTTTTAGCTTAAAGTTTAAAACTTGAAATTCATAACTTCACAACTTCAAGATCTTAACATTAAGATAAATCAGAAAGTTTTTAGCTTAAAGTTTAAAACTTGAAATTCATAACTTCACAACTTCAAGATCTTAACTTTAAGATAAATCAGAAAGTTTTTAGCTTAAAGTTTAAAACTTGCAATTCATAACTTCACAACTTCAAGATCTTAACTTTAAGATAAATCAGAACTTAGTATCTTAAAGTTTAAAACTTGCAATTCATAACTTCACAACTTCAAGATCTTAACTTTAAGATAAATCAGAAAGTTTTTAGCTTAAAGTTTAAAACTTGAAATTCATAACTTCACAACTTCAAGATCTTAACTTTAAGATAAATCAGAACTTAGTATCTTAAAGTTTAAAACTTGAAATTCATAACTTCACAACTTCAAGATCTTAACTTTAAGATAAATCAGAAAGTTTTTAGCTTAAAGTTTAAAACTTGAAATTCATAACTTCACAACTTCAAGATCTTAACTTTAAGATAAATCAGAAAGTTTTTAGCTTAAAGTTTAAAACTTGCAATTCATAACTTCACAACTTCAAGATCTTAACTTTAAGATAAATCAGAACTTAGTATCTTAAAGTTTAAAACTTGCAATTCATAACTTCACAACTTCAAGATCTTAACTTTAAGATAAATCAGAACTTAGTATCTTAAAGTTTAAAACTTGAAATTCATAACTTCACAACTTCAAGATCTTAACTTTAAGATAAATCAGAACTTAGTATCTTAAAGTTTAAAACTTGAAATTCATAACTTCACAACTTCAAGATCTTAACTTTAAGATAAATCAGAAAGTTTTTAGCTTAAAGTTTAAAACTTGCAATTCATAACTTCACAACTTCAAGATCTTAACTTTAAGATAAATCAGAAAGTTTTTAGCTTAAAGTTTAAAACTTGAAATTCATAACTTCACAACTTCAAGATCTTAACTTTAAGATAAATCAGAAAGTTTTTAGCTTAAAGTTTAAAACTTGCAATTCATAACTTCACAACTTCAAGATCTTAACTTTAAGATAAATCAGAACTTAGTATCTTAAAGTTTAAAACTTGCAATTCATAACTTCACAACTTCAAGATCTTAACTTTAAGATAAATCAGAAAGTTTTTAGCTTAAAGTTTAAAACTTGAAATTCATAACTTCACAACTTCAAGATCTTAACTTTAAGATAAATCAGAACTTAGTATCTTAAAGTTTAAAACTTGAAATTCATAACTTCACAACTTCAAGATCTTAACTTTAAGATAAATCAGAAAGTTTTTAGCTTAAAGTTTAAAACTTGAAATTCATAACTTCACAACTTCAAGATCTTAACTTTAAGATAAATCAGAAAGTTTTTAGCTTAAAGTTTAAAACTTGCAATTCATAACTTCACAACTTCAAGATCTTAACTTTAAGATAAATCAGAAAGTTTTTAGCTTAAAGTTTAAAACTTGCAATTCATAACTTCACAACTTCAAGATCTTAACTTTAAGATAAATCAGAAAGTTTTTAGCTTAAAGTTTAAAACTTGAAATTCATAACTTCACAACTTCAAGATCTTAACTTTAAGATAAATCAGAACTTAGTATCTTAAAGTTTAAAACTTGAAATTCATAACTTCACAACTTCAAGATCTTAACTTTAAGATAAATCAGAACTTAGTATCTTAAAGTTTAAAACTTGAAATTCATAACTTCACAACTTCAAGATCTTAACTTTAAGATAAATCAGAAAGTTTTTAGCTTAAAGTTTAAAACTTGCAATTCATAACTTCACAACTTCAAGATCTTAACTTTAAGATAAATCAGAAAGTTTTTAGCTTAAAGTTTAAAACTTGAAATTCATAACTTCACAACTTCAAGATCTTAACTTTAAGATAAATCAGAACTTAGTATCTTAAAGTTTAAAACTTGAAATTCATAACTTCACAACTTCAAGATCTTAACTTTAAGATAAATCAGAAAGTTTTTAGCTTAAAGTTTAAAACTTGCAATTCATAACTTCACAACTTCAAGATCTTAACTTTAAGATAAATCAGAACTTAGTATCTTAAAGTTTAAAACTTGAAATTCATAACTTCACAACTTCAAGATCTTAACTTTAAGATAAATCAGAAAGTTTTTAGCTTAAAGTTTAAAACTTGCAATTCATAACTTCACAACTTCAAGATCTTAACTTTAAGATAAATCAGAACTTAGTATCTTAAAGTTTAAAACTTGCAATTCATAACTTCACAACTTCAAGATCTTAACTTTAAGATAAATCAGAAAGTTTTTAGCTTAAAGTTTAAAACTTGAAATTCATAACTTCACAACTTCAAGATCTTAACTTTAAGATAAATCAGAACTTAGTATCTTAAAGTTTAAAACTTGAAATTCATAACTTCACAACTTCAAGATCTTAACTTTAAGATAAATCAGAAAGTTTTTAGCTTAAAGTTTAAAACTTGAAATTCATAACTTCACAACTTCAAGATCTTAACTTTAAGATAAATCAGAAAGTTTTTAGCTTAAAGTTTAAAACTTGCAATTCATAACTTCACAACTTCAAGATCTTAACTTTAAGATAAATCAGAAAGTTTTTAGCTTAAAGTTTAAAACTTGCAATTCATAACTTCACAACTTCAAGATCTTAACTTTAAGATAAATCAGAAAGTTTTTAGCTTAAAGTTTAAAACTTGAAATTCATAACTTCACAACTTCAAGATCTTAACTTTAAGATAAATCAGAACTTAGTATCTTAAAGTTTAAAACTTGAAATTCATAACTTCACAACTTCAAGATCTTAACTTTAAGATAAATCAGAACTTAGTATCTTAAAGTTTAAAACTTGAAATTCATAACTTCACAACTTCAAGATCTTAACTTTAAGATAAATCAGAAAGTTTTTAGCTTAAAGTTTAAAACTTGCAATTCATAACTTCACAACTTCAAGATCTTAACTTTAAGATAAATCAGAACTTAGTATCTTAAAGTTTAAAACTTGAAATTCATAACTTCACAACTTCAAGATCTTAACTTTAAGATAAATCAGAAAGTTTTTAGCTTAAAGTTTAAAACTTGCAATTCATAACTTCACAACTTCAAGATCTTAACTTTAAGATAAATCAGAAAGTTTTTAGCTTAAAGTTTAAAACTTGCAATTCATAACTTCACAACTTCAAGATCTTAACTTTAAGATAAATCAGAAAGTTTTTAGCTTAAAGTTTAAAACTTGAAATTCATAACTTCACAACTTCAAGATCTTAACTTTAAGATAAATCAGAACTTAGTATCTTAAAGTTTAAAACTTGAAATTCATAACTTCACAACTTCAAGATCTTAACTTTAAGATAAATCAGAAAGTTTTTAGCTTAAAGTTTAAAACTTGCAATTCATAACTTCACAACTTCAAGATCTTAACTTTAAGATAAATCAGAAAGTTTTTAGCTTAAAGTTTAAAACTTGAAATTCATAACTTCACAACTTCAAGATCTTAACTTTAAGATAAATCAGAACTTAGTATCTTAAAGTTTAAAACTTGAAATTCATAACTTCACAACTTCAAGATCTTAACTTTAAGATAAATCAGAACTTAGTATCTTAAAGTTTAAAACTTGAAATTCATAACTTCACAACTTCAAGATCTTAACTTTAAGATAAATCAGAAAGTTTTTAGCTTAAAGTTTAAAACTTGCAATTCATAACTTCACAACTTCAAGATCTTAACTTTAAGATAAATCAGAACTTAGTATCTTAAAGTTTAAAACTTGAAATTCATAACTTCACAACTTCAAGATCTTAACTTTAAGATAAATCAGAAAGTTTTTAGCTTAAAGTTTAAAACTTGCAATTCATAACTTCACAACTTCAAGATCTTAACTTTAAGATAAATCAGAAAGTTTTTAGCTTAAAGTTTAAAACTTGCAATTCATAACTTCACAACTTCAAGATCTTAACTTTAAGATAAATCAGAAAGTTTTTAGCTTAAAGTTTAAAACTTGAAATTCATAACTTCACAACTTCAAGATCTTAACTTTAAGATAAATCAGAACTTAGTATCTTAAAGTTTAAAACTTGAAATTCATAACTTCACAACTTCAAGATCTTAACTTTAAGATAAATCAGAACTTAGTATCTTAAAGTTTAAAACTTGAAATTCATAACTTCACAACTTCAAGATCTTAACTTTAAGATAAATCAGAAAGTTTTTAGCTTAAAGTTTAAAACTTGCAATTCATAACTTCACAACTTCAAGATCTTAACTTTAAGATAAATCAGAACTTAGTATCTTAAAGTTTAAAACTTGAAATTCATAACTTCACAACTTCAAGATCTTAACTTTAAGATAAATCAGAAAGTTTTTAGCTTAAAGTTTAAAACTTGCAATTCATAACTTCACAACTTCAAGATCTTAACTTTAAGATAAATCAGAACTTAGTATCTTAAAGTTTAAAACTTGAAATTCATAACTTCACAACTTCAAGATCTTAACTTTAAGATAAATCAGAAAGTTTTTAGCTTAAAGTTTAAAACTTGAAATTCATAACTTCACAACTTCAAGATCTTAACTTTAAGATAAATCAGAAAGTTTTTAGCTTAAAGTTTAAAACTTGCAATTCATAACTTCACAACTTCAAGATCTTAACTTTAAGATAAATCAGAACTTAGTATCTTAAAGTTTAAAACTTGAAATTCATAACTTCACAACTTCAAGATCTTAACTTTAAGATAAATCAGAAAGTTTTTAGCTTAAAGTTTAAAACTTGCAATTCATAACTTCACAACTTCAAGATCTTAACTTTAAGATAAATCAGAAGTTAGTATCTTAAAGTTTAAAACTTGAAATTCATAACTTCACAACTTCAAGATCTTAACTTTAAGATAAATCAGAAAGTTTTTAGCTTAAAGTTTAAAACTTGCAATTCATAACTTCACAACTTCAAGATCTTAACTTTAAGATAAATCAGAACTTAGTATCTTAAAGTTTAAAACTTGAAATTCATAACTTCACAACTTCAAGATCTTAACTTTAAGATAAATCAGAAAGTTTTTAGCTTAAAGTTTAAAACTTGAAATTCATAACTTCACAACTTCAAGATCTTAACTTTAAGATAAATCAGAAAGTTTTTAGCTTAAAGTTTAAAACTTGCAATTCATAACTTCACAACTTCAAGATCTTAACTTTAAGATAAATCAGAAAGTTTTTAGCTTAAAGTTTAAAACTTGAAATTCATAACTTCACAACTTCAAGATCTTAACTTTAAGATAAATCAGAAAGTTTTTAGCTTAAAGTTTAAAACTTGAAATTCATAACTTCACAACTTCAAGATCTTAACTTTAAGATAAATCAGAAAGTTTTTAGCTTAAAGTTTAAAACTTGCAATTCATAACTTCACAACTTCAAGATCTTAACTTTAAGATAAATCAGAAAGTTTTTAGCTTAAAGTTTAAAACTTGAAATTCATAACTTCACAACTTCAAGATCTTAACTTTAAGATAAATCAGAACTTAGTATCTTAAAGTTTAAAACTTGAAATTCATAACTTCACAACTTCAAGATCTTAACTTTAAGATAAATCAGAACTTAGTATCTTAAAGTTTAAAACTTGAAATTCATAACTTCACAACTTCAAGATCTTAACTTTAAGATAAATCAGAAAGTTTTTAGCTTAAAGTTTAAAACTTGAAATTCATAACTTCACAACTTCAAGATCTTAACTTTAAGATAAATCAGAAAGTTTTTAGCTTAAAGTTTAAAACTTGCAATTCATAACTTCACAACTTCAAGATCTTAACTTTAAGATAAATCAGAAAGTTTTTAGCTTAAAGTTTAAAACTTGAAATTCATAACTTCACAACTTCAAGATCTTAACTTTAAGATAAATCAGAAAGTTTTTAGCTTAAAGTTTAAAACTTGAAATTCATAACTTCACAACTTCAAGATCTTAACTTTAAGATAAATCAGAACTTAGTATCTTAAAGTTTAAAACTTGAAATTCATAACTTCACAACTTCAAGATCTTAACTTTAAGATAAATCAGAACTTAGTATCTTAAAGTTTAAAACTTGAAATTCATAACTTCACAACTTCAAGATCTTAACTTTAAGATAAATCAGAAAGTTTTTAGCTTAAAGTTTAAAACTTGAAATTCATAACTTCACAACTTCAAGATCTTAACTTTAAGATAAATCAGAACTTAGTATCTTAAAGTTTAAAACTTGCAATTCATAACTTCACAACTTCAAGATCTTAACTTTAAGATAAATCAGAACTTAGTATCTTAAAGTTTAAAACTTAAATTCATAACTTCACAACTTCAAGATCTTAACTTTAAGATAAATCAGAAAGTTTTTAGCTTAAAGTTTAAAACTTGAAATTCATAACTTCACAACTTCAAGATCTTAACTTTAAGATAAATCAGAACTTAGTATCTTAAAGTTTAAAACTTGAAATTCATAACTTCACAACTTCAAGATCTTAACTTTAAGATAAATCAGAAAGTTTTTAGCTTAAAGTTTAAAACTTGAAATTCATAACTTCACAACTACAAGATCTTAACTTTAAGATAAATCAGAACTTAGTATCTTAAAGTTTAAAACTTGAAATTCATAACTTCACAACTTCAAGATCTTAACTTTAAGATAAATCAGAACTTAGTATCTTAAAGTTTAAAACTTGAAATTCATAACTTCACAACTTCAAGATCTTAACTTTAAGATAAATCAGAAAGTTTTTAGCTTAAAGTTTAAAACTTGAAATTCATAACTTCACAACTTGCAATTCATAACTTCACAACTTCAAGATCTTAACTTTAAGATAAATCAGAAAGTTTTTAGCTTAAAGTTTAAAACTTGAAATTCATAACTTCACAACTTCAAGATCTTAACTTTAAGATAAATCAGAAAGTTTTTAGCTTAAAGTTTAAAACTTGCAATTCATAACTTCACAACTTCAAGATCTTAACTTTAAGATAAATCAGAACTTAGTATCTTAAAGTTTAAAACTTGAAATTCATAACTTCACAACTTCAAGATCTTAACTTTAAGATAAATCAGAAAGTTTTTAGCTTAAAGTTTAAAACTTGAAATTCATAACTTCACAACTTCAAGATCTTAACTTTAAGATAAATCAGAAAGTTTTTAGCTTAAAGTTTAAAACTTGCAATTCATAACTTCACAACTTCAAGATCTTAACTTTAAGATAAATCAGAACTTAGTATCTTAAAGTTTAAAACTTGAAATTCATAACTTCACAACTTCAAGATCTTAACTTTAAGATAAATCAGAAAGTTTTTAGCTTAAAGTTTAAAACTTGCAATTCATAACTTCACAACTTCAAGATCTTAACTTTAAGATAAATCAGAAAGTTTTTAGCTTAAAGTTTAAAACTTGCAATTCATAACTTCACAACTTCAAGATCTTAACTTTAAGATAAATCAGAACTTAGTATCTTAAAGTTTAAAACTTAGCTTAAAGTTTAAAACTTGAAATTCATAACTTCACAACTTCAAGATCTTAACTTTAAGATAAATCAGAACTTAGTATCTTAAAGTTTAAAACTTGAAATTCATAACTTCACAACTTCAAGATCTTAACTTTAAGATAAATCAGAAAGTTTTTAGCTTAAAGTTTAAAACTTGAAATTCATAACTTCACAACTTCAAGATCTTAACTTTAAGATAAATCAGAAAGTTTTTAGCTTAAAGTTTAAAACTTGCAATTCATAACTTCACAACTTCAAGATCTTAACTTTAAGATAAATCAGAAAGTTTTTAGCTTAAAGTTTAAAACTTGAAATTCATAACTTCACAACTTCAAGATCTTAACTTTAATATAAATCAGAAAGTTTTTAGCTTAAAGTTTAAAACTTGCAATTCATAACTTCACAACTTCAAGATCTTAACTTTAAGATAAATCAGAACTTAGTATCTTAAAGTTTAAAACTTGCAATTCATAACTTCACAACTTCAAGATCTTAACTTTAAGATAAATCAGAAAGTTTTTAGCTTAAAGTTTAAAACTTGAAATTCATAACTTCACAACTTCAAGATCTTAACTTTAAGATAAATCAGAAAGTTTTTAGCTTAAAGTTTAAAACTTGCAATTCATAACTTCACAACTTCAAGATCTTAACTTTAAGATAAATCAGAACTTAGTATCTTAAAGTTTAAAACTTGAAATTCATAACTTCACAACTTCAAGATCTTAACTTTAAGATAAATCAGAACTTAGTATCTTAAAGTTTAAAACTTGAAATTCATAACTTCACAACTTCAAGATCTTAACTTTAAGATAAATCAGAAAGTTTTTAGCTTAAAGTTTAAAACTTGCAATTCATAACTTCACAACTTCAAGATCTTAACTTTAAGATAAATCAGAAAGTTTTTAGCTTAAAGTTTAAAACTTGCAATTCATAACTTCACAACTTCAAGATCTTAACTTTAAGATAAATCAGAAAGTTTTTAGCTTAAAGTTTAAAACTTGAAATTCATAACTTCACAACTTCAAGATCTTAACTTTAAGATAAATCAGAAAGTTTTTAGCTTAAAGTTTAAAACTTGCAATTCATAACTTCACAACTTCAAGATCTTAACTTTAAGATAAATCAGAACTTAGTATCTTAAAGTTTAAAACTTGAAATTCATAACTTCACAACTTCAAGATCTTAACTTTAAGATAAATCAGAAAGTTTTTAGCTTAAAGTTTAAAACTTGAAATTCATAACTTCACAACTTCAAGATCTTAACTTTAAGATAAATCAGAACTTAGTATCTTAAAGTTTAAAACTTGAAATTCATAACTTCACAACTTCAAGATCTTAACTTTAAGATAAATCAGAAAGTTTTTAGCTTAAAGTTTAAAACTTGCAATTCATAACTTCACAACTTCAAGATCTTAACTTTAAGATAAATCAGAACTTAGTATCTTAAAGTTTAAAACTTGAAATTCATAACTTCACAACTTCAAGATCTTAACTTTAAGATAAATCAGAAAGTTTTTAGCTTAAAGTTTAAAACCTGCAATTCATAACTTCACAACTTCAAGATCTTAACTTTAAGATAAATCAGAAAGTTTTTAGCTTAAAGTTTAAAACTTGAAATTCATAACTTCACAACTTCAAGATCTTAACTTTAAGATAAATCAGAAAGTTTTTAGCTTAAAGTTTAAAACTTGCAATTCATAACTTCACAACTTCAAGATCTTAACTTTAAGATAAATCAGAACTTAGTATCTTAAAGTTTAAAACTTGCAATTCATAACTTCACAACTTCAAGATCTAACTTTAAGATAAATCAGAACTTAGTATCTTAAAGTTTAAAACTTGAAATTCATAACTTCACAACTTCAAGATCTTAACTTTAAGATAAATCAGAACTTAGTATCTTAAAGTTTAAAACTTGAAATTCATAACTTCACAACTTCAAGATCTTAACTTTAAGATAAATCAGAAAGTTTTTAGCTTAAAGTTTAAAACTTGCAATTCATAACTTCACAACTTCAAGATCTTAACTTTAAGATAAATCAGAAAGTTTTTAGCTTAAAGTTTAAAACTTGAAATTCATAACTTCACAACTTCAAGATCTTAACTTTAAGATAAATCAGAACTTAGTATCTTAAAGTTTAAAACTTGCAATTCATAACTTCACAACTTCAAGATCTTAACTTTAAGATAAATCAGAACTTAGTATCTTAAAGTTTAAAACTTGAAATTCATAACTTCACAACTTCAAGATCTTAACTTTAAGATAAATCAGAAAGTTTTTAGCTTAAAGTTTAAAACTTGAAATTCATAACTTCACAACTTCAAGATCTTAACTTTAAGATAAATCAGAAAGTTTTTAGCTTAAAGTTTAAAACTTGCAATTCATAACTTCACAACTTCAAGATCTTAACTTTAAGATAAATCAGAACTTAGTATCTTAAAGTTTAAAACTTGAAATTCATAACTTCACAACTTCAAGATCTTAACTTTAAGATAAATCAGAAAGTTTTTAGCTTAAAGTTTAAAACTTGAAATTCATAACTTCACAACTTCAAGATCTTAACTTTAAGATAAATCAGAAAGTTTTTAGCTTAAAGTTTAAAACTTGCAATTCATAACTTCACAACTTCAAGATCTTAACTTTAAGATAAATCAGAACTTAGTATCTTAAAGTTTAAAACTTGAAATTCATAACTTCACAACTTCAAGATCTTAACTTTAAGATAAATCAGAAAGTTTTTAGCTTAAAGTTTAAAACTTGCAATTCATAACTTCACAACTTCAAGATCTTAACTTTAAGATAAATCAGAAAGTTTTTAGCTTAAAGTTTAAAACTTGCAATTCATAACTTCACAACTTCAAGATCTTAACTTTAAGATAAATCAGAACTTAGTATCTTAAAGTTTAAAACTTGAAATTCATAACTTCACAACTTCAAGATCTTAACTTTAAGATAAATCAGAACTTAGTATCTTAAAGTTTAAAACTTGAAATTCATAACTTCACAACTTCAAGATCTTAACTTTAAGATAAATCAGAAAGTTTTTAGCTTAAAGTTTAAAACTTGCAATTCATAACTTCACAACTTCAAGATCTTAACTTTAAGATAAATCAGAAAGTTTTTAGCTTAAAGTTTAAAACTTGAAATTCATAACTTCACAACTTCAAGATCTTAACTTTAAGATAAATCAGAAAGTTTTTAGCTTAAAGTTTAAAACTTGCAATTCATAACTTCACAACTTCAAGATCTTAACTTTAAGATAAATCAGAAAGTTTTTAGCTTAAAGTTTAAAACTTGCAATTCATAACTTCACAACTTCAAGATCTTAACTTTAAGATAAATCAGAAAGTTTTTAGCTTAAAGTTTAAAACTTGAAATTCATAACTTCACAACTTCAAGATCTTAACTTTAAGATAAATCAGAAAGTTTTTAGCTTAAAGTTTAAAACTTGCAATTCATAACTTCACAACTTCAAGATCTTAACTTTAAGATAAATCAGAACTTAGTATCTTAAAGTTTAAAACTTGAAATTCATAACTTCACAACTTCAAGATCTTAACTTTAAGATAAATCAGAACTTAGTATCTTAAAGTTTAAAACTTGCAATTCATAACTTCACAACTTCAAGATCTTAACTTTAAGATAAATCAGAACTTAGTATCTTAAAGTTTAAAACTTGAAATTCATAACTTCACAACTTCAAGATCTTAACTTTAAGATAAATCAGAAAGTTTTTAGCTTAAAGTTTAAAACTTGAAATTCATAACTTCACAACTTCAAGATCTTAACTTTAAGATAAATCAGAAAGTTTTTAGCTTAAAGTTTAAAACTTGCAATTCATAACTTCACAACTTCAAGATCTTAACTTTAAGATAAATCAGAACTTAGTATCTTAAAGTTTAAAACTTGAAATTCATAACTTCACAACTTCAAGATCTTAACTTTAAGATAAATCAGAAAGTTTTTAGCTTAAAGTTTAAAACTTGCAATTCATAACTTCACAACTTCAAGATCTTAACTTTAAGATAAATCAGAAAGTTTTTAGCTTAAAGTTTAAAACTTGCAATTCATAACTTCACAACTTCAAGATCTTAACTTTAAGATAAATCAGAAAGTTTTTAGCTTAAAGTTTAAAACTTGAAATTCATAACTTCACAACTTCAAGATCTTAACTTTAAGATAAATCAGAAAGTTTTTAGCTTAAAGTTTAAAACTTGCAATTCATAACTTCACAACTTCAAGATCTTAACTTTAAGATAAATCAGAACTTAGTATCTTAAAGTTTAAAACTTGAAATTCATAACTTCACAACTTCAAGATCTTAACTTTAAGATAAATCAGAAAGTTTTTAGCTTAAAGTTTAAAACTTGCAATTCATAACTTCACAACTTCAAGATCTTAACTTTAAGATAAATCAGAACTTAGTATCTTAAAGTTTAAAACTTGAAATTCATAACTTCACAACTTCAAGATCTTAACTTTAAGATAAATCAGAAAGTTTTTAGCTTAAAGTTTAAAACTTGCAATTCATAACTTCACAACTTCAAGATCTTAACTTTAAGATAAATCAGAAAGTTTTTAGCTTAAAGTTGCAATTCATAACTTCACAACTTCAAGATCTTAACTTTAAGATAAATCAGAACTTAGTATCTTAAAGTTTAAAACTTGAAATTCATAACTTCACAACTTCAAGATCTTAACTTTAAGATAAATCAGAAAGTTTTTAGCTTAAAGTTTAAAACTTGAAATTCATAACTTCACAACTTCAAGATCTTAACTTTAAGATAAATCAGAAAGTTTTTAGCTTAAAGTTTAAAACTTGCAATTCATAACTTCACAACTTCAAGATCTTAACTTTAAGATAAATCAGAACTTAGTATCTTAAAGTTTAAAACTTGAAATTCATAACTTCACAACTTCAAGATCTTAACTTTAAGATAAATCAGAAAGTTTTTAGCTTAAAGTTTAAAACTTGCAATTCATAACTTCACAACTTCAAGATCTTAACTTTAAGATAAATCAGAACTTAGTATCTTAAAGTTTAAAACTTGAAATTCATAACTTCACAACTTCAAGATCTTAACTTTAAGATAAATCAGAAAGTTTTTAGCTTAAAGTTTAAAACTTGCAATTCATAACTTCACAACTTCAAGATCTTAACTTTAAGATAAATCAGAAAGTTTTTAGCTTAAAGTTTAAAACTTGAAATTCATAACTTCACAACTTCAAGATCTTAACTTTAAGATAAATCAGAACTTAGTATCTTAAAGTTTAAAACTTGAAATTCATAACTTCACAACTTCAAGATCTTAACTTTAAGATAAATCAGAACTTAGTATCTTAAAGTTTAAAACTTGAAATTCATAACTTCACAACTTCAAGATCTTAACTTTAAGATAAATCAGAAAGTTTTTAGCTTAAAGTTTAAAACTTGCAATTCATAACTTCACAACTTCAAGATCTTAACTTTAAGATAAATCAGAACTTAGTATCTTAAAGTTTAAAACTTGCAATTCATAACTTCACAACTTCAAGATCTTAACTTTAAGATAAATCAGAACTTAGTATCTTAAAGTTTAAAACTTGAAATTCATAACTTCACAACTTCAAGATCTTAACTTTAAGATAAATCAGAACTTAGTATCTTAAAGTTTAAAACTTGAAATTCATAACTTCACAACTTCAAGATCTTAACTTTAAGATAAATCAGAACTTAGTATCTTAAAGTTTAAAACTTGAAAATCATAACTTCACAACTTCAAGATCTTAACTTTAAGATAAATCAGAAAGTTTATAGCTTAAAGTTTAAAACTTGCAATTCATAACTTCACAACTTCAAGATCTTAACTTTAAGATAAATCAGAACTTAGTATCTTAAAGTTTAAAACTTGAAATTCATAACTTCACAACTTCAAGATCTTAACTTTAAGATAAATCAGAACTTAGTATCTTAAAGTTTAAAACTTGAAATTCATAACTTCACAACTTCAAGATCTTAACTTTAAGATAAATCAGAACTTAGTATCTTAAAGTTTAAAACTTGAAATTCATAACTTCACAACTTCAAGATCTTAACTTTAAGATAAATCAGAACTTAGTATCTTAAAGTTTAAAACTTGAAATTCATAACTTCACAACTTCAAGATCTTAACTTTAAGATAAATCAGAAAGTTTTTAGCTTAAAGTTTAAAACTTGCAATTCATAACTTCACAACTTCAAGATCTTAACTTTAAGATAAATCAGAAAGTTTTTAGCTTAAAGTTTAAAACTTGAAATTCATAACTTCACAACTTCAAGATCTTAACTTTAAGATAAATCAGAAAGTTTTTAGCTTAAAGTTTAAAACTTGCAATTCATAACTTCACAACTTCAAGATCTTAACTTTAAGATAAATCAGAACTTAGTATCTTAAAGTTTAAAACTTGAAATTCATAACTTCACAACTTCAAGATCTTAACTTTAAGATAAATCAGAAAGTTTTTAGCTTAAAGTTTAAAACTTGCAATTCATAACTTCACAACTTCAAGATCTTAACTTTAAGATAAATCAGAAAGTTTTTAGCTTAAAGTTTAAAACTTGAAATTCATAACTTCACAACTTCAAGATCTTAACTTTAAGATAAATCAGAACTTAGTATCTTAAAGTTTAAAACTTGCAATTCATAACTTCACAACTTCAAGATCTTAACTTTAAGATAAATCAGAACTTAGTATCTTAAAGTTTAAAACTTGAAATTAGTAACTTCACAACTTCAAGATCTTAACTTTAAGATAAATCAGAACTTAGTATCTTAAAGTTTAAAACTTGAAATTCATAACTTCACAACTTCAAGATCTTAACTTTAAGATAAATCAGAAAGTTTTTAGCTTAAAGTTTAAAACTTGCAATTCATAACTTCACAACTTCAAGATCTTAACTTTAAGATAAATCAGAACTTAGTATCTTAAAGTTTAAAACTTGAAATTCATAACTTCACAACTTCAAGATCTTAACTTTAAGATAAATCAGAACTTAGTATCTTAAAGTTTAAAACTTGAAATTCATAACTTCACAACTTCAAGATCTTAACTTTAAGATAAATCAGAACTTAGTATCTTAAAGTTTAAAACTTGAAAATCATAACTTCACAACTTCAAGATCTTAACTTTAAGATAAATCAGAAAGTTTATAGCTTAAAGTTTAAAACTTGCAATTCATAACTTCACAACTTCAAGATCTTAACTTTAAGATAAATCAGAACTTAGGATCTTAAAGTTTAAAACTTGAAATTCATAACTTCACAACTTCAAGATCTTAACTTTAAGATAAATCAGAACTTAGTATCTTAAAGTTTAAAACTTGAAATTCATAACTTCACAACTTCAAGATCTTAACTTTAAGATAAATCAGAACTTAGTATCTTAAAGTTTAAAACTTGAAATTCATAACTTCACAACTTCAAGATCTTAACTTTAAGATAAATCAGAACTTAGTATCTTAAAGTTTAAAACTTGAAATTCATAACTTCACAACTTCAAGATCTTAACTTTAAGATAAATCAGAAAGTTTTTAGCTTAAAGTTTAAAACTTGCAATTCATAACTTCACAACTTCAAGATCTTAACTTTAAGATAAATCAGAAAGTTTTTAGCTTAAAGTTTAAAACTTGAAATTCATAACTTCACAACTTCAAGATCTTAACTTTAAGATAAATCAGAAAGTTTTTAGCTTAAAGTTTAAAACTTGCAATTCATAACTTCACAACTTCAAGATCTTAACTTTAAGATAAATCAGAACTTAGTATCTTAAAGTTTAAAACTTGAAATTCATAACTTCACAACTTCAAGATCTTAACTTTAAGATAAATCAGAAAGTTTTTAGCTTAAAGTTTAAAACTTGCAATTCATAACTTCACAACTTCAAGATCTTAACTTTAAGATAAATCAGAAAGTTTTTAGCTTAAAGTTTAAAACTTGAAATTCATAACTTCACAACTTCAAGATCTTAACTTTAAGATAAATCAGAACTTAGTATCTTAAAGTTTAAAACTTGCAATTCATAACTTCACAACTTCAAGATCTTAACTTTAAGATAAATCAGAACTTAGTATCTTAAAGTTTAAAACTTGAAATTCGTAACTTCACAACTTCAAGATCTTAACTTTAAGATAAATCAGAACTTAGTATCTTAAAGTTTAAAACTTGAAATTCATAACTTCACAACTTCAAGATCTTAACTTTAAGATAAATCAGAAAGTTTTTAGCTTAAAGTTTAAAACTTGCAATTCATAACTTCACAACTTCAAGATCTTAACTTTAAGATAAATCAGAACTTAGTATCTTAAAGTTTAAAACTTGCAATTCATAACTTCACAACTTCAAGATCTTAACTTTAAGATAAATCAGAAAGTTTTTAGCTTAAAGTTTAAAACTTGCAATTCATAACTTCACAACTTCAAGATCTTAACTTTAAGATAAATCAGAACTTAGTATCTTAAAGTTTAAAACTTGCAATTCATAACTTCACAACTTCAAGATCTTAACTTTAAGATAAATCAGAAAGTTTTTAGCTTAAAGTTTAAAACTTGCAATTCATAACTTCACAACTTCAAGATCTTAACTTTAAGATAAATCAGAACTTAGTATCTTAAAGTTTAAAACTTGAAATTCATAACTTCACAACTTCAAGATCTTAACTTTAAGATAAATCAGAAAGTTTTTAGCTTAAAGTTTAAAACTTGAAATTCATAACTTCACAACTTCAAGATCTTAACTTTAAGATAAATCAGAAAGTTTTTAGCTTAAAGTTTAAAACTTGAAATTCATAACTTCACAACTTCAAGATCTTAACTTTAAGATAAATCAGAAAGTTTTTAGCTTAAAGTTTAAAACTTGAAATTCATAACTTCACAACTTCAAGATCTTAACTGTAAGATAAATCAGAACTTAGTATCTTAAAGTTTAAAACTTGAAATTCATAACTTCACAACTTCAAGATCTTAACTTTAAGATAAATCAGAACTTAGTATCTTAAAGTTTAAAACTTGAAATTCATAACTTCACAACTTCAAGATCTTAACTTTAAGATAAATCAGAAAGTTTTTAGCTTAAAGTTTAAAACTTGCAATTCATAACTTCACAACTTCAAGATCTTAACTTTAAGATAAATCAGAACTTAGTATCTTAAAGTTTAAAACTTGCAATTCATAACTTCACAACTTCAAGATCTTAACTTTAAGATAAATCAGAAAGTTTTTAGCTTAAAGTTTAAAACTTGCAATTCATAACTTCACAACTTCAAGATCTTAACTTTAAGATAAATCAGAACTTAGTATCTTAAAGTTTAAAACTTGCAATTCATAACTTCACAACTTCAAGATCTTAACTTTAAGATAAATCAGAAAGTTTTTAGCTTAAAGTTTAAAACTTGCAATTCATAACTTCACAACTTCAAGATCTTAACTTTAAGATAAATCAGAACTTAGTATCTTAAAGTTTAAAACTTGAAATTCATAACTTCACAACTTCAAGATCTTAACTTTAAGATAAATCAGAAAGTTTTTAGCTTAAAGTTTAAAACTTGAAATTCATAACTTCACAACTTCAAGATCTTAACTTTAAGATAAATCAGAACTTAGTATCTTAAAGTTTAAAACTTGAAATTCATAACTTCACAACTTCAAGATCTTAACTTTAAGATAAATCAGAAAGTTTTTAGCTTAAAGTTTAAAACTTGAAATTCATAACTTCACAACTTCAAGATCTTAACTTTAAGATAAATCAGAACTTAGTATCTTAAAGTTTAAAACTTGAAATTCATAACTTCACAACTTCAAGATCTTAACTTTAAGATAAATCAGAACTTAGTATCTTAAAGTTTAAAACTTGAAATTCATAACTTCACAACTTCAAGATCTTAACTTTAAGATAAATCAGAACTTAGTATCTTAAAGTTTAAAACTTGAAATTCATAACTTCACAACTTCAAGATCTTAACTTTAAGATAAATCAGAAAGTTTTTAGCTTAAAGTTTAAAACTTGAAATTCATAACTTCACAACTTCAAGATCTTAACTTTAAGATAAATCAGAAAGTTTTTAGCTTAAAGTTTAAAACTTGCAATTCATAACTTCACAACTTCAAGATCTTAACTTTAAGATAAATCAGAAAGTTTTTAGCTTAAAGTTTAAAACTTGAAATTCATAACTTCACAACTTCAAGATCTTAACTTTAAGATAAATCAGAAAGTTTTTAGCTTAAAGTTTAAAACTTGAAATTCATAACTTCACAACTTCAAGATCTTAACTTTAAGATAAATCAGAAAGTTTTTAGCTTAAAGTTTAAAACTTGAAATTCATAACTTCACGACTTCAAGATCTTAACTTTAAGATAAATCAGAACTTAGTATCTTAAAGTTTAAAACTTGAAATTCATAACTTCACAACTTCAAGATCTTAACTTTAAGATAAATCAGAACTTAGTATCTTAAAATTTAAAACTTGCAATTCATAACTTCACAACTTCAAGATCTTAACTTTAAGATAAATCAGAAAGTTTTTAGCTTAAAGTTTAAAACTTGAAATTCATAACTTCACAACTTCAAGATCTTAACTTTAAGATAAATCAGAAAGTTTTTAGCTTAAAGTTTAAAACTTGAAATTCATAACTTCACAACTTCAAGATCTTAACTTTAAGATAAATCAGAAAGTTTTTAGCTTAAAGTTTAAAACTTGAAATTCATAACTTCACAACTTCAAGATCTTAACTTTAAGATAAATCAGAAAGTTTTTAGCTTAAAGTTTAAAACTTGCAATTCATAACTTCACAACTTCAAGATCTTAACTTTAAGATAAATCAGAAAGTTTTTAGCTTAAAGTTTAAAACTTGAAATTCATAACTTCACAACTTCAAGATTTTAACTTTAAGATAAATCAGAACTTAGTATCTTAAAGTTTAAAACTTGAAATTCATAACTTCACAACTTCAAGATCTTAACTTTAAGATAAATCAGAAAGTTTTTAGCTTAAAGTTTAAAACTTGCAATTCATAACTTCACAACTTCAAGATCTTAACTTTAAGATAAATCAGAACTTAGTATCTTAAAGTTTAAAACTTGAAATTCATAACTTCACAACTTCAAGATCTTAACTTTAAGATAAATCAGAAAGTTTTTAGCTTAAAGTTTAAAACTTGCAATTCATAACTTCACAACTTCAAGATCTTAACTTTAAGATAAATCAGAAAGTTTTTAGCTTAAAGTTTAAAACTTGAAATTCATAACTTCACAACTTCAAGATCTTAACTTTAAGATAAATCAGAAAGTTTTTAGCTTAAAGTTTAAAACTTGCAATTCATAACTTCACAACTTCAAGATCTTAACTTTAAGATAAATCAGAAAGTTTTTAGCTTAAAGTTTAAAACTTGAAATTCATAACTTCACAACTTCAAGATCTTAACTTTAAGATAAATCAGAAAGTTTTTAGCTTAAAGTTTAAAACTTGCAATTCATAACTTCACAACTTCAAGATCTTAACTTTAAGATAAATCAGAAAGTTTTTAGCTTAAAGTTTAAAACTTGCAATTCATAACTTCACAACTTCAAGATCTTAACTTTAAGATAAATCAGAAAGTTTTTAGCTTAAAGTTTAAAACTTGAAATTCATAACTTCACAACTTCAAGATCTTAACTTTAAGATAAATCAGAAAGTTTTTAGCTTAAAGTTTAAAACTTGAAATTCATAACTTCACAACTTCAAGATCTTAACTTTAAGATAAATCAGAAAGTTTTTAGCTTAAAGTTTAAAACTTGAAATTCATAACTTCACAACTTCAAGATCTTAACTTTAAGATAAATCAGAACTTAGTATCTTAAAGTTTAAAACTTGAAATTCATAACTTCACAACTTCAAGAACTTAACTTTAAGATAAATCAGAACTTAGTATCTTAAAGTTTAAAACTTGCAATTCATAACTTCACAACTTCAAGATCTTAACTTTAAGATAAATCAGAAAGTTTTTAGCTTAAAGTTTAAAACTTGAAATTCATAACTTCACAACTTCAAGATCTTAACTTTAAGATAAATCAGAAAGTTTTTAGCTTAAAGTTTAAAACTTGCAATTCATAACTTCACAACTTCAAGATCTTAACTTTAAGATAAATCAGAAAGTTTTTAGCTTAAAGTTTAAAACTTGAAATTCATAACTTCACAACTTCAAGATCTTAACTTTAAGATAAATCAGAAAGTTTTTAGCTTAAAGTTTAAAACTTGCAATTCATAACTTCACAACTTCAAGATCTTAACTTTAAGATAAATCAGAAAGTTTTTAGCTTAAAGTTTAAAACTTGAAATTCATAACTTCACAACTTCAAGATCTTAACTTTAAGATAAATCAGAAAGTTTTTAGCTTAAAGTTTAAAACTTGAAATTCATAACTTCACAACTTCAAGATCTTAACTTTAAGATAAATCAGAACTTAGTATCTTAAA
The DNA here is from genome assembly GCA_932274525.1 of Podabrus alpinus. Classification (NCBI taxonomy): domain Eukaryota; kingdom Metazoa; phylum Arthropoda; class Insecta; order Coleoptera; family Cantharidae; genus Podabrus; species Podabrus alpinus. The sequence goes on along the minus strand of CAKNZV010000012.1, from coordinate 218,110 downwards.
GTTTAAAACTTGAAATTCATAACTTCACAACTTCAAGATCTTAACTTTAAGATAAATCAGAAAGTTTTTAGCTTAAAGTTTAAAACTTGCAATTCATAACTTCACAACTTCAAGATCTTAACTTTAAGATAAATCAGAACTTAGTATCTTAAAGTTTAAAACTTGCAATTCATAACTTCACAACTTCAAGATCTTAACTTTAAGATAAATCAGAACTTAGTATCTTAAAGTTTAAAACTTGAAATTCATAACTTCACAACTTCAAGATCTTAACTTTAAGATAAATCAGAAAGTTTTTAGCTTAAAGTTTAAAACTTGAAATTCATAACTTCACAACTTCAAGATCTTAACTTTAAGATAAATCAGAAAGTTTTTAGCTTAAAGTTTAAAACTTGAAATTCATAACTTCACAACTTCAAGATCTTAACTTTAAGATAAATCAGAACTTAGTATCTTAAAGTTTAAAACTTGAAATTCATAACTTCACAACTTCAAGATCTTAACTTTAAGATAAATCAGAAAGTTTTTAGCTTAAAGTTTAAAACTTGCAATTCATAACTTCACAACTTCAAGATCTTAACTTTAAGATAAATCAGAACTTAGTATCTTAAAGTTTAAAACTTGAAATTCATAACTTCACAACTTCAAGATCTTAACTTTAAGATAAATCAGAAAGTTTTTAGCTTAAAGTTTAAAACTTGAAATTCATAACTTCACAACTTCAAGATCTTAACTTTAAGATAAATCAGAAAGTTTTTAGCTTAAAGTTTAAAACTTGCAATTCATAACTTCACAACTTCAAGATCTTAACTTTAAGATAAATCAGAAAGTTTTTAGCTTAAAGTTTAAAACTTGCAATTCATAACTTCACAACTTCAAGATCTTAACTTTAAGATAAATCAGAACTTAGTATCTTAAAGTTTAAAACTTGAAATTCATAACTTCACAACTTCAAGATCTTAACTTTAAGATAAATCAGAAAGTTTTTAGCTTAAAGTTTAAAACTTGCAATTCATAACTTCACAACTTCAAGATCTTAACTTTAAGATAAATCAGAAAGTTTTTAGCTTAAAGTTTAAAACTTGAAATTCATAACTTCACAACTTCAAGATCTTAACTTTAAGATAAATCAGAACTTAGTATCTTAAAGTTTAAAACTTGAAATTCATAACTTCACAACTTCAAGATCTTAACTTTAAGATAAATCAGAACTTAGTATCTTAAAGTTTAAAACTTGCAATTCATAACTTCACAACTTCAAGATCTTAACTTTAAGATAAATCAGAAAGTTTTTAGCTTAAAGTTTAAAACTTGAAATTCATAACTTCACAACTTCAAGATCTTAACTTTAAGATAAATCAGAAAGTTTTTAGCTTAAAGTTTAAAACTTGAAATTCATAACTTCACAACTTCAAGATCTTAACTTTAAGATAAATCAGAAAGTTTTTAACTTAAAGTTTAAAACTTGCAATTCATAACTTCACAACTTCAAGATCTTAACTTTAAGATAAATCAAAAAGTTTTTAGCTTAAAGTTTAAAACTTGAAATTCATAACTTCACAACTTCAAGATCTTAACTTTAAGATAAATCAGAACTTAGTATCTTAAAGTTTAAAACTTGAAATTCATAACTTCACAACTTCAAGATCTTAACTTTAAGATAAATCAGAAAGTTTTTAGCTTAAAGTTTAAAACTTGCAATTCATAACTTCACAACTTCAAGATCTTAACTTTAAGATAAATCAGAACTTAGTATCTTAAAGTTTAAAACTTGAAATTCATAACTTCACAACTTCAAGATCTTAACTTTAAGATAAATCAGAAAGTTTTTAGCTTAAAGTTTAAAACTTGCAATTCATAACTTCACAACTTCAAGATCTTAACTTTAAGATAAATCAGAAAGTTTTTAGCTTAAAGTTTAAAACTTGAAATTCATAACTTCACAACTTCAAGATCTTAACTTTAAGATAAATCAGAAAGTTTTTAGCTTAAAGTTTAAAACTTGCAATTCATAACTTCACAACTTCAAGATCTTAACTTTAAGATAAATCAGAAAGTTTTTAGCTTAAAGTTTAAAACTTGAAATTCATAACTTCACAACTTCAAGATCTTAACTTTAAGATAAATCAGAAAGTTTTTAGCTTAAAGTTTAAAACTTGCAATTCATAACTTCACAACTTCAAGATCTTAACTTTAAGATAAATCAGAAAGTTTTTAGCTTAAAGTTTAAAACTTGCAATTCATAACTTCACAACTTCAAGATCTTAACTTTAAGATAAATCAGAAAGTTTTTAGCTTAAAGTTTAAAACTTGAAATTCATAACTTCACAACTTCAAGATCTTAACTTTAAGATAAATCAGAAAGTTTTTAGCTTAAAGTTTAAAACTTGAAATTCATAACTTCACAACTTCAAGATCTTAACTTTAAGATAAATCAGAAAGTTTTTAGCTTAAAGTTTAAAACTTGAAATTCATAACTTCACAACTTCAAGATCTTAACTTTAAGATAAATCAGAACTTAGTATCTTAAAGTTTAAAACTTGAAATTTATAACTTCACAACTTCAAGATCTTAACTTTAAGATAAATCAGAACTTAGTATCTTAAAGTTTAAAACTTGCAATTCATAACTTCACAACTTCAAGATCTTAACTTTAAGATAAATCAGAAAGTTTTTAGCTTAAAGTTTAAAACTTGAAATTCATAACTTCACAACTTCAAGATCTTAACTTTAAGATAAATCAGAAAGTTTTTAGCTTAAAGTTTAAAACTTGCAATTCATAACTTCACAACTTCAAGATCTTAACTTTAAGATAAATCAGAAAGTTTTTAGCTTAAAGTTTAAAACTTGAAATTCATAACTTCACAACTTCAAGATCTTAACTTTAAGATAAATCAGAAAGTTTTTAGCTTAAAGTTTAAAACTTGCAATTCATAACTTCACAACTTCAAGATCTTAACTTTAAGATAAATCAGAAAGTTTTTAGCTTAAAGTTTAAAACTTGAAATTCATAACTTCACAACTTCAAGATCTTAACTTTAAGATAAATCAGAAAGTTTTTAGCTTAAAGTTTAAAACTTGAAATTCATAACTTCACAACTTCAAGATCTTAACTTTAAGATAAATCAGAACTTAGTATCTTAAAGTTTAAAACTTGAAATTCATAACTTCACAACTTCAAGATCTTAACTTTAAGATAAAAAACTCAGAAAGTTTTTAGCTTAAAGTTTAAAACTTGCAATTCATAACTTCACAACTTCAAGATCTTAACTTTAAGATAAATCAGAACTTAGTATCTTAAAGTTTAAAACTTGCAATTCATAACTTCACAACTTCAAGATCTTAACTTTAAGATAAATCAGAACTTAGTATCTTAAAGTTTAAAACTTGAAATTCATAACTTCACAACTTCAAGATCTTAACTTTAAGATAAATCAGAAAGTTTTTAGCTTAAAGTTTAAAACTTGAAATTCATAACTTCACAACTTCAAGATCTTAACTTTAAGATAAATCAGAAAGTTTTTAGCTTAAAGTTTAAAACTTGAAATTCATAACTTCACAACTTCAAGATCTTAACTTTAAGATAAATCAGAACTTAGTATCTTAAAGTTTAAAACTTGAAATTCATAACTTCACAACTTCAAGATCTTAACTTTAAGATAAATCAGAAAGTTTTTAGCTTAAAGTTTAAAACTTGCAATTCATAACTTCACAACTTCAAGATCTTAACTTTAAGATAAATCAGAACTTAGTATCTTAAAGTTTAAAACTTGAAATTCATAACTTCACAACTTCAAGATCTTAACTTTAAGATAAATCAGAAAGTTTTTAGCTTAAAGTTTAAAACTTGAAATTCATAACTTCACAACTTCAAGATCTTAACTTTAAGATAAATCAGAAAGTTTTTAGCTTAAAGTTTAAAACTTGCAATTCATAACTTCACAACTTCAAGATCTTAACTTTAAGATAAATCAGAAAGTTTTTAGCTTAAAGTTTAAAACTTGCAATTCATAACTTCACAACTTCAAGATCTTAACTTTAAGATAAATCAGAACTTAGTATCTTAAAGTTTAAAACTTGAAATTCATAACTTCACAACTTCAAGATCTTAACTTTAAGATAAATCAGAAAGTTTTTAGCTTAAAGTTTAAAACTTGCAATTCATAACTTCACAACTTCAAGATCTTAACTTTAAGATAAATCAGAAAGTTTTTAGCTTAAAGTTTAAAACTTGAAATTCATAACTTCACAACTTCAAGATCTTAACTTTAAGATAAATCAGAACTTAGTATCTTAAAGTTTAAAACTTGAAATTCATAACTTCACAACTTCAAGATCTTAACTTTAAGATAAATCAGAACTTAGTATCTTAAAGTTTAAAACTTGAAATTCATAACTTCACAACTTCAAGATCTTAACTTTAAGATAAATCAGAACTTAGTATCTTAAAGTTTAAAACTTGCAATTCATAACTTCACAACTTCAAGATCTTAACTTTAAGATAAATCAGAAAGTTTTTAGCTTAAAGTTTAAAACTTGAAATTCATAACTTCACAACTTCAAGATCTTAACTTTAAGATAAATCAGAAAGTTTTTAGCTTAAAGTTTAAAACTTGAAATTCATAACTTCACAACTTCAAGATCTTAACTTTAAGATAAATCAGAAAGTTTTTAGCTTAAAGTTTAAAACTTGCAATTCATAACTTCACAACTTCAAGATCTTAACTTTAAGATAAATCAGAAAGTTTTTAGCTTAAAGTTTAAAACTTGAAATTCATAACTTCACAACTTCAAGATCTTAACTTTAAGATAAATCAGAAAGTTTTTAGCTTAAAGTTTAAAACTTGCAATTCATAACTTCACAACTTCAAGATCTTAACTTTAAGATAAATCAGAAAGTTTTTAGCTTAAAGTTTAAAACTTGAAATTCATAACTTCACAACTTCAAGATCTTAACTTTAAGATAAATCAGAAAGTTTTTAGCTTAAAGTTTAAAACTTGCAATTCATAACTTCACAACTTCAAGATCTTAACTTTAAGATAAATCAGAAAGTTTTTAGCTTAAAGTTTAAAACTTGAAATTCATAACTTCACAACTTCAAGATCTTAACTTTAAGATAAATCAGAACTTAGTATCTTAAAGTTTAAAACTTGAAATTCATAACTTCACAACTTCAAGATCTTAACTTTAAGATAAATCAGAAAGTTTTTAGCTTAAAGTTTAAAACTTGCAATTCATAACTTCACAACTTCAAGATCTTAACTTTAAGATAAATCAGAAAGTTTTTAGCTTAAAGTTTAAAACTTGCAATTCATAACTTCACAACTTCAAGATCTTAACTTTAAGATAAATCAGAAAGTTTTTAGCTTAAAGTTTAAAACTTGCAATTCATAACTTCACAACTTCAAGATCTTAACTTTAAGATAAATCAGAACTTAGTATCTTAAAGTTTAAAACTTGAAATTCATAACTTCACAACTTCAAGATCTTAACTTTAAGATAAATCAGAAAGTTTTTAGCTTAAAGTTTAAAACTTGAAATTCATAACTTCACAACTTCAAGATCTTAACTTTAAGATAAATCAGAAAGTTTTTAGCTTAAAGTTTAAAACTTGAAATTCATAACTTCACAACTTCAAGATCTTAACTTTAAGATAAATCAGAAAGTTTTTAGCTTAAAGTTTAAAACTTGCAATTCATAACTTCACAACTTCAAGATCTTAACTTTAAGATAAATCAGAAAGTTTTTAGCTTAAAGTTTAAAACTTGAAATTCATAACTTCACAACTTCAAGATCTTAACTTTAAGATAAATCAGAAAGTTTTTAGCTTAAAGTTTAAAACTTGCAATTCATAACTTCACAACTTCAAGATCTTAACTTTAAGATAAATCAGAAAGTTTTTAGCTTAAAGTTTAAAACTTGAAATTCATAACTTCACAACTTCAAGATCTTAACTTTAAGATAAATCAGAAAGTTTTTAGCTTAAAGTTTAAAACTTGAAATTCATAACTTCACAACTTCAAGATCTTAACTTTAAGATAAATCAGAACTTAGTATCTTAAAGTTTAAAACTTGCAATTCATAACTTCACAACTTCAAGATCTTAACTTTAAGATAAATCAGAACTTAGTATCTTAAAGTTTAAAACTTGAAATTCATAACTTCACAACTTCAAGATCTTAACTTTAAGATAAATCAGAACTTAGTATCTTAAAGTTTAAAACTTGAAATTCATAACTTCACAACTTCAAGATCTTAACTTTAAGATAAATCAGAAAGTTTTTAGCTTAAAGTTTAAAACTTGCAATTCATAACTTCACAACTTCAAGATCTTAACTTTAAGATAAATCAGAACTTAGTATCTTAAAGTTTAAAACTTGCAATTCATAACTTCACAACTTCAAGATCTTAACTTTAAGATAAATCAGAAAGTTTTTAGCTTAAAGTTTAAAACTTGAAATTCATAACTTCACAACTTCAAGATCTTAACTTTAAGATAAATCAGAACTTAGTATCTTAAAGTTTAAAACTTGAAATTCATAACTTCACAACTTCAAGATCTTAACTTTAAGATAAATCAGAACTTAGTATCTTAAAGTTTAAAACTTGAAATTCATAACTTCACAACTTCAAGATCTTAACTTTAAGATAAATCAGAAAGTTTTTAGCTTAAAGTTTAAAACTTGAAATTCATAACTTCACAACTTCAAGATCTTAACTTTAAGATAAATCAGAAAGTTTTTAGCTTAAAGTTTAAAACTTGCAATTCATAACTTCACAACTTCAAGATCTTAACTTTAAGATAAATCAGAAAGTTTTTAGCTTAAAGTTTAAAACTTGAAATTCATAACTTCACAACTTCAAGATCTTAACTTTAAGATAAATCAGAAAGTTTTTAGCTTAAAGTTTAAAACTTGAAATTCATAACTTCACAACTTCAAGATCTTAACTTTAAGATAAATCAGAACTTAGTATCTTAAAGTTTAAAACTTGCAATTCATAACTTCACAACTTCAAGATCTTAACTTTAAGATAAATCAGAACTTAGTATCTTAAAGTTTAAAACTTGAAATTCATAACTTCACAACTTCAAGATCTTAACTTTAAGATAAATCAGAACTTAGTATCTTAAAGTTTAAAACTTGAAATTCATAACTTCACAACTTCAAGATCTTAACTTTAAGATAAATCAGAAAGTTTTTAGCTTAAAGTTTAAAACTTGCAATTCATAACTTCACAACTTCAAGATCTTAACTTTAAGATAAATCAGAACTTAGTATCTTAAAGTTTAAAACTTGAAATTCATAACTTCACAACTTCAAGATCTTAACTTTAAGATAAATCAGAAAGTTTTTAGCTTAAAGTTTAAAACTTGAAATTCATAACTTCACAACTTCAAGATCTTAACTTTAAGATAAATCAGAAAGTTTTTAGCTTAAAGTTTAAAACTTGAAATTCATAACTTCACAACTTCAAGATCTTAACTTTAAGATAAATCAGAAAGTTTTTAGCTTAAAGTTTAAAACTTGCAATTCATAACTTCACAACTTCAAGATCTTAACTTTAAGATAAATCAGAACTTAGTATCTTAAAGTTTAAAACTTGCAATTCATAACTTCACAACTTCAAGATCTTAACTTTAAGATAAATCAGAAAGTTTTTAGCTTAAAGTTTAAAACTTGAAATTCATAACTTCAAGATCTTAACTTTAAGATAAATCAGAAAGTTTTTAGCTTAAAGTTTAAAACTTGAAATTCATAACTTCACAACTTCAAGATCTTAACTTTAAGATAAATCAGAAAGTTTTTAGCTTAAAGTTTAAAACTTGCAATTCATAACTTCACAACTTCAAGATCTTAACTTTAAGATAAATCAGAAAGTTTTTAGCTTAAAGTTTAAAACTTGAAATTCATAACTTCACAACTTCAAGATCTTAACTTTAAGATAAATCAGAAAGTTTTTAGCTTAAAGTTTAAAACTTGAAATTCATAACTTCACAACTTCAAGATCTTAACTTTAAGATAAATCAGAAAGTTTTTAGCTTAAAGTTTAAAACTTGCAATTCATAACTTCACAACTTCAAGATCTTAACTTTAAGATAAATCAGAAAGTTTTTAGCTTAAAGTTTAAAACTTGCAATTCATAACTTCACAACTTCAAGATCTTAACTTTAAGATAAATCAGAAAGTTTTTAGCTTAAAGTTTAAAACTTGAAATTCATAACTTCACAACTTCAAGATCTTAACTTTAAGATAAATCAGAACTTAGTATCTTAAAGTTTAAAACTTGAAATTCATAACTTCACAACTTCAAGATCTTAACTTTAAGATAAATCAGAACTTAGTATCTTAAAGTTTAAAACTTGAAATTCATAACTTCACAACTTCAAGATCTTAACTTTAAGATAAATCAGAAAGTTTTTAGCTTAAAGTTTAAAACTTGAAATTCATAACTTCACAACTTCAAGATCTTAACTTTAAGATAAATCAGAAAGTTTTTAGCTTAAAGTTTAAAACTTGAAATTCATAACTTCACAACTTCAAGATCTTAACTTTAAGATAAATCAGAAAGTTTTTAGCTTAAAGTTTAAAACTTGCAATTCATAACTTCACAACTTCAAGATCTTAACTTTAAGATAAATCAGAACTTAGTATCTTAAAGTTTAAAACTTGAAATTCATAACTTCACAACTTCAAGATCTTAACTTTAAGATAAATCAGAAAGTTTTTAGCTTAAAGTTTAAAACTTGAAATTCATAACTTCACAACTTCAAGATCTTAACTTTAAGATAAATCAGAAAGTTTTTAGCTTAAAGTTTAAAACTTGCAATTCATAACTTCACAACTTCAAGATCTTAACTTTAAGATAAATCAGAAAGTTTTTAGCTTAAAGTTTAAAACTTGAAATTCATAACTTCACAACTTCAAGATCTTAACTTTAAGATAAATCAGAAAGTTTTTAGCTTAAAGTTTAAAACTTGCAATTCATAACTTCACAACTTCAAGATCTTAACTTTAAGATAAATCAGAACTTAGTATCTTAAAGTTTAAAACTTGAAATTCATAACTTCACAACTTCAAGATCTTAACTTTAAGATAAATCAGAACTTAGTATCTTAAAGTTTAAAACTTGAAATTCATAACTTCACAACTTCAAGATCTTAACTTTAAGATAAATCAGAAAGTTTTTAGCTTAAAGTTTAAAACTTGAAATTCATAACTTCACAACTTCAAGATCTTAACTTTAAGATAAATCAGAAAGTTTTTAGCTTAAAGTTTAAAACTTGCAATTCATAACTTCACAACTTCAAGATCTTAACTTTAAGATAAATCAGAACTTAGTATCTTAAAGTTTAAAACTTGAAATTCATAACTTCACAACTTCAAGATCTTAACTTTAAGATAAATCAGAAAGTTTTTAGCTTAAAGTTTAAAACTTGCAATTCATAACTTCACAACTTCAAGATCTTAACTTTAAGATAAATCAGAAAGTTTTTAGCTTAAAGTTTAAAACTTGAAATTCATAACTTCACAACTTCAAGATCTTAACTTTAAGATAAATCAGAAAGTTTTTAGCTTAAAGTTTAAAACTTGCAATTCATAACTTCACAACTTCAAGATCTTAACTTTAAGATAAATCAGAAAGTTTTTAGCTTAAAGTTTAAAACTTGAAATTCATAACTTCACAACTTCAAGATCTTAACTTTAAGATAAATCAGAACTTAGTATCTTAAAGTTTAAAACTTGAAATTCATAACTTCACAACTTCAAGATCTTAACTTTAAGATAAATCAGAAAGTTTTTAGCTTAAAGTTTAAAACTTGAAATTCATAACTTCACAACTTCAAGATCTTAACTTTAAGATAAATCAGAACTTAGTATCTTAAAGTTTAAAACTTGCAATTCATAACTTCACAACTTCAAGATCTTAACTTTAAGATAAATCAGAACTTAGTATCTTAAAGTTTAAAACTTGAAATTCATAACTTCACAACTTCAAGATCTTAACTTTAAGATAAATCAGAAAGTTTTTAGCTTAAAGTTTAAAACTTGCAATTCATAACTTCACAACTTCAAGATCTTAACTTTAAGATAAATCAGAACTTAGTATCTTAAAGTTTAAAACTTGAAATTCATAACTTCACAACTTCAAGATCTTAACTTTAAGATAAATCAGAACTTAGTATCTTAAAGTTTAAAACTTGAAATTCATAACTTCACAACTTCAAGATCTTAACTTTAAGATAAATCAGAAAGTTTTTAGCTTAAAGTTTAAAACTTGCAATTCATAACTTCACAACTTCAAGATCTTAACTTTAAGATAAATCAGAACTTAGTATCTTAAAGTTTAAAACTTGAAATTCATAACTTCACAACTTCAAGATCTTAACTTTAAGATAAATCAGAAAGTTTTTAGCTTAAAGTTTAAAACTTGAAATTCATAACTTCACAACTTCAAGATCTTAACTTTAAGATAAATCAGAAAGTTTTTAGCTTAAAGTTTAAAACTTGAAATTCATAACTTCACAACTTCAAGATCTTAACTTTAAGATAAATCAGAAAGTTTTTAGCTTAAAGTTTAAAACTTGCAATTCATAACTTCACAACTTCAAGATCTTAACTTTAAGATAAATCAGAAAGTTTTTAGCTTAAAGTTTAAAACTTGAAATTCATAACTTCACAACTTCAAGATCTTAACTTTAAGATAAATCAGAAAGTTTTTAGCTTAAAGTTTAAAACTTGAAATTCATAACTTCACAACTTCAAGATCTTAACTTTAAGATAAATCAGAAAGTTTTTAGCTTAAAGTTTAAAACTTGAAATTCATAACTTCACAACTTCAAGATCTTAACTTTAAGATAAATCAGAACTTAGTATCTTAAAGTTTAAAACTTGAAATTCATAACTTCACAACTTCAAGATCTTAACTTTAAGATAAATCAGAAAGTTTTTAGCTTAAAGTTTAAAACTTGAAATTCATAACTTCACAACTTCAAGATCTTAACTTTAAGATAAATCAGAAAGTTTTTAGCTTAAAGTTTAAAACTTGAAATTCATAACTTCACAACTTCAAGATCTTAACTTTAAGATAAATCAGAAAGTTTTTAGCTTAAAGTTTAAAACTTGAAATTCATAACTTCACAACTTCAAGATCTTAACTTTAAGATAAATCAGAAAGTTTTTAGCTTAAAGTTTAAAACTTGCAATTCATAACTTCACAACTACAAGATCTTAACTTTAAGATAAATCAGAACTTAGTATCTTAAAGTTTAAAACTTGAAATTCATAACTTCACAACTTCAAGATCTTAACTTTAAGATAAATCAGAACTTAGTATCTTAAAGTTTAAAACTTGAAATTCATAACTTCACAACTTCAAGATCTTAACTTTAAGATAAATCAGAAAGTTTTTAGCTTAAAGTTTAAAACTTGCAATTCATAACTTCACAACTTCAAGATCTTAACTTTAAGATAAATCAGAACTTAGTATCTTAAAGTTTAAAACTTGAAATTCATAACTTCACAACTTCAAGATCTTAACTTTAAGATAAATCAGAAAGTTTTTAGCTTAAAGTTTAAAACTTGAAATTCATAACTTCACAACTTCAAGATCTTAACTTTAAGATAAATCAGAAAGTTTTTAGCTTAAAGTTTAAAACTTGCAATTCATAACTTCACAACTTCAAGATCTTAACTTTAAGATAAATCAGAAAGTTTTTAGCTTAAAGTTTAAAACTTGAAATTCATAACTTCACAACTTCAAGATCTTAACTTTAAGATAAATCAGAAAGTTTTTAGCTTAAAGTTTAAAACTTGAAATTCATAACTTCACAACTTCAAGATCTTAACTTTAAGATAAATCAGAAAGTTTTTAGCTTAAAGTTTAAAACTTGAAATTCATAACTTCACAACTTCAAGATCTTAACTTTAAGATAAATCAGAACTTAGTATCTTAAAGTTTAAAACTTGAAATTCATAACTTCACAACTTCAAGATCTTAACTTTAAGATAAATCAGAAAGTTTTTAGCTTAAAGTTTAAAACTTGAAATTCATAACTTCACAACTTCAAGATCTTAACTTTAAGATAAATCAGAAAGTTTTTAGCTTAAAGTTTAAAACTTGCAATTCATAACTTCACAACTTCAAGATCTTAACTTTAAGATAAATCAGAAAGTTTTTAGCTTAAAGTTTAAAACTTGAAATTCATAACTTCACAACTTCAAGATCTTAACTTTAAGATAAATCAGAAAGTTTTTAGCTTAAAGTTTAAAACTTGAAATTCATAACTTCACAACTTCAAGATCTTAACTTTAAGATAAATCAGAAAGTTTTTAGCTTAAAGTTTAAAACTTGCAATTCATAACTTCACAACTTCAAGATCTTAACTTTAAGATAAATCAGAACTTAGTATCTTAAAGTTTAAAACTTGCAATTCATAACTTCACAACTTCAAGATCTTAACTTTAAGATAAATCAGAAAGTTTTTAGCTTAAAGTTTAAAACTTGAAATTCATAACTTCACAACTTCAAGATCTTAACTTTAAGATAAATCAGAAAGTTTTTAGATTAAAGTTTAAAACTTGCAATTCATAACTTCACAACTTCAAGATCTTAACTTTAAGATAAATCAGAACTTAGTATCTTAAAGTTTAAAACTTGAAATTCATAACTTCACAACTTCAAGATCTTAACTTTAAGATAAATCAGAACTTAGTATCTTAAAGTTTAAAACTTGAAATTCATAACTTCACAACTTCAAGATCTTAACTTTAAGATAAATCAGAAAGTTTTTAGCTTAAAGTTTAAAACTTGCAATTCATAACTTCACAACTTCAAGATCTTAACTTTAAGATAAATCAGAAAGTTTTTAGCTTAAAGTTTAAAACTTGAAATTCATAACTTCACAACTTCAAGATCTTAACTTTAAGATAAATCAGAAAGTTTTTAGCTTAAAGTTTAAAACTTGCAATTCATAACTTCACAACTTCAAGATCTTAACTTTAAGATAAATCAGAAAGTTTTTAGCTTAAAGTTTAAAACTTGAAATTCATAACTTCACAACTTCAAGATCTTAACTTTAAGATAAATCAGAAAGTTTTTAGCTTAAAGTTTAAAACTTGAAATTCATAACTTCACAACTTCAAGATCTTAACTTTAAGATAAATCAGAAAGTTTTTAGCTTAAAGTTTAAAACTTGCAATTCATAACTTCACAACTTCAAGATCTTAACTTTAAGATAAATCAGAAAGTTTTTAGCTTAAAGTTTAAAACTTGCAATTCATAACTTCACAACTTCAAGATCTTAACTTTAAGATAAATCAGAAAGTTTTTAGCTTAAAGTTTAAAACTTGAAATTCATAACTTCACAACTTCAAGATCTTAACTTTAAGATAAATCAGAACTTAGTATCTTAAAGTTTAAAACTTGAAATTCATAACTTCACAACTTCAAGATCTTAACTTTAAGATAAATCAGAACTTAGTATCTTAAAGTTTAAAACTTGAAATTCATAACTTCACAACTTCAAGATCTTAACTTTAAGATAAATCAGAAAGTTTTTAGCTTAAAGTTTAAAACTTGAAATTCATAACTTCACAACTTCAAGATCTTAACTTTAAGATAAATCAGAAAGTTTTTAGCTTAAAGTTTAAAACTTGAAATTCATAACTTCACAACTTCAAGATCTTAACTTTAAGATAAATCAGAAAGTTTTTAGCTTAAAGTTTAAAACTTGCAATTCATAACTTCACAACTTCAAGATCTTAACTTTAAGATAAATCAGAACTTAGTATCTTAAAGTTTAAAACTTGAAATTCATAACTTCACAACTTCAAGATCTTAACTTTAAGATAAATCAGAAAGTTTTTAGCTTAAAGTTTAAAACTTGAAATTCATAACTTCACAACTTCAAGATCTTAACTTTAAGATAAATCAGAAAGTTTTTAGCTTAAAGTTTAAAACTTGCAATTCATAACTTCACAACTTCAAGATCTTAACTTTAAGATAAATCAGAAAGTTTTTAGCTTAAAGTTTAAAACTTGAAATTCATAACTTCACAACTTCAAGATCTTAACTTTAAGATAAATCAGAAAGTTTTTAGCTTAAAGTTTAAAACTTGCAATTCATAACTTCACAACTTCAAGATCTTAACTTTAAGATAAATCAGAACTTAGTATCTTAAAGTTTAAAACTTGAAATTCATAACTTCACAACTTCAAGATCTTAACTTTAAGATAAATCAGAACTTAGTATCTTAAAGTTTAAAACTTGAAATTCATAACTTCACAACTTCAAGATCTTAACTTTAAGATAAATCAGAAAGTTTTTAGCTTAAAGTTTAAAACTTGAAATTCATAACTTCACAACTTCAAGATCTTAACTTTAAGATAAATCAGAAAGTTTTTAGCTTAAAGTTTAAAACTTGCAATTCATAACTTCACAACTTCAAGATCTTAACTTTAAGATAAATCAGAACTTAGTATCTTAAAGTTTAAAACTTGAAATTCATAACTTCACAACTTCAAGATCTTAACTTTAAGATAAATCAGAAAGTTTTTAGCTTAAAGTTTAAAACTTGCAATTCATAACTTCACAACTTCAAGATCTTAACTTTAAGATAAATCAGAAAGTTTTTAGCTTAAAGTTTAAAACTTGAAATTCATAACTTCACAACTTCAAGATCTTAACTTTAAGATAAATCAGAACTTAGTATATTAAAGTTTAAAACTTGCAATTCATAACTTCACAACTTCAAGATCTTAACTTTAAGATAAATCAGAAAGTTTTTAGCTTAAAGTTTAAAACTTGAAATTCATAACTTCAAGATCTTAACTTTAAGATAAATCAGAAAGTTTTTAGCTTAAAGTTTAAAACTTGAAATTCATAACTTCACAACTTCAAGATCTTAACTTTAAGATAAATCAGAAAGTTTTTAGCTTAAAGTTTAAAACTTGCAATTCATAACTTCACAACTTCAAGATCTTAACTTTAAGATAAATCAGAAAGTTTTTAGCTTAAAGTTTAAAACTTGAAATTCATAACTTCACAACTTCAAGATCTTAACTTTAAGATAAATCAGAAAGTTTTTAGCTTAAAGTTTAAAACTTGAAATTCATAACTTCACAACTTCAAGATCTTAACTTTAAGATAAATCAGAAAGTTTTTAGCTTAAAGTTTAAAACTTGCAATTCATAACTTCACAACTTCAAGATCTTAACTTTAAGATAAATCAGAAAGTTTTTAGCTTAAAGTTTAAAACTTGCAATTCATAACTTCACAACTTCAAGATCTTAACTTTAAGATAAATCAGAAAGTTTTTAGCTTAAAGTTTAAAACTTGAAATTCATAACTTCACAACTTCAAGATCTTAACTTTAAGATAAATCAGAACTTAGTATCTTAAAGTTTAAAACTTGAAATTCATAACTTCACAACTTCAAGATCTTAACTTTAAGATAAATCAGAACTTAGTATCTTAAAGTTTAAAACTTGAAATTCATAACTTCACAACTTCAAGATCTTAACTTTAAGATAAATCAGAAAGTTTTTAGCTTAAAGTTTAAAACTTGAAATTCATAACTTCACAACTTCAAGATCTTAACTTTAAGATAAATCAGAAAGTTTTTAGCTTAAAGTTTAAAACTTGAAATTCATAACTTCACAACTTCAAGATCTTAACTTTAAGATAAATCAGAAAGTTTTTAGCTTAAAGTTTAAAACTTGCAATTCATAACTTCACAACTTCAAGATCTTAACTTTAAGATAAATCAGAACTTAGTATCTTAAAGTTTAAAACTTGAAATTCATAACTTCACAACTTCAAGATCTTAACTTTAAGATAAATCAGAAAGTTTTTAGCTTAAAGTTTAAAACTTGAAATTCATAACTTCACAACTTCAAGATCTTAACTTTAAGATAAATCAGAAAGTTTTTAGCTTAAAGTTTAAAACTTGCAATTCATAACTTCACAACTTCAAGATCTTAACTTTAAGATAAATCAGAAAGTTTTTAGCTTAAAGTTTAAAACTTGAAATTCATAACTTCACAACTTCAAGATCTTAACTTTAAGATAAATCAGAAAGTTTTTAGCTTAAAGTTTAAAACTTGCAATTCATAACTTCACAACTTCAAGATCTTAACTTTAAGATAAATCAGAACTTAGTATCTTAAAGTTTAAAACTTGAAATTCATAACTTCACAACTTCAAGATCTTAACTTTAAGATAAATCAGAACTTAGTATCTTAAAGTTTAAAACTTGAAATTCATAACTTCACAACTTCAAGATCTTAACTTTAAGATAAATCAGAAAGTTTTTAGCTTAAAGTTTAAAACTTGAAATTCATAACTTCACAACTTCAAGATCTTAACTTTAAGATAAATCAGAAAGTTTTTAGCTTAAAGTTTAAAACTTGCAATTCATAACTTCACAACTTCAAGATCTTAACTTTAAGATAAATCAGAACTTAGTATCTTAAAGTTTAAAACTTGAAATTCATAACTTCACAACTTCAAGATCTTAACTTTAAGATAAATCAGAAAGTTTTTAGCTTAAAGTTTAAAACTTGCAATTCATAACTTCACAACTTCAAGATCTTAACTTTAAGATAAATCAGAAAGTTTTTAGCTTAAAGTTTAAAACTTGAAATTCATAACTTCACAACTTCAAGATCTTAACTTTAAGATAAATCAGAAAGTTTTTAGCTTAAAGTTTAAAACTTGCAATTCATAACTTCACAACTTCAAGATCTTAACTTTAAGATAAATCAGAAAGTTTTTAGCTTAAAGTTTAAAACTTGAAATTCATAACTTCACAACTTCAAGATCTTAACTTTAAGATAAATCAGAACTTAGTATCTTAAAGTTTAAAACTTGAAATTCATAACTTCACAACTTCAAGATCTTAACTTTAAGATAAATCAGAAAGTTTTTAGCTTAAAGTTTAAAACTTGAAATTCATAACTTCACAACTTCAAGATCTTAACTTTAAGATAAATCAGAACTTAGTATCTTAAAGTTTAAAACTTGCAATTCATAACTTCACAACTTCAAGATCTTAACTTTAAGATAAATCAGAACTTAGTATCTTAAAGTTTAAAACTTGAAATTCATAACTTCACAACTTCAAGATCTTAACTTTAAGATAAATCAGAAAGTTTTTAGCTTAAAGTTTAAAACTTGCAATTCATAACTTCACAACTTCAAGATCTTAACTTTAAGATAAATCAGAACTTAGTATCTTAAAGTTTAAAACTTGAAATTCATAACTTCACAACTTCAAGATCTTAACTTTAAGATAAATCAGAACTTAGTATCTTAAAGTTTAAAACTTGAAATTCATAACTTCACAACTTCAAGATCTTAACTTTAAGATAAATCAGAAAGTTTTTAGCTTAAAGTTTAAAACTTGCAATTCATAACTTCACAACTTCAAGATCTTAACTTTAAGATAAATCAGAACTTAGTATCTTAAAGTTTAAAACTTGAAATTCATAACTTCACAACTTCAAGATCTTAACTTTAAGATAAATCAGAAAGTTTTTAGCTTAAAGTTTAAAACTTGAAATTCATAACTTCACAACTTCAAGATCTGAACTTTAAGATAAATCAGAAAGTTTTTAGCTTAAAGTTTAAAACTTGAAATTCATAACTTCACAACTTCAAGATCTTAACTTTAAGATAAATCAGAAAGTTTTTAGCTTAAAGTTTAAAACTTGCAATTCATAACTTCACAACTTCAAGATCTTAACTTTAAGATAAATCAGAAAGTTTTTAGCTTAAAGTTTAAAACTTGAAATTCATAACTTCACAACTTCAAGATCTTAACTTTAAGATAAATCAGAAAGTTTTTAGCTTAAAGTTTAAAACTTGAAATTCATAACTTCACAACTTCAAGATCTTAACTTTAAGATAAATCAGAAAGTTTTTAGCTTAAAGTTTAAAACTTGAAATTCATAACTTCACAACTTCAAGATCTTAACTTTAAGATAAATCAGAACTTAGTATCTTAAAGTTTAAAACTTGAAATTCATAACTTCACAACTTCAAGATCTTAACTTTAAGATAAATCAGAAAGTTTTTAGCTTAAAGTTTAAAACTTGAAATTCATAACTTCACAACTTCAAGATCTTAACTTTAAGATAAATCAGAAAGTTTTTAGCTTAAAGTTTAAAACTTGAAATTCATAACTTCACAACTTCAAGATCTTAACTTCAAGATAAATCAGAAAGTTTTTAGCTTAAAGTTTAAAACTTGAAATTCATAACTTCACAACTTCAAGATCTTAACTTTAAGATAAATCAGAAAGTTTTTAGCTTAAAGTTTAAAACTTGCAATTCATAACTTCACAACTACAAGATCTTAACTTTAAGATAAATCAGAACTTAGTATCTTAAAGTTTAAAACTTGAAATTCATAACTTCACAACTTCAAGATCTTAACTTTAAGATAAATCAGAACTTAGTATCTTAAAGTTTAAAACTTGAAATTCATAACTTCACAACTTCAAGATCTTAACTTTAAGATAAATCAGAAAGTTTTTAGCTTAAAGTTTAAAACTTGCAATTCATAACTTCACAACTTCAAGATCTTAACTTTAAGATAAATCAGAACTTAGTATCTTAAAGTTTAAAACTTGAAATTCATAACTTCACAACTTCAAGATCTTAACTTTAAGATAAATCAGAAAGTTTTTAGCTTAAAGTTTAAAACTTGCAATTCATAACTTCACAACTTCAAGATCTTAACTTTAAGATAAATCAGAAAGTTTTTAGCTTAAAGTTTAAAACTTGAAATTCATAACTTCACAACTTCAAGATCTTAACTTTAAGATAAATCAGAAAGTTTTTAGCTTAAAGTTTAAAACTTGAAATTCATAACTTCACAACTTCAAGATCTTAACTTTAAGATAAATCAGAAAGTTTTTAGCTTAAAGTTTAAAACTTGAAATTCATAACTTCACAACTTCAAGATCTTAACTTTAAGATAAATCAGAAAGTTTTTAGCTTAAAGTTTAAAACTTGAAATTCATAACTTCACAACTTCAAGATCTTAACTTTAAGATAAATCAGAAAGTTTTTAGCTTAAAGTTTAAAACTTGAAATTCATAACTTCACAACTTCAAGATCTTAACTTTAAGATAAATCAGAACTTAGTATCTTAAAGTTTAAAACTTGAAATTCATAACTTCACAACTTCAAGATCTTAACTTTAAGATAAATCAGAAAGTTTTTAGCTTAAAGTTTAAAACTTGAAATTCATAACTTCACAACTTCAAGATCTTAACTTTAAGATAAATCAGAAAGTTTTTAGCTTAAAGTTTAAAACTTGAAATTCATAACTTCACAACTTCAAGATCTTAACTTTAAGATAAATCAGAAAGTTTTTAGCTTAAAGTTTAAAACTTGAAATTCATAACTTCACAACTTCAAGATCTTAACTTTAAGATAAATCAGAAAGTTTTTAGCTTAAAGTTTAAAACTTGAAATTCATAACTTCACAACTTCAAGATCTTAACTTTAAGATAAATCAGAAAGTTTTTAGCTTAAAGTTTAAAACTTGAAATTCATAACTTCACAACTTCAAGATCTTAACTTTAAGATAAATCAGAAAGTTTTTAGCTTAAAGTTTAAAACTTGAAATTCATAACTTCACAACTTCAAGATCTTAACTTTAAGATAAATCAGAAAGTTTTTAGCTTAAAGTTTAAAACTTGAAATTCATAACTTCACAACTTCAAGATCTTAACTTTAAGATAAATCAGAAAGTTTTTAGCTTAAAGTTTAAAACTTGAAATTCATAACTTCACAACTTCAAGATCTTAACTTTAAGATAAATCAGAAAGTTTTTAGCTTAAAGTTTAAAACTTGAAATTCATAACTTCACAACTTCAAGATCTTAACTTTAAGATAAATCAGAAAGTTTTTAGCTTAAAGTTTAAAACTTGAAATTCATAACTTCACAACTTCAAGATCTTAACTTTAAGATAAATCAGAAAGTTTTTAGCTTAAAGTTTAAAACTTGAAATTCATAACTTCACAACTTCAAGATCTTAACTTTAAGATAAATCAGAAAGTTTTTAGCTTAAAGTTTAAAACTTGAAATTCATAACTTCACAACTTCAAGATCTTAACTTTAAGATAAATCAGAAAGTTTTTAGCTTAAAGTTTAAAACTTGAAATTCATAACTTCACAACTTCAAGATCTTAACTTTAAGATAAATCAGAAAGTTTTTAGCTTAAAGTTTAAAACTTGAAATTCATAACTTCACAACTTCAAGATCTTAACTTTAAGATAAATCAGAAAGTTTTTAGCTTAAAGTTTAAAACTTGAAATTCATAACTTCACAACTTCAAGATCTTAACTTTAAGATAAATCAGAAAGTTTTTAGCTTAAAGTTTAAAACTTGAAATTCATAACTTCACAACTTCAAGATCTTAACTTTAAGATAAATCAGAAAGTTTTTAGCTTAAAGTTTAAAACTTGAAATTCATAACTTCACAACTTCAAGATCTTAACTTTAAGATAAATCAGAAAGTTTTTAGCTTAAAGTTTAAAACTTGAAATTCATAACTTCACAACTTCAAGATCTTAACTTTAAGATAAATCAGAAAGTTTTTAGCTTAAAGTTTAAAACTTGAAATTCATAACTTCACAACTTCAAGATCTTAACTTTAAGATAAATCAGAAAGTTTTTAGCTTAAAGTTTAAAACTTGAAATTCATAACTTCACAACTTCAAGATCTTAACTTTAAGATAAATCAGAAAGTTTTTAGCTTAAAGTTTAAAACTTGAAATTCATAACTTCACAACTTCAAGATCTTAACTTTAAGATAAATCAGAAAGTTTTTAGCTTAAAGTTTAAAACTTGAAATTCATAACTTCACAACTTCAAGATCTTAACTTTAAGATAAATCAGAAAGTTTTTAGCTTAAAGTTTAAAACTTGAAATTCATAACTTCACAACTTCAAGATCTTAACTTTAAGATAAATCAGAAAGTTTTTAGCTTAAAGTTTAAAACTTGAAATTCATAACTTCACAACTTCAAGATCTTAACTTTAAGATAAATCAGAAAGTTTTTAGCTTAAAGTTTAAAACTTGAAATTCATAACTTCACAACTTCAAGATCTTAACTTTAAGATAAATCAGAAAGTTTTTAGCTTAAAGTTTAAAACTTGAAATTCATAACTTCACAACTTCAAGATCTTAACTTTAAGATAAATCAGAAAGTTTTTAGCTTAAAGTTTAAAACTTGAAATTCATAACTTCACAACTTCAAGATCTTAACTTTAAGATAAATCAGAAAGTTTTTAGCTTAAAGTTTAAAACTTGAAATTCATAACTTCACAACTTCAAGATCTTAACTTTAAGATAAATCAGAAAGTTTTTAGCTTAAAGTTTAAAACTTGAAATTCATAACTTCACAACTTCAAGATCTTAACTTTAAGATAAATCAGAAAGTTTTTAGCTTAAAGTTTAAAACTTGAAATTCATAACTTCACAACTTCAAGATCTTAACTTTAAGATAAATCAGAAAGTTTTTAGCTTAAAGTTTAAAACTTGAAATTCATAACTTCACAACTTCAAGATCTTAACTTTAAGATAAATCAGAAAGTTTTTAGCTTAAAGTTTAAAACTTGAAATTCATAACTTCACAACTTCAAGATCTTAACTTTAAGATAAATCAGAAAGTTTTTAGCTTAAAGTTTAAAACTTGAAATTCATAACTTCACAACTTCAAGATCTTAACTTTAAGATAAATCAGAAAGTTTTTAGCTTAAAGTTTAAAACTTGAAATTCATAACTTCACAACTTCAAGATCTTAACTTTAAGATAAATCAGAAAGTTTTTAGCTTAAAGTTTAAAACTTGAAATTCATAACTTCACAACTTCAAGATCTTAACTTTAAGATAAATCAGAAAGTTTTTAGCTTAAAGTTTAAAACTTGAAATTCATAACTTCACAACTTCAAGATCTTAACTTTAAGATAAATCAGAAAGTTTTTAGCTTAAAGTTTAAAACTTGAAATTCATAACTTCACAACTTCAAGATCTTAACTTTAAGATAAATCAGAAAGTTTTTAGCTTAAAGTTTAAAACTTGAAATTCATAACTTCACAACTTCAAGATCTTAACTTTAAGATAAATCAGAAAGTTTTTAGCTTAAAGTTTAAAACTTGAAATTCATAACTTCACAACTTCAAGATCTTAACTTTAAGATAAATCAGAAAGTTTTTAGCTTAAAGTTTAAAACTTGAAATTCATAACTTCACAACTTCAAGATCTTAACTTTAAGATAAATCAGAAAGTTTTTAGCTTAAAGTTTAAAACTTGAAATTCATAACTTCACAACTTCAAGATCTTAACTTTAAGATAAATCAGAACTTAGTATCTTAAAGTTTAAAACTTGAAATTCATAACTTCACAACTTCAAGATCTTAACTTTAAGATAAATCAGAAAGTTTTTAGCTTAAAGTTTAAAACTTGAAATTCATAACTTCACAACTTCAAGATCTTAACTTTAAGATAAATCAGAAAGTTTTTAGCTTAAAGTTTAAAACTTGAAATTCATAACTTCACAACTTCAAGATCTTAACTTTAAGATAAATCAGAAAGTTTTTAGCTTAAAGTTTAAAACTTGAAATTCATAACTTCACAACTTCAAGATCTTAACTTTAAGATAAATCAGAAAGTTTTTAGCTTAAAGTTTAAAACTTGAAATTCATAACTTCACAACTTCAAGATCTTAACTTTAAGATAAATCAGAAAGTTTTTAGCTTAAAGTTTAAAACTTGAAATTCATAACTTCACAACTTCAAGATCTTAACTTTAAGATAAATCAGAAAGTTTTTAGCTTAAAGTTTAAAACTTGAAATTCATAACTTCACAACTTCAAGATCTTAACTTTAAGATAAATCAGAAAGTTTTTAGCTTAAAGTTTAAAACTTGAAATTCATAACTTCACAACTTCAAGATCTTAACTTTAAGATAAATCAGAAAGTTTTTAGCTTAAAGTTTAAAACTTGAAATTCATAACTTCACAACTTCAAGATCTTAACTTTAAGATAAATCAGAACTTAGTATCTTAAAGTTTAAAACTTGAAATTCATAACTTCACAACTTCAAGATCTTAACTTTAAGATAAATCAGAAAGTTTTTAGCTTAAAGTTTAAAACTTGAAATTCATAACTTCACAACTTCAAGATCTTAACTTTAAGATAAATCAGAAAGTTTTTAGCTTAAAGTTTAAAACTTGAAATTCATAACTTCACAACTTCAAGATCTTAACTTTAAGATAAATCAGAAAGTTTTTAGCTTAAAGTTTAAAACTTGAAATTCATAACTTCACAACTTCAAGATCTTAACTTTAAGATAAATCAGAAAGTTTTTAGCTTAAAGTTTAAAACTTGAAATTCATAACTTCACAACTTCAAGATCTTAACTTTAAGATAAATCAGAACTTAGTATCTTAAAGTTTAAAACTTGAAATTCATAACTTCACAACTTCAAGATCTTAACTTTAAGATAAATCAGAAAGTTTTTAGCTTAAAGTTTAAAACTTGAAATTCATAACTTCACAACTTCAAGATCTTAACTTTAAGATAAATCAGAAAGTTTTTAGCTTAAAGTTTAAAACTTGCAATTCATAACTTCACAACTTCAAGATCTTAACTTTAAGATAAATCAGAAAGTTTTTAGCTTAAAGTTTAAAACTTGAAATTCATAACTTCACAACTTCAAGATCTTAACTTTAAGATAAATCAGAAAGTTTTTAGCTTAAAGTTTAAAACTTGAAATTCATAACTTCACAACTTCAAGATCTTAACTTTAAGATAAATCAGAAAGTTTTTAGCTTAAAGTTTAAAACTTGCAATTCATAACTTCACAACTTCAAGATCTTAACTTTAAGATAAATCAGAACTTAGTATCTTAAAGTTTAAAACTTGCAATTCATAACTTCACAACTTCAAGATCTTAACTTTAAGATAAATCAGAAAGTTTTTAGCTTAAAGTTTAAAACTTGAAATTCATAACTTCACAACTTCAAGATCTTAACTTTAAGATAAATCAGAAAGTTTTTAGATTAAAGTTTAAAACTTGCAATTCATAACTTCACAACTACAAGATCTTAACTTTAAGATAAATCAGAACTTAGTATCTTAAAGTTTAAAACTTGAAATTCATAACTTCACAACTTCAAGATCTTAACTTTAAGATAAATCAGAACTTAGTATCTTAAAGTTTAAAACTTGAAATTCATAACTTCACAACTTCAAGATCTTAACTTTAAGATAAATCAGAAAGTTTTTAGCTTAAAGTTTAAAACTTGCAATTCATAACTTCACAACTTCAAGATCTTAACTTTAAGATAAATCAGAAAGTTTTTAGCTTAAAGTTTAAAACTTGAAATTCATAACTTCACAACTTCAAGATCTTAACTTTAAGATAAATCAGAAAGTTTTTAGCTTAAAGTTTAAAACTTGCAATTCATAACTTCACAACTTCAAGATCTTAACTTTAAGATAAATCAGAAAGTTTTTAGCTTAAAGTTTAAAACTTGAAATTCATAACTTCACAACTTCAAGATCTTAACTTTAAGATAAATCAGAAAGTTTTTAGCTTAAAGTTTAAAACTTGAAATTCATAACTTCACAACTTCAAGATCTTAACTTTAAGATAAATCAGAAAGTTTTTAGCTTAAAGTTTAAAACTTGCAATTCATAACTTCACAACTTCAAGATCTTAACTTTAAGATAAATCAGAAAGTTTTTAGCTTAAAGTTTAAAACTTGCAATTCATAACTTCACAACTTCAAGATCTTAACTTTAAGATAAATCAGAAAGTTTTTAGCTTAAAGTTTAAAACTTGAAATTCATAACTTCACAACTTCAAGATCTTAACTTTAAGATAAATCAGAACTTAGTATCTTAAAGTTTAAAACTTGAAATTCATAACTTCACAACTTCAAGATCTTAACTTTAAGATAAATCAGAACTTAGTATCTTAAAGTTTAAAACTTGAAATTCATAACTTCACAACTTCAAGATCTTAACTTTAAGATAAATCAGAAAGTTTTTAGCTTAAAGTTTAAAACTTGAAATTCATAACTTCACAACTTCAAGATCTTAACTTTAAGATAAATCAGAAAGTTTTTAGCTTAAAGTTTAAAACTTGAAATTCATAACTTCACAACTTCAAGATCTTAACTTTAAGATAAATCAGAAAGTTTTTAGCTTAAAGTTTAAAACTTGCAATTCATAACTTCACAACTTCAAGATCTTAACTTTAAGATAAATCAGAACTTAGTATCTTAAAGTTTAAAACTTGAAATTCATAACTTCACAACTTCAAGATCTTAACTTTAAGATAAATCAGAAAGTTTTTAGCTTAAAGTTTAAAACTTGAAATTCATAACTTCACAACTTCAAGATCTTAACTTTAAGATAAATCAGAAAGTTTTTAGCTTAAAGTTTAAAACTTGCAATTCATAACTTCACAACTTCAAGATCTTAACTTTAAGATAAATCAGAAAGTTTTTAGCTTAAAGTTTAAAACTTGAAATTCATAACTTCACAACTTCAAGATCTTAACTTTAAGATAAATCAGAAAGTTTTTAGCTTAAAGTTTAAAACTTGCAATTCATAACTTCACAACTTCAAGATCTTAACTTTAAGATAAATCAGAACTTAGTATCTTAAAGTTTAAAACTTGAAATTCATAACTTCACAACTTCAAGATCTTAACTTTAAGATAAATCAGAACTTAGTATCTTAAAGTTTAAAACTTGAAATTCATAACTTCACAACTTCAAGATCTTAACTTTAAGATAAATCAGAAAGTTTTTAGCTTAAAGTTTAAAACTTGAAATTCATAACTTCACAACTTCAAGATCTTAACTTTAAGATAAATCAGAAAGTTTTTAGCTTAAAGTTTAAAACTTGCAATTCATAACTTCACAACTTCAAGATCTTAACTTTAAGATAAATCAGAACTTAGTATCTTAAAGTTTAAAACTTGAAATTCATAACTTCACAACTTCAAGATCTTAACTTTAAGATAAATCAGAAAGTTTTTAGCTTAAAGTTTAAAACTTGCAATTCATAACTTCACAACTTCAAGATCTTAACTTTAAGATAAATCAGAAAGTTTTTAGCTTAAAGTTTAAAACTTGAAATTCATAACTTCACAACTTCAAGATCTTAACTTTAAGATAAATCAGAAAGTTTTTAGCTTAAAGTTTAAAACTTGCAATTCATAACTTCACAACTTCAAGATCTTAACTTTAAGATAAATCAGAAAGTTTTTAGCTTAAAGTTTAAAACTTGAAATTCATAACTTCACAACTTCAAGATCTTAACTTTAAGATAAATCAGAACTTAGTATCTTAAAGTTTAAAACTTGAAATTCATAACTTCACAACTTCAAGATCTTAACTTTAAGATAAATCAGAAAGTTTTTAGCTTAAAGTTTAAAACTTGAAATTCATAACTTCACAACTTCAAGATCTTAACTTTAAGATAAATCAGAACTTAGTATCTTAAAGTTTAAAACTTGCAATTCATAACTTCACAACTTCAAGATCTTAACTTTAAGATAAATCAGAACTTAGTATCTTAAAGTTTAAAACTTGAAATTCATAACTTCACAACTTCAAGATCTTAACTTTAAGATAAATCAGAAAGTTTTTAGCTTAAAGTTTAAAACTTGCAATTCATAACTTCACAACTTCAAGATCTTAACTTTAAGATAAATCAGAACTTAGTATCTTAAAGTTTAAAACTTGAAATTCATAACTTCACAACTTCAAGATCTTAACTTTAAGATAAATCAGAACTTAGTATCTTAAAGTTTAAAACTTGAAATTCATAACTTCACAACTTCAAGATCTTAACTTTAAGATAAATCAGAAAGTTTTTAGCTTAAAGTTTAAAACTTGCAATTCATAACTTCACAACTTCAAGATCTTAACTTTAAGATAAATCAGAACTTAGTATCTTAAAGTTTAAAACTTGAAATTCATAACTTCACAACTTCAAGATCTTAACTTTAAGATAAATCAGAAAGTTTTTAGCTTAAAGTTTAAAACTTGAAATTCATAACTTCACAACTTCAAGATCTTAACTTTAAGATAAATCAGAAAGTTTTTAGCTTAAAGTTTAAAACTTGAAATTCATAACTTCACAACTTCAAGATCTTAACTTTAAGATAAATCAGAAAGTTTTTAGCTTAAAGTTTAAAACTTGAAATTCATAACTTCACAACTTCAAGATCTTAACTTTAAGATAAATCAGAAAGTTTTTAGCTTAAAGTTTAAAACTTGAAATTCATAACTTCACAACTCCAAGATCTTAACTTTAAGATAAATCAGAAAGTTTTTAGCTTAAAGTTTAAAACTTGAAATTCATAACTTCACAACTTCAAGATCTTAACTTTAAGATAAATCAGAAAGTTTTTAGCTTAAAGTTTAAAACTTGCAATTCATAACTTCACAACTTCAAGATCTTAACTTTAAGATAAATCAGAACTTAGTATCTTAAAGTTTAAAACTTGAAATTCATAACTTCACAACTTCAAGATCTTAACTTTAAGATAAATCAGAAAGTTTTTAGCTTAAAGTTTAAAACTTGAAATTCATAACTTCACAACTTCAAGATCTTAACTTTAAGATAAATCAGAAAGTTTTTAGCTTAAAGTTTAAAACTTGAAATTCATAACTTCACAACTTCAAGATCTTAACTTTAAGATAAATCAGAAAGTTTTTAGCTTAAAGTTTAAAACTTGAAATTCATAACTTCACAACTTCAAGATCTTAACTTTAAGATAAATCAGAAAGTTTTTAGCTTAAAGTTTAAAACTTGCAATTCATAACTTCACAACTTCAAGATCTTAACTTTAAGATAAATCAGAACTTAGTATCTTAAAGTTTAAAACTTGAAATTCATAACTTCACAACTTCAAGAACTTAACTTTAAGATAAATCAGAACTTAGTATCTTAAAGTTTAAAACTTGAAATTCATAACTTCACAACTTCAAGATCTTAACTTTAAGATAAATCAGAAAGTTTTTAGCTTAAAGTTTAAAACTTGCAATTCATAACTTCACAACTTCAAGATCTTAACTTTAAGATAAATCAGAACTTAGTATCTTAAAGTTTAAAACTTGAAATTCATAACTTCACAACTTCAAGATCTTAACTTTAAGATAAATCAGAAAGTTTTTAGCTTAAAGTTTAAAACTTGAAATTCATAACTTCACAACTTCAAGATCTTAACTTTAAGATAAATCAGAAAGTTTTTAGCTTAAAGTTTAAAACTTGCAATTCATAACTTCACAACTTCAAGATCTTAACTTTAAGATAAATCAGAAAGTTTTTAGCTTAAAGTTTAAAACTTGAAATTCATAACTTCACAACTTCAAGATCTTAACTTTAAGATAAATCAGAAAGTTTTTAGCTTAAAGTTTAAAACTTGAAATTCATAACTTCACAACTTCAAGATCTTAACTTTAAGATAAATCAGAAAGTTTTTAGCTTAAAGTTTAAAACTTGAAATTCATAACTTCACAACTTCAAGATCTTAACTTTAAGATAAATCAGAACTTAGTATCTTAAAGTTTAAAACTTGAAATTCATAACTTCACAACTTCAAGATCTTAACTTTAAGATAAATCAGAAAGTTTTTAGCTTAAAGTTTAAAACTTGAAATTCATAACTTCACAACTTCAAGATCTTAACTTTAAGATAAATCAGAAAGTTTTTAGCTTAAAGTTTAAAACTTGCAATTCATAACTTCACAACTTCAAGATCTTAACTTTAAGATAAATCAGAAAGATTTTAGCTTAAAGTTTAAAACTTGAAATTCATAACTTCACAACTTCAAGATCTTAACTTTAAGATAAATCAGAAAGTTTTTAGCTTAAAGTTTAAAACTTGAAATTCATAACTTCACAACTTCAAGATCTTAACTTTAAGATAAATCAGAACTTAGTATCTTAAAGTTTAAAACTTGCAATTCATAACTTCACAACTTCAAGATCTTAACTTTAAGATAAATCAGAACTTAGTATCTTAAAGTTTAAAACTTGAAATTCATAACTTCACAACTTCAAGATCTTAACTTTAAGATAAATCAGAAAGTTTTTAGCTTAAAGTTTAAAACTTGAAATTCATAACTTCACAACTTCAAGATCTTAACTTTAAGATAAATCAGAAAGTTTTTAGCTTAAAGTTTAAAACTTGCAATTCATAACTTCACAACTTCAAGATCTTAACTTTAAGATAAATCAGAACTTAGTATCTTAAAGTTTAAAACTTGCAATTCATAACTTCACAACTTCAAGATCTTAACTTTAAGATAAATCAGAAAGTTTTTAGCTTAAAGTTTAAAACTTGCAATTCATAACTTCACAACTTCAAGATCTTAACTTTAAGATAAATCAGAACTTAGTATCTTAAAGTTTAAAACTTGAAATTCATAACTTCACAACTTCAAGATCTTAACTTTAAGATAAATCAGAAAGTTTTTAGCTTAAAGTTTAAAACTTGAAATTCATAACTTCACAACTTCAAGATCTTAACTTTAAGATAAATCAGAACTTAGTATCTTAAAGTTTAAAACTTGAAATTCATAACTTCACAACTTCAAGATCTTAACTTTAAGATAAATCAGAACTTAGTATCTTAAAGTTTAAAACTTGAAATTCATAACTTCACAACTTCAAGATCTTAACTTTAAGATAAATCAGAAAGTTTTTAGCTTAAAGTTTAAAACTTGCAATTCATAACTTCACAACTTCAAGATCTTAACTTTAAGATAAATCAGAACTTAGTATCTTAAAGTTTAAAACTTGAAATTCATAACTTCACAACTTCAAGATCTTAACTTTAAGATAAATCAGAACTTAGTATCTTAAAGTTTAAAACTTGAAATTCATAACTTCACAACTTCAAGATCTTAACTTTAAGATAAATCAGAACTTAGTATCTTAAAGTTTAAAACTTGCAATTCATAACTTCACAACTTCAAGATCTTAACTTTAAGATAAATCAGAACTTAGTATCTTAAAGTTTAAAACTTGAAATTCATAACTTCACAACTTCAAGATCTTAACTTTAAGATAAATCAGAAAGTTTTTAGCTTAAAGTTTAAAACTTGAAATTCATAACTTCACAACTTCAAGATCTTAACTTTAAGATAAATCAGAACTTAGTATCTTAAAGTTTAAAACTTGCAATTCATAACTTCACAACTTCAAGTTTTAAACTTTAAGCTAAAAACTTTCTGATTTATCTTAAAGTTAAGATCTTGAAGTTGTGAAGTTATGAATTTCAAGTTTTAAACTTTAAGCTAAAAACTTTCTGATTTATCTTAAAGTTAAGATCTTGAAGTTGTGAAGTTATGAATTTCAAGTTTTAAACTTTAAGATACTAAGTTCTGATTTATCTTAAAGTTAAGATCTTGAAGTTGTGAAGTTATGAATTTCAAGTTTTAAACTTTAAGATACTAAGTTCTGATTTATCTTAAAGTTAAGATCTTGAAGTTGTGAAGTTATGAATTGCAAGTTTTAAACTTTAAGATACTAAGTTCTGATTTATCTTAAAGTTAAGATCTTGAAGTTGTGAAGTTATGAATTTCAAGTTTTAAACTTTAAGATACTAAGTTCTGATTTATCTTAAAGTTAAGATCTTGAAGTTGTGAAGTTATGAATTTCAAGTTTTAAACTTTAAGCTAAAAACTTTCTGATTTATCTTAAAGTTAAGATCTTGAAGTTGTGAAGTTATGAATTTCAAGTTTTAAACTTTAAGCTAAAAACTTTCTGATTTATCTTAAAGTTAAGATCTTGAAGTTGTGAAGTTATGAATTTCAAGTTTTAAACTTTAAGCTAAAAACTTTCTGATTTATCTTAAAGTTAAGATCTTGAAGTTGTGAAGTTATGAATTTCAAGTTTTAAACTTTAAGATACTAAGTTCTGATTTATCTTAAAGTTAAGATCTTGAAGTTGTGAAGTTATGAATTTCAAGTTTTAAACTTTAAGATACTAAGTTCTGATTTATCTTAAAGTTAAGATCTTGAAGTTGTGAAGTTATGAATTTCAAGTTTTAAACTTTAAGCTAAAAACTTTCTGATTTATCTTAAAGTTAAGATCTTGAAGTTGTGAAGTTATGAATTTCAAGTTTTAAACTTTAAGATACTAAGTTCTGATTTATCTTAAAGTTAAGATCTTGAAGTTGTGAAGTTATGAATTGCAAGTTTTAAACTTTAAGCTAAAAACTTTCTGATTTATCTTAAAGTTAAGATCTTGAAGTTGTGAAGTTATGAATTGCAAGTTTTAAACTTTAAGCTAAAAACTTTCTGATTTATCTTAAAGTTAAGATCTTGAAGTTGTGAAGTTATGAATTTCAAGTTTTAAACTTTAAGCTAAAAACTTTCTGATTTATCTTAAAGTTAAGATCTTGAAGTTGTGAAGTTATGAATTTCAAGTTTTAAACTTTAAGCTAAAAACTTTCTGATTTATCTTAAAGTTAAGATCTTGAAGTTGTGAAGTTATGAATTGCAAGTTTTAAACTTTAAGCTAAAAACTTTCTGATTTATCTTAAAGTTAAGATCTTGAAGTTGTGAAGTTATGAATTTCAAGTTTTAAACTTTAAGATACTAAGTTCTGATTTATCTTAAAGTTAAGATCTTGAAGTTGTGAAGTTATGAATTTCAAGTTTTAAACTTTAAGCTAAAAACTTTCTGATTTATCTTAAAGTTAAGATCTTGAAGTTGTGAAGTTATGAATTTCAAGTTTTAAACTTTAAGATACTAAGTTCTGATTTATCTTAAAGTTAAGATCTTGAAGTTGTGAAGTTATGAATTGCAAGTTTTAAACTTTAAGATACTAAGTTCTGATTTATCTTAAAGTTAAGATCTTGAAGTTGTGAAGTTATGAATTGCAAGTTTTAAACTTTAAGCTAAAAACTTTCTAATTTATCTTAAAGTTAAGATCTTGAAGTTGTGAAGTTATGAATTTCAAGTTTTAAACTTTTAGCTAAAAACTTTCTGATTTATATTAAAGTTAAGATCTTGAAGTTGTGAAGTTATGAATTGCAAGTTTTAAACTTTAAGCTAAAAACTTTCTGATTTATCTTAAAGTTAAGATCTTGAAGTTGTGAAGTTATGAATTTCAAGTTTTAAACTTTAAGCTAAAAACTTTCTGATTTATCTTAAAGTTAAGATCTTGAAGTTGTGAAGTTATGAATTTCAAGTTTTAAACTTTAAGCTAAAAACTTTCTGATTTATCTTAAAGTTAAGATCTTGAAGTTGTGAAGTTATGAATTGCAAGTTTTAAACTTTAAGCTAAAAACTTTCTGATTTATCTTAAAGTTAAGATCCTGAAGTTGTGAAGTTATGAATTTCTAGTTTTAAACTTTAAGATACTAAGTTCTGATTTATCTTAAAGTTAAGATC
Source organism: Podabrus alpinus (assembly GCA_932274525.1). NCBI lineage: Eukaryota > Metazoa > Arthropoda > Insecta > Coleoptera > Cantharidae > Podabrus > Podabrus alpinus. The sequence continues at coordinate 185,664 of CAKNZV010000012.1, read as the reverse complement.
TTGAAGTTGTGAAGTTATGAATTGCAAGTTTTAAACTTTAAGATACTAAGTTCTGATTTATCTTAAAGTTAAGATCTTGAAGTTGTGAAGTTATGAATTTCAAGTTTTAAACTTTAAGCTAAAAACTTTCTGATTTATCTTAAAGTTAAGATCTTGAAGTTGTGAAGTTATGAATTTCAAGTTTTAAACTTTAAGCTAAAAACTTTCTGATTTATCTTAAAGTTAAGATCTTGAAGTTGTGAAGTTATGAATTGCAAGTTTTAAACTTTAAGCTAAAAACTTTCTGATTTATCTTAAAGTTAAGATCTTGAAGTTGTGAAGTTATGAATTTCAAGTTTTAAACTTTAAGCTAAAAACTTTCTGATTTATCTTAAAGTTAAGATCTTGAAGTTGTGAAGTTATGAATTTCAAGTTTTAAACTTTAAGATACTAAGTTCTGATTTATCTTAAAGTTAAGATCTTGAAGTTGTGAAGTTATGAATTTCAAGTTTTAAACTTTAAGATACTAAGTTCTGATTTATCTTAAAGTTAAGATCTTGAAGTTGTGAAGTTATGAATTTCAAGTTTTAAACTTTAAGCTAAAAACTTTCTGATTTATCTTAAAGTTAAGATCTTGAAGTTGTGAAGTTATGAATTTCAAGTTTTAAACTTTAAGATACTAAGTTCTGATTTATCTTAAAGTTAAGATCTTGAAGTTGTGAAGTTATGAATTGCAAGTTTTAAACTTTAAGCTAAAAACTTTCTGATTTATCTTAAAGTTAAGATCTTGAAGTTGTGAAGTTATGAATTTCAAGTTTTAAACTTTAAGCTAAAAACTTTCTGATTTATCTTAAAGTTAAGATCTTGAAGTTGTGAAGTTATGAATTGCAAGTTTTAAACTTTAAGCTAAAAACTTTCTGATTTATCTTAAAGTTAAGATCTGGAGGTGGTGAAGTTATGAATTTCAAGTTTTAAACTTTAAGATACTAAGTTCTGATTTATCTTAAAGTTAAGATCTTGAAGTTGTGAAGTTATGAATTTCAAGTTTTAAACTTTAAGATACTAAGTTCTGATTTATCTTAAAGTTAAGATCTTGAAGTTGTGAAGTTATGAATTGCAAGTTTTAAACTTTAAGATACTAAGTTCTGATTTATCTTAAAGTTAAGATCTTGAAGTTGTGAAGTTATGAATTTCAAGTTTTAAGCTTTAAGCTAAAAACTTTCTGATTTATCTTAAAGTTAAGATCTTGAAGTTGTGAAGTTATGAATTTCAAGTTTTAAACTTTAAGCTAAAAACTTTCTGATTTATCTTAAAGTTAAGATCTTGAAGTTGTGAAGTTATGAATTGCAAGTTTTAAACTTTAAGCTAAAAACTTTCTGATTTATCTTAAAGTTAAGATCTTGAAGTTGTGAAGTTATGAATTGCAAGTTTTAAACTTTAAGCTAAAAACTTTCTGATTTATCTTAAAGTTAAGATCTTGAAGTTGTGAAGTTATGAATTTCAAGTTTTAAACTTTAAGCTAAAAACTTTCTGATTTATCTTAAAGTTAAGATCTTGAAGTTGTGAAGTTATGAATTGCAAGTTTTAAACTTTAAGCTAAAAACTTTCTGATTTATCTTAAAGTTAAGATCTTGAAGTTGTGAAGTTATGAATTTCAAGTTTTAAACTTTAAGATACTAAGTTCTGATTTATCTTAAAGTTAAGATCTTGAAGTTGTGAAGTTATGAATTTCAAGTTTTAAACTTTAAGATACTAAGTTCTGATTTATCTTAAAGTTAAGATCTTGAAGTTGTGAAGTTATGAATTGCAAGTTTTAAACTTTAAGATACTAAGTTCTGATTTATCTTAAAGTTAAGATCTTGAAGTTGTGAAGTTATGAATTTCAAGTTTTAAGCTTTAAGCTAAAAACTTTCTGATTTATCTTAAAGTTAAGATCTTGAAGTTGTGAAGTTATGAATTTCAAGTTTTAAACTTTAAGCTAAAAACTTTCTGATTTATCTTAAAGTTAAGATCTTGAAGTTGTGAAGTTATGAATTGCAAGTTTTAAACTTTAAGCTAAAAACTTTCTGATTTATCTTAAAGTTAAGATCTTGAAGTTGTGAAGTTATGAATTTCAAGTTTTAAACTTTAAGCTAAAAACTTTCTGATTTATCTTAAAGTTAAGATCTTGAAGTTGTGAAGTTATGAATTTCAAGTTTTAAACTTTAAGCTAAAAACTTTCTGATTTATCTTAAAGTTAAGATCTTGAAGTTGTGAAGTTATGAATTTCAAGTTTTAAACTTTAAGCTAAAAACTTTCTGATTTATCTTAAAGTTAAGATCTTGAAGTTGTGAAGTTATGAATTTCAAGTTTTAAACTTTAAGCTAAAAACTTTCTGATTTATCTTAAAGTTAAGATCTTGAAGTTGTGAAGTTATGAATTGCAAGTTTTAAACTTTAAGATACTAAGTTCTGATTTATCTTAAAGTTAAGATCTTGAAGTTGTGAAGTTATGAATTGCAAGTTTTAAACTTTAAGCTAAAAACTTTCTGATTTATCTTAAAGTTAAGATCTTGAAGTTGTGAAGTTATGAATTTCAAGTTTTAAACTTTAAGCTAAAAACTTTCTGATTTATCTTAAAGTTAAGATCTTGAAGTTGTGAAGTTATGAATTGCAAGTTTTAAACTTTAAGCTAAAAACTTTCTGATTTATCTTAAAGTTAAGATCTTGAAGTTGTGAAGTTATGAATTTCAAGTTTTAAACTTTAAGCTAAAAACTTTCTGATTTATCTTAAAGTTAAGATCTTGAAGTTGTGAAGTTATGAATTTCAAGTTTTAAACTTTAAGCTAAAAACTTTCTGATTTATCTTAAAGTTAAGATCTTGAAGTTGTGAAGTTATGAATTGCAAGTTTTAAACTTTAAGCTAAAAACTTTCTGATTTATCTTAAAGTTAAGATCTTGAAGTTGTGAAGTTATGAATTGCAAGTTTTAAACTTTAAGCTAAAAACTTTCTGATTTATCTTAAAGTTAAGATCTTGAAGTTGTGAAGTTATGAATTTCAAGTTTTAAACTTTAAGCTAAAAACTTTCTGATTTATCTTAAAGTTAAGATCTTGAAGTTGTGAAGTTATGAATTTCAAGTTTTAAACTTTAAGATACTAAGTTCTGATTTATCTTAAAGTTAAGATCTTGAAGTTGTGAAGTTATGAATTTCAAGTTTTAAACTTTAAGATACTAAGTTCTGATTTATCTTAAAGTTAAGATCTTGAAGTTGTGAAGTTATGAATTTCAAGTTTTAAACTTTAAGCTAAAAACTTTCTGATTTATCTTAAAGTTAAGATCTTGAAGTTGTGAAGTTATGAATTTCAAGTTTTAAACTTTAAGATACTAAGTTCTGATTTATCTTAAAGTTAAGATCTTGAAGTTGTGAAGTTATGAATTGCAAGTTTTAAACTTTAAGCTAAAAACTTTCTGATTTATCTTAAAGTTAAGATCTTGAAGTTGTGAAGTTATGAATTTCAAGTTTTAAACTTTAAGCTAAAAACTTTCTGATTTATCTTAAAGTTAAGATCTTGAAGTTGTGAAGTTATGAATTGCAAGTTTTAAACTTTAAGCTAAAAACTTTCTGATTTATCTTAAAGTTAAGATCTTGAAGTGGTGAAGTTATGAATTTCAAGTTTTAAACTTTAAGATACTAAGTTCTGATTTATCTTAAAGTTAAGATCTTGAAGTTGTGAAGTTATGAATTTCAAGTTTTAAACTTTAAGATACTAAGTTCTGATTTATCTTAAAGTTAAGATCTTGAAGTTGTGAAGTTATGAATTGCAAGTTTTAAACTTTAAGATACTAAGTTCTGATTTATCTTAAAGTTAAGATCTTGAAGTTGTGAAGTTATGAATTTCAAGTTTTAAGCTTTAAGCTAAAAACTTTCTGATTTATCTTAAAGTTAAGATCTTGAAGTTGTGAAGTTATGAATTTCAAGTTTTAAACTTTAAGCTAAAAACTTTCTGATTTATCTTAAAGTTAAGATCTTGAAGTTGTGAAGTTATGAATTGCAAGTTTTAAACTTTAAGCTAAAAACTTTCTGATTTATCTTAAAGTTAAGATCTTGAAGTTGTGAAGTTATGAATTGCAAGTTTTAAACTTTAAGCTAAAAACTTTCTGATTTATCTTAAAGTTAAGATCTTGAAGTTGTGAAGTTATGAATTTCAAGTTTTAAACTTTAAGCTAAAAACTTTCTGATTTATCTTAAAGTTAAGATCTTGAAGTTGTGAAGTTATGAATTGCAAGTTTTAAACTTTAAGCTAAAAACTTTCTGATTTATCTTAAAGTTAAGATCTTGAAGTTGTGAAGTTATGAATTTCAAGTTTTAAACTTTAAGATACTAAGTTCTGATTTATCTTAAAGTTAAGATCTTGAAGTTGTGAAGTTATGAATTTCAAGTTTTAAACTTTAAGATACTAAGTTCTGATTTATCTTAAAGTTAAGATCTTGAAGTTGTGAAGTTATGAATTGCAAGTTTTAAACTTTAAGATACTAAGTTCTGATTTATCTTAAAGTTAAGATCTTGAAGTTGTGAAGTTATGAATTTCAAGTTTTAAGCTTTAAGCTAAAAACTTTCTGATTTATCTTAAAGTTAAGATCTTGAAGTTGTGAAGTTATGAATTTCAAGTTTTAAACTTTAAGCTAAAAACTTTCTGATTTATCTTAAAGTTAAGATCTTGAAGTTGTGAAGTTATGAATTGCAAGTTTTAAACTTTAAGCTAAAAACTTTCTGATTTATCTTAAAGTTAAGATCTTGAAGTTGTGAAGTTATGAATTTCAAGTTTTAAACTTTAAGCTAAAAACTTTCTGATTTATCTTAAAGTTAAGATCTTGAAGTTGTGAAGTTATGAATTTCAAGTTTTAAACTTTAAGCTAAAAACTTTCTGATTTATCTTAAAGTTAAGATCTTGAAGTTGTGAAGTTATGAATTTCAAGTTTTAAACTTTAAGCTAAAAACTTTCTGATTTATCTTAAAGTTAAGATCTTGAAGTTGTGAAGTTATGAATTTCAAGTTTTAAACTTTAAGCTAAAAACTTTCTGATTTATCTTAAAGTTAAGATCTTGAAGTTGTGAAGTTATGAATTGCAAGTTTTAAACTTTAAGATACTAAGTTCTGATTTATCTTAAAGTTAAGATCTTGAAGTTGTGAAGTTATGAATTGCAAGTTTTAAACTTTAAGCTAAAAACTTTCTGATTTATCTTAAAGTTAAGATCTTGAAGTTGTGAAGTTATGAATTTCAAGTTTTAAACTTTAAGCTAAAAACTTTCTGATTTATCTTAAAGTTAAGATCTTGAAGTTGTGAAGTTATGAATTGCAAGTTTTAAACTTTAAGCTAAAAACTTTCTGATTTATCTTAAAGTTAAGATCTTGAAGTTGTGAAGTTATGAATTTCAAGTTTTAAACTTTAAGCTAAAAACTTTCTGATTTATCTTAAAGTTAAGATCTTGAAGTTGTGAAGTTATGAATTTCAAGTTTTAAACTTTAAGCTAAAAACTTTCTGATTTATCTTAAAGTTAAGATCTTGAAGTTGTGAAGTTATGAATTGCAAGTTTTAAACTTTAAGCTAAAAACTTTCTGATTTATCTTAAAGTTAAGATCTTGAAGTTGTGAAGTTATGAATTGCAAGTTTTAAACTTTAAGCTAAAAACTTTCTGATTTATCTTAAAGTTAAGATCTTGAAGTTGTGAAGTTATGAATTTCAAGTTTTAAACTTTAAGATACTAAGTTCTGATTTATCTTAAAGTTAAGATCTTGAAGTTGTGAAGTTATGAATTGCAAGTTTTAAACTTTAAGATACTAAGTTCTGATTTATCTTAAAGTTAAGATCTTGAAGTTGTGAAGTTATGAATTTCAAGTTTTAAACTTTAAGCTAAAAACTTTCTGATTTATCTTAAAGTTAAGATCTTGAAGTTGTGAAGTTATGAATTTCAAGTTTTAAACTTTAAGCTAAAAACTTTCTGATTTATCTTAAAGTTAAGATCTTGAAGTTGTGAAGTTATGAATTGCAAGTTTTAAACTTTAAGCTAAAAACTTTCTGATTTATCTTAAAGTTAAGATCTTGAAGTTGTGAAGTTATGAATTTCAAGTTTTAAACTTTAAGCTAAAAACTTTCTGATTTATCTTAAAGTTAAGATCTTGAAGTTGTGAAGTTATGAATTTCAAGTTTTAAACTTTAAGATACTAAGTTCTGATTTATCTTAAAGTTAAGATCTTGAAGTTGTGAAGTTATGAATTGCAAGTTTTAAACTTTAAGCTAAAAACTTTCTGATTTATCTTAAAGTTAAGATCTTGAAGTTGTGAAGTTATGAATTTCAAGTTTTAAACTTTAAGATACTAAGTTCTGATTTATCTTAAAGTTAAGATCTTGAAGTTGTGAAGTTATGAATTTCAAGTTTTAAACTTTAAGCTAAAAACTTTCTGATTTATCTTAAAGTTAAGATCTTGAAGTTGTGAAGTTATGAATTTCAAGTTTTAAACTTTAAGCTAAAAACTTTCTGATTTATCTTAAAGTTAAGATCTTGAAGTTGTGAAGTTATGAATTTCAAGTTTTAAACTTTAAGATACTAAGTTCTGATTTATCTTAAAGTTAGGATCTTGAAGTTGTGAAGTTATGAATTGCAAGTTTTAAACTTTAAGCTAAAAACTTTCTGATTTATCTTAAAGTTAAGATCTTGAAGTTGTGAAGTTATGAATTGCAAGTTTTAAACTTTAAGCTAAAAACTTTCTGATTTATCTTAAAGTTAAGATCTTGAAGTTGTGAAGTTATGAATTGCAAGTTTTAAACTTTAAGCTAAAAACTTTCTGATTTATCTTAAAGTTAAGATCTTGAAGTTGTGAAGTTATGAATTTCAAGTTTTAAACTTTAAGATACTAAGTTCTGATTTATCTTAAAGTTAAGATCTTGAAGTTGTGAAGTTATGAATTGCAAGTTTTAAACTTTAAGATACTAAGTTCTGATTTATCTTAAAGTTAAGATCTTGAAGTTGTGAAGTTATGAATTTCAAGTTTTAAACTTTAAGATACTAAGTTCTGATTTATCTTAAAGTTAAGATCTTGAAGTTGTGAAGTTATGAATTGCAAGTTTTAAACTTTAAGCTAAAAACTTTCTGATTTATCTTAAAGTTAAGATCTTGAAGTTGTGAAGTTATGAATTTCAAGTTTTAAACTTTAAGATACTAAGTTCTGATTTATCTTAAAGTTAAGATCTTGAAGTTGTGAAGTTATGAATTGCAAGTTTTAAACTTTAAGCTAAAAACTTTCTGATTTATCTTAAAGTTAAGATCTTGAAGTTGTGAAGTTATGAATTTCAAGTTTTAAACTTTAAGATACTAAGTTCTGATTTATCTTAAAGTTAAGATCTTGAAGTTGTGAAGTTATGAATTGCAAGTTTTAAACTTTAAGCTAAAAACTTTCTGATTTATGTTAAAGTTAAGATCTTGAAGTTGTGAAGTTATGAATTTCAAGTTTTAAACTTTAAGCTAAAAACTTTCTGATTTATCTTAAAGTTAAGATCTTGAAGTTTTGAAGTTATGAATTTCAAGTTTTAAACTTTAAGATACTAAGTTCTGATTTATCTTAAAGTTAAGATCTTGAAGTTGTGAAGTTATGAATTGCAAGTTTTAAACTTTAAGCTAAAAACTTTCTGATTTATCTTAAAGTTAAGATCTTGAAGTTGTGAAGTTATGAATTTCAAGTTTTAAACTTTAAGATACTAAGTTCTGATTTATCTTAAAGTTAAGATCTTGAAGTTGTGAAGTTATGAATTGCAAGTTTTAAACTTTAAGCTAAAAACTTTCTGATTTATCTTAAAGTTAAGATCTTGAAGTTGTGAAGTTATGAATTGCAAGTTTTAAACTTTAAGCTAAAAACTTTCTGATTTATCTTAAAGTTAAGATCTTGAAGTTGTGAAGTTATGAATTTCAAGTTTTAAACTTTAAGATACTAAGTTCTGATTTATCTTAAAGTTAAGATCTTGAAGTTGTGAAGTTATGAATTGCAAGTTTTAAACTTTAAGATACTAAGTTCTGATTTATCTTAAAGTTAAGATCTTGAAGTTGTGAAGTTATGAATTTCAAGTTTTAAACTTTAAGATACTAAGTTCTGATTTATCTTAAAGTTAAGATCTTGAAGTTGTGAAGTTATGAATTGCAAGTTTTAAACTTTAAGCTAAAAACTTTCTGATTTATCTTAAAGTTAAGATCTTGAAGTTGTGAAGTTATGAATTTCAAGTTTTAAACTTTAAGATACTAAGTTCAGATTTATCTTAAAGTTAAGATCTTGAAGTTGTGAAGTTATGAATTTCAAGTTTTAAACTTTAAGATACTAAGTTCTGATTTATCTTAAAGTTAAGATCTTGAAGTTGTGAAGTTATGAATTGCAAGTTTTAAACTTTAAGATACTAAGTTCTGATTTATCTTAAAGTTAAGATCTTGAAGTTGTGAAGTTATGAATTGCAAGTTTTAAACTTTAAGCTAAAAACTTTCTGATTTATCTTAAAGTTAAGATCTTGAAGTTGTGAAGTTATGAATTTCAAGTTTTAAACTTTAAGATACTAAGTTCTGATTTATCTTAAAGTTAAGATCTTGAAGTTGTGAAGTTATGAATTGCAAGTTTTAAACTTTAAGCTAAAAACTTTCTGATTTATCTTAAAGTTAAGATCTTGAAGTTGTGAAGTTATGAATTGCAAGTTTTAAACTTTAAGCTAAAAACTTTCTGATTTATCTTAAAGTTAAGATCTTGAAGTTGTGAAGTTATGAATTTCAAGTTTTAAACTTTAAGATACTAAGTTCTGATTTATCTTAAAGTTAAGATCTTGAAGTTGTGAAGTTATGAATTTCAAGTTTTAAACTTTAAGCTAAAAACTTTCTGATTTATCTTAAAGTTAAGATCTTGAAGTTGTGAAGTTATGAATTTCAAGTTTTAAACTTTAAGATACTAAGTTCTGATTTATCTTAAAGTTAAGATCTTGAAGTTGTGAAGTTATGAATTGCAAGTTTTAAACTTTAAGCTAAAAACTTTCTGATTTATCTTAAAGTTAAGATCTTGAAGTTGTGAAGTTATGAATTTCAAGTTTTAAACTTTAAGCTAAAAACTTTCTGATTTATCTTAAAGTTAAGATCTTGAAGTTGTGAAGTTATGAATTTCAAGTTTTAAACTTTAAGATACTAAGTTCTGATTTATCTTAAAGTTAAGATCTTGAAGTTGTGAAGTTATGAATTGCAAGTTTTAAACTTTAAGCTAAAAACTTTCTGATTTATCTTAAAGTTAAGATCTTGAAGTTGTGAAGTTATGAATTTCAAGTTTTAAACTTTAAGATACTAAGTTCTGATTTATCTTAAAGTTAAGATCTTGAAGTTGTGAAGTTATGAATTGCAAGTTTTAAACTTTAAGCTAAAAACTTTCTGATTTATCTTAAAGTTAAGATCTTGAAGTTGTGAAGTTATGAATTTCAAGTTTTAAACTTTAAGCTAAAAACTTTCTGATTTATCTTAAAGTTAAGATCTTGAAGTTGTGAAGTTATGAATTGCAAGTTTTAAACTTTAAGCTAAAAACTTTCTGATTTATCTTAAAGTTAAGATCTTGAAGTTGTGAAGTTATGAATTGCAAGTTTTAAACTTTAAGCTAAAAACTTTCTGATTTATCTTAAAGTTAAGATCTTGAAGTTGTGAAGTTATGAATTTCAAGTTTTAAACTTTAAGATACTAAGTTCTGATTTATCTTAAAGTTAAGATCTTGAAGTTGTGAAGTTATGAATTGCAAGTTTTAAACTTTAAGCTAAAAACTTTCTGATTTATCTTAAAGTTAAGATCTTGAAGTTGTGAAGTTATGAATTTCAAGTTTTAAACTTTAAGATACTAAGTTCTGATTTATCTTAAAGTTAAGATCTTGAAGTTGTGAAGTTATGAATTTCAAGTTTTAAACTTTAAGATACTAAGTTCTGATTTATCTTAAAGTTAAGATCTTGAAGTTGTGAAGTTATGAATTTCAAGTTTTAAACTTTAAGCTAAAAACTTTCTGATTTATCTTAAAGTTAAGATCTTGAAGTTGTGAAGTTATGAATTTCAAGTTTTAAACTTTAAGATACTAAGTTCTGATTTATCTTAAAGTTAAGATCTTGAAGTTGTGAAGTTATGAATTTCAAGTTTTAAACTTTAAGCTAAAAACTTTCTGATTTATCTTAAAGTTAAGATCTTGAAGTTGTGAAGTTATGAATTTCAAGTTTTAAACTTTAAGCTAAAAACTTTCTGATTTATCTTAAAGTTAAGATCTTGAAGTTGTGAAGTTATGAATTGCAAGTTTTAAACTTTAAGCTAAAAACTTTCTGATTTATCTTAAAGTTAAGATCTTGAAGTTGTGAAGTTATGAATTTCAAGTTTTAAACTTTAAGCTAAAAACTTTCTGATTTATCTTAAAGTTAAGATCTTGAAGTTGTGAAGTTATGAATTGCAAGTTTTAAACTTTAAGCTAAAAACTTTCTGATTTATCTTAAAGTTAAGATCTTTGAAGTTGTGAAGTTATGAATTGCAAGTTTTAAACTTTAAGCTAAAAACTTTCTGATTTATCTTAAAGTTAAGATCTTGAAGTTGTGAAGTTATGAATTTCAAGTTTTAAACTTTAAGCTAAAAACTTTCTGATTTATCTTAAAGTTAAGATCTTGAAGTTGTGAAGTTATGAATTTCAAGTTTTAAACTTTAAGATACTAAGTTCTGATTTATCTTAAAGTTAAGATCTTGAAGTTGTGAAGTTATGAATTTCAAGTTTTAAACTTTAAGATACTAAGTTCTGATTTATCTTAAAGTTAAGATCTTGAAGTTGTGAAGTTATGAATTTCAAGTTTTAAACTTTAAGCTAAAAACTTTCTGATTTATCTTAAAGTTAAGATCTTGAAGTTGTGAAGTTATGAATTTCAAGTTTTAAACTTTAAGCTAAAAACTTTCTGATTTATCTTAAAGTTAAGATCTTGAAGTTGTGAAGTTATGAATTTCAAGTTTTAAACTTTAAGATACTAAGTTCTGATTTATCTTAAAGTTAAGATCTTGAAGTTGTGAAGTTATGAATTTCAAGTTTTAAACTTTAAGATACTAAGTTCTGATTTATCTTAAAGTTAAGATCTTGAAGTTGTGAAGTTATGAATTGCAAGTTTTAAACTTTAAGCTAAAAACTTTCTGATTTATCTTAAAGTTAAGATCTTGAAGTTGTGAAGTTATGAATTTCAAGTTTTAAACTTTAAGCTAAAAACTTTCTGATTTATCTTAAAGTTAAGATCTTGAAGTTGTGAAGTTATGAATTTCAAGTTTTAAACTTTAAGATACTAAGTTCTGATTTATCTTAAAGTTAAGATCTTGAAGTTGTGAAGTTATGAATTGCAAGTTTTAAACTTTAAGCTAAAAACTTTCTGATTTATCTTAAAGTTAAGACCTTGAAGTTGTGAAGTTATGAATTTCAAGTTTTAAACTTTAAGATACTAAGTTCTGATTTATCTTAAAGTTAAGATCTTGAAGTTGTGAAGTTATGAATTGCAAGTTTTAAACTTTAAGCTAAAAACTTTCTGATTTATCTTAAAGTTAAGATCTTGAAGTTGTGAAGTTATGAATTTCAAGTTTTAAACTTTAAGCTAAAAACTTTCTGATTTATCTTAAAGTTAAGATCTTGAAGTTGTGAAGTTATGAATTGCAAGTTTTAAACTTTAAGCTAAAAACTTTCTGATTTATCTTAAAGTTAAGATCTTGAAGTTGTGAAGTTATGAATTGCAAGTTTTAAACTTTAAGCTAAAAACTTTCTGATTTATCTTAAAGTTAAGATCTTGAAGTTGTGAAGTTATGAATTTCAAGTTTTAAACTTTAAGATACTAAGTTCTGATTTATCTTAAAGTTAAGATCTTGAAGTTGTGAAGTTATGAATTGCAAGTTTTAAACTTTAAGCTAAAAACTTTCTGATTTATCTTAAAGTTAAGATCTTGAAGTTGTGAAGTTATGAATTTCAAGTTTTAAACTTTAAGATACTAAGTTCTGATTTATCTTAAAGTTAAGATCTTGAAGTTGTGAAGTTATGAATTTCAAGTTTTAAACTTTAAGATACTAAGTTCTGATTTATCTTAAAGTTAAGATCTTGAAGTTGTGAAGTTATGAATTTCAAGTTTTAAACTTTAAGCTAAAAACTTTCTGATTTATCTTAAAGTTAAGATCTTGAAGTTGTGAAGTTATGAATTTCAAGTTTTAAACTTTAAGATACTAAGTTCTGATTTATCTTAAAGTTAAGATCTTGAAGTTGTGAAGTTATGAATTTCAAGTTTTAAACTTTAAGCTAAAAACTTTCTGATTTATCTTAAAGTTAAGATCTTGAAGTTGTGAAGTTATGAATTTCAAGTTTTAAACTTTAAGCTAAAAACTTTCTGATTTATCTTAAAGTTAAGATCTTGAAGTTGTGAAGTTATGAATTGCAAGTTTTAAACTTTAAGCTAAAAACTTTCTGATTTATCTTAAAGTTAAGATCTTGAAGTTGTGAAGTTATGAATTTCAAGTTTTAAACTTTAAGCTAAAAACTTTCTGATTTATCTTAAAGTTAAGATCTTGAAGTTGTGAAGTTATGAATTGCAAGTTTTAAACTTTAAGCTAAAAACTTTCTGATTTATCTTAAAGTTAAGATCTTTGAAGTTGTGAAGTTATGAATTGCAAGTTTTAAACTTTAAGCTAAAAACTTTCTGATTTATCTTAAAGTTAAGATCTTGAAGTTGTGAAGTTATGAATTTCAAGTTTTAAACTTTAAGCTAAAAACTTTCTGATTTATCTTAAAGTTAAGATCTTGAAGTTGTGAAGTTATGAATTTCAAGTTTTAAACTTTAAGATACTAAGTTCTGATTTATCTTAAAGTTAAGATCTTGAAGTTGTGAAGTTATGAATTTCAAGTTTTAAACTTTAAGATACTAAGTTCTGATTTATCTTAAAGTTAAGATCTTGAAGTTGTGAAGTTATGAATTTCAAGTTTTAAACTTTAAGCTAAAAACTTTCTGATTTATCTTAAAGTTAAGATCTTGAAGTTGTGAAGTTATGAATTTCAAGTTTTAAACTTTAAGCTAAAAACTTTCTGATTTATCTTAAAGTTAAGATCTTGAAGTTGTGAAGTTATGAATTTCAAGTTTTAAACTTTAAGATACTAAGTTCTGATTTATCTTAAAGTTAAGATCTTGAAGTTGTGAAGTTATGAATTTCAAGTTTTAAACTTTAAGATACTAAGTTCTGATTTATCTTAAAGTTAAGATCTTGAAGTTGTGAAGTTATGAATTGCAAGTTTTAAACTTTAAGATACTAAGTTCTGATTTATCTTAAAGTTAAGATCTTGAAGTTGTGAAGTTATGAATTTCAAGTTTTAAACTTTAAGATACTAAGTTCTGATTTATCTTAAAGTTAAGATCTTGAAGTTGTGAAGTTATGAATTGCAAGTTTTAAACTTTAAGCTAAAAACTTTCTGATTTATCTTAAAGTTAAGATCTTGAAGTTGTGAAGTTATGAATTGCAAGTTTTAAACTTTAAGCTAAAAACTTTCTGATTTATCTTAAAGTTAAGATCTTGAAGTTGTGAAGTTATGAATTTCAAGTTTTAAACTTTAAGCTAAAAACTTTCTGATTTATCTTAAAGTTAAGATCTTGAAGTTGTGAAGTTATGAATTGCAAGTTTTAAACTTTAAGCTAAAAACTTTCTGATTTATCTTAAAGTTAAGATCTTGAAGTTGTGAAGTTATGAATTTCAAGTTTTAAACTTTAAGATACTAAGTTCTGATTAATCTTAAAGTTAAGATCTTGAAGTTGTGAAGTTATGAATTTCAAGTTTTAAACTTTAAGATACTAAGTTCTGATTTATCTTAAAGTTAAGATCTTGAAGTTGTGAAGTTATGAATTGCAAGTTTTAAACTTTAAGATACCAAGTTCTGATTTATCTTAAAGTTAAGATCTTGAAGTTGTGAAGTTATGAATTTCAAGTTTTAAACTTTAAGATACTAAGTTCTGATTTATCTTAAAGTTAAGATCTTGAAGTTGTGAAGTTATGAATTGCAAGTTTTAAACTTTAAGCTAAAAACTTTCTGATTTATCTTAAAGTTAAGATCTTGAAGTTGTGAAGTTATGAATTTCAAGTTTTAAACTTTAAGATACTAAGTTCTGATTTATCTTAAAGTTAAGATCTTGAAGTTGTGAAGTTATGAATTTCAAGTTTTAAACTTTAAGATACTAAGTTCTGATTTATCTTAAAGTTAAGATCTTGAAGTTGTGAAGTTATGAATTGCAAGTTTTAAACTTTAAGATACTAAGTTCTGATTTATCTTAAAGTTAAGATCTTGAAGTTGTGAAGTTATGAATTGCAAGTTTTAAACTTTAAGCTAAAAACTTTCTGATTTATCTTAAAGTTAAGATCTTGAAGTTGTGAAGTTATGAATTTCAAGTTTTAAACTTTAAGATACTAAGTTCTGATTTATCTTAAAGTTAAGATCTTGAAGTTGTGAAGTTATGAATTTCAAGTTTTAAACTTTAAGCTAAAAACTTTCTGATTTATCTTAAAGTTAAGATCTTGAAGTTGTGAAGTTATGAATTTCAAGTTTTAAACTTTAAGATACTAAGTTCTGATTTATCTTAAAGTTAAGATCTTGAAGTTGTGAAGTTATGAATTTCAAGTTTTAAACTTTAAGCTAAAAACTTTCTGATTTATCTTAAAGTTAAGATCTTGAAGTTGTGAAGTTATGAATTTCAAGTTTTAAACTTTAAGATACTAAGTTCTGATTTATCTTAAAGTTAAGATCTTGAAGTTGTGAAGTTTTGAATTGCAAGTTTTAAACTTTAAGCTAAAAACTTTCTGATTTATCTTAAAGTTAAGATCTTGAAGTTGTGAAGTTATGAATTTCAAGTTTTAAACTTTAAGATACTAAGTTCTGATTTATCTTAAAGTTAAGATCTTGAAGTTGTGAAGTTATGAATTGCAAGTTTTAAACTTTAAGCTAAAAACTTTCTGATTTATCTTAAAGTTAAGATCTTGAAGTTGTGAAGTTATGAATTTCAAGTTTTAAACTTTAAGCTAAAAACTTTCTGATTTATCTTAAAGTTAAGATCTTGAAGTTGTGAAGTTATGAATTTCAAGTTTTAAACTTTAAGATACTAAGTTCTGATTTATCTTAAAGTTAAGATCTTGAAGTTGTGAAGTTATGAATTGCAAGTTTTAAACTTTAAGCTAAAAACTTTCTGATTTATCTTAAAGTTAAGATCTTGAAGTTGTGAAGTTATGAATTTCAAGTTTTAAACTTTAAGATACTAAGTTCTGATTTATCTTAAAGTTAAGATCTTGAAGTTGTGAAGTTATGAATTGCAAGTTTTAAACTTTAAGCTAAAAACTTTCTGATTTATCTTAAAGTTAAGATCTTGAAGTTGTGAAGTTATGAATTGCAAGTTTTAAACTTTAAGCTAAAAACTTTCTGATTTATCTTAAAGTTAAGATCTTGAAGTTGTGAAGTTATGAATTTCAAGTTTTAAACTTTAAGATACTAAGTTCTGATTTATCTTAAAGTTAAGATCTTGAAGTTGTGAAGTTATGAATTTCAAGTTTTAAACTTTAAGATACTAAGTTCTGATTTATCTTAAAGTTAATATCTTGAAGTTGTGAAGTTATGAATTTCAAGTTTTAAACTTTAAGCTAAAAACTTTCTGATTTATCTTAAAGTTAAGATCTTGAATTTGTGAAGTTATGAATTTCAAGTTTTAAACTTTAAGCTAAAAACTTTCTGATTTATCTTAAAGTTAAGATCTTGAAGTTGTGAAGTTTTGAATTTCAAGTTTTAAACTTTAAGATACTAAGTTCTGATTTATCTTAAAGTTAAGATCTTGAAGTTGTGAAGTTATGAATTTCAAGTTTTAAACTTTAAGATACTAAGTTCTGATTTATCTTAAAGTTAAGATCTTGAAGTTGTGAAGTTATGAATTGCAAGTTTTAAACTTTAAGATACTAAGTTCTGATTTATCTTAAAGTTAAGATCTTGAAGTTGTGAAGTTATGAATTTCAAGTTTTAAACTTTAAGCTAAAAACTTTCTGATTTATCTTAAAGTTAAGATCTTGAAGTTGTGAAGTTATGAATTGCAAGTTTTAAACTTTAAGCTAAAAACTTTCTGATTTATCTTAAAGTTAAGATCTTGAAGTTGTGAAGTTATGAATTGCAAGTTTTAAACTTTAAGCTAAAAACTTTCTGATTTATCTTAAAGTTAAGATCTTGAAGTTGTGAAGTTATTAATTGCAAGTTTTAAACTTTAAGCTAAAAACTTTCTGATTTATCTTAAAGTTAAGATCTTGAAGTTGTGAAGTTATGAATTTCAAGTTTTAAACTTTAAGATACTAAGTTCTGATTTATCTTAAAGTTAAGATCTTGAAGTTGTGAAGTTATGAATTGCAAGTTTTAAACTTTAAGCTAAAAACTTTCTGATTTATCTTAAAGTTAAGATCTTGAAGTTGTGAAGTTATGAATTGCAAGTTTTAAACTTTAAGCTAAAAACTTTCTGATTTATCTTAAAGTTAAGATCTTGAAGTTGTGAAGTTATGAATTTCAAGTTTTAAACTTTAAGCTAAAAACTTTCTGATTTATCTTAAAGTTAAGATCTTGAAGTTGTGAAGTTATGAATTTCAAGTTTTAAACTTTAAGATACTAAGTTCTGATTTATCTTAAAGTTAAGATCTTGAAGTTGTGAAGTTATGAATTTCAAGTTTTAAACTTTAAGATACTAAGTTCTGATTTATCTTAAAGTTAAGATCTTGAAGTTGTGAAGTTATGAATTTCAAGTTTTAAACTTTAAGCTAAAAACTTTCTGATTTATCTTAAAGTTAAGATCTTGAAGTTGTGAAGTTATGAATTTCAAGTTTTAAACTTTAAGCTAAAAACTTTCTGATTTATCTTAAAGTTAAGATCTTGAAGTTGTGAAGTTATGAATTTCAAGTTTTAAACTTTAAGATACTAAGTTCTGATTTATCTTAAAGTTAAGATCTTGAAGTTGTGAAGTTATGAATTTCAAGTTTTAAACTTTAAGATACTAAGTTCTGATTTATCTTAAAGTTAAGATCTTGAAGTTGTGAAGTTATGAATTGCAAGTTTTAAACTTTAAGATACTAAGTTCTGATTTATCTTAAAGTTAAGATCTTGAAGTTGTGAAGTTATGAATTTCAAGTTTTAAACTTTAAGATACTAAGTTCTGATTTATCTTAAAGTTAAGATCTTGAAGTTGTGAAGTTATGAATTGCAAGTTTTAAACTTTAAGCTAAAAACTTTCTGATTTATCTTAAAGTTAAGATCTTGAAGTTGTGAAGTTATGAATTGCAAGTTTTAAACTTTAAGCTAAAAACTTTCTGATTTATCTTAAAGTTAAGATCTTGAAGTTGTGAAGTTATGAATTTCAAGTTTTAAACTTTAAGCTAAAAACTTTCTGATTTATCTTAAAGTTAAGATCTTGAAGTTGTGAAGTTATGAATTGCAAGTTTTAAACTTTAAGCTAAAAACTTTCTGATTTATCTTAAAGTTAAGATCTTGAAGTTGTGAAGTTATGAATTTCAAGTTTTAAACTTTAAGATACTAAGTTCTGATTTATCTTAAAGTTAAGATCTTGAAGTTGTGAAGTTATGAATTTCAAGTTTTAAACTTTAAGATACTAAGTTCTGATTTATCTTAAAGTTAAGATCTTGAAGTTGTGAAGTTATGAATTGCAAGTTTTAAACTTTAAGATACTAAGTTCTGATTTATCTTAAAGTTAAGATCTTGAAGTTGTGAAGTTATGAATTTCAAGTTTTAAACTTTAAGATACTAAGTTCTGATTTATCTTAAAGTTAAGATCTTGAAGTTGTGAAGTTATGAATTGCAAGTTTTAAACTTTAAGCTAAAAACTTTCTGATTTATCTTAAAGTTAAGATCTTGAAGTTGTGAAGTTATGAATTTCAAGTTTTAAACTTTAAGATACTAAGTTCTGATTTATCTTAAAGTTAAGATCTTGAAGTTGTGAAGTTATGAATTTCAAGTTTTAAACTTTAAGATACTAAGTTCTGATTTATCTTAAAGTTAAGATCTTGAAGTTGTGAAGTTATGAATTGCAAGTTTTAAACTTTAAGATACTAAGTTCTGATTTATCTTAAAGTTAAGATCTTGAAGTTGTGAAGTTATGAATTGCAAGTTTTAAACTTTAAGCTAAAAACTTTCTGATTTATCTTAAAGTTAAGATCTTGAAGTTGTGAAGTTATGAATTTCAAGTTTTAAACTTTAAGATACTAAGTTCTGATTTATCTTAAAGTTAAGATCTTGAAGTTGTGAAGTTATGAATTTCAAGTTTTAAACTTTAAGCTAAAAACTTTCTGATTTATCTTAAAGTTAAGATCTTGAAGTTGTGAAGTTATGAATTTCAAGTTTTAAACTTTAAGCTAAAAACTTTCTGATTTATCTTAAAGTTAAGATCTTGAAGTTGTGAAGTTATGAATTTCAAGTTTTAAACTTTAAGATACTAAGTTCTGATTTATCTTAAAGTTAAGATCTTGAAGTTGTGAAGTTATGAATTGCAAGTTTTAAACTTTAAGCTAAAAACTTTCTGATTTATCTTAAAGTTAAGATCTTGAAGTTGTGAAGTTATGAATTTCAAGTTTTAAACTTTAAGATACTAAGTTCTGATTTATCTTAAAGTTAAGATCTTGAAGTTGTGAAGTTATGAATTTCAAGTTTTAAACTTTAAGCTAAAAACTTTCTGATTTATCTTAAAGTTAAGATCTTGAAGTTGTGAAGTTATGAATTTCAAGTTTTAAACTTTAAGATACTAAGTTCTGATTTATCTTAAAGTTAAGATCTTGAAGTTGTGAAGTTATGAATTGCAAGTTTTAAACTTTAAGCTAAAAACTTTCTGATTTATCTTAAAGTTAAGATCTTGAAGTTGTGAAGTTATGAATTTCAAGTTTTAAACTTTAAGCTAAAAACTTTCTGATTTATCTTAAAGTTAAGATCTTGAAGTTGTGAAGTTATGAATTTCAAGTTTTAAACTTTAAGATACTAAGTTCTGATTTATCTTAAAGTTAAGATCTTGAAGTTGTGAAGTTATGAATTGCAAGTTTTAAACTTTAAGCTAAAAACTTTCTGATTTATCTTAAAGTTAAGATCTTGAAGTTGTGAAGTTATGAATTTCAAGTTTTAAACTTTAAGATACTAAGTTCTGATTTATCTTAAAGTTAAGATCTTGAAGTTGTGAAGTTATGAATTGCAAGTTTTAAACTTTAAGCTAAAAACTTTCTGATTTATCTTAAAGTTAAGATCTTGAAGTTGTGAAGTTATGAATTTCAAGTTTTAAACTTTAAGCTAAAAACTTTCTGATTTATCTTAAAGTTAAGATCTTGAAGTTGTGAAGTTATGAATTGCAAGTTTTAAACTTTAAGCTAAAAACTTTCTGATTTATCTTAAAGTTAAGATCTTGAAGTTGTGAAGTTATGAATTTCAAGTTTTAAACTTTAAGATACTAAGTTCTGATTTATCTTAAAGTTAAGATCTTGAAGTTGTGAAGTTATGAATTTCAAGTTTTAAACTTTAAGATACTAAGTTCTGATTTATCTTAAAGTTAAGATCTTGAAGTTGTGAAGTTATGAATTGCAAGTTTTAAACTTTAAGATACTAAGTTCTGATTTATCTTAAAGTTAAGATCTTGAAGTTGTGAAGTTATGAATTGCAAGTTTTAAACTTTAAGCTAAAAACTTTCTGATTTATCTTAAAGTTAAGATCTTGAAGTTGTGAAGTTATGAATTTCAAGTTTTAAACTTTAAGATACTAAGTTCTGATTTATCTTAAAGTTAAGATCTTGAAGTTGTGAAGTTATGAATTTCAAGTTTTAAACTTTAAGCTAAAAACTTTCTGATTTATCTTAAAGTTAAGATCTTGAAGTTGTGAAGTTATGAATTTCAAGTTTTAAACTTTAAGCTAAAAACTTTCTGATTTATCTTAAAGTTAAGATCTTGAAGTTGTGAAGTTATGAATTTCAAGTTTTAAACTTTAAGATACTAAGTTCTGATTTATCTTAAAGTTAAGATCTTGAAGTTGTGAAGTTATGAATTGCAAGTTTTAAACTTTAAGCTAAAAACTTTCTGATTTATCTTAAAGTTAAGATCTTGACGTTGTGAAGTTATGAATTTCAAGTTTTAAACTTTAAGATACTAAGTTCTGATTTATCTTAAAGTTAAGATCTTGAAGTTGTGAAGTTATGAATTTCAAGTTTTAAACTTTAAGCTAAAAACTTTCTGATTTATCTTAAAGTTAAGATCTTGAAGTTGTGAAGTTATGAATTTCAAGTTTTAAACTTTAAGATACTAAGTTCTGATTTATCTTAAAGTTAAGATCTTGAAGTTGTGAAGTTATGAATTGCAAGTTTTAAACTTTAAGCTAAAAACTTTCTGATTTATCTTAAAGTTAAGATCTTGAAGTTGTGAAGTTATGAATTTCAAGTTTTAAACTTTAAGCTAAAAACTTTCTGATTTATCTTAAAGTTAAGATCTTGAAGTTGTGAAGTTATGAATTTCAAGTTTTAAACTTTAAGATACTAAGTTCTGATTTATCTTAAAGTTAAGATCTTGAAGTTGTGAAGTTATGAATTGCAAGTTTTAAACTTTAAGCTAAAAACTTTCTGATTTATCTTAAAGTTAAGATCTTGAAGTTGTGAAGTTATGAATTTCAAGTTTTAAACTTTAAGATACTAAGTTCTGATTTATCTTAAAGTTAAGATCTTGAAGTTGTGAAGTTATGAATTGCAAGTTTTAAACTTTAAGCTAAAAACTTTCTGATTTATCTTAAAGTTAAGATCTTGAAGTTGTGAAGTTATGAATTTCAAGTTTTAAACTTTAAGCTAAAAACTTTCTGATTTATCTTAAAGTTAAGATCTTGAAGTTGTGAAGTTATGAATTGCAAGTTTTAAACTTTAAGCTAAAAACTTTCTGATTTATCTTAAAGTTAAGATCTTGAAGTTGTGAAGTTATGAATTGCAAGTTTTAAACTTTAAGCTAAAAACTTTCTGATTTATCTTAAAGTTAAGATCTTGAAGTTGTGAAGTTATGAATTTCAAGTTTTAAACTTTAAGATACTAAGTTCTGATTTATCTTAAAGTTAAGATCTTGAAGTTGTGAAGTTATGAATTGCAAGTTTTAAACTTTAAGCTAAAAACTTTCTGATTTATCTTAAAGTTAAGATCTTGAAGTTGTGAAGTTATGAATTTCAAGTTTTAAACTTTAAGATACTAAGTTCTGATTTATCTTAAAGTTAAGATCTTGAAGTTGTGAAGTTATGAATTTCAAGTTTTAAACTTTAAGATACTAAGTTCTGATTTATCTTAAAGTTAAGATCTTGAAGTTGTGAAGTTATGAATTTCAAGTTTTAAACTTTAAGCTAAAAACTTTCTGATTTATCTTAAAGTTAAGATCTTGAAGTTGTGAAGTTATGAATTGCAAGTTTTAAACTTTAAGCTAAAAACTTTCTGATTTATCTTAAAGTTAAGATCTTGAAGTTGTGAAGTTATGAATTGCAAGTTTTAAACTTTAAGCTAAAAACTTTCTGATTTATCTTAAAGTTAAGATCTTGAAGTTGTGAAGTTATTAATTGCAAGTTTTAAACTTTAAGCTAAAAACTTTCTGATTTATCTTAAAGTTAAGATCTTGAAGTTGTGAAGTTATGAATTTCAAGTTTTAAACTTTAAGATACTAAGTTCTGATTTATCTTAAAGTTAAGATCTTGAAGTTGTGAAGTTATGAATTGCAAGTTTTAAACTTTAAGCTAAAAACTTTCTGATTTATCTTAAAGTTAAGATCTTGAAGTTGTGAAGTTATGAATTGCAAGTTTTAAACTTTAAGCTAAAAACTTTCTGATTTATCTTAAAGTTAAGATCTTGAAGTTGTGAAGTTATGAATTTCAAGTTTTAAACTTTAAGCTAAAAACTTTCTGATTTATCTTAAAGTTAAGATCTTGAAGTTGTGAAGTTATGAATTTCAAGTTTTAAACTTTAAGATACTAAGTTCTGATTTATCTTAAAGTTAAGATCTTGAAGTTGTGAAGTTATGAATTTCAAGTTTTAAACTTTAAGATACTAAGTTCTGATTTATCTTAAAGTTAAGATCTTGAAGTTGTGAAGTTATGAATTTCAAGTTTTAAACTTTAAGCTAAAAACTTTCTGATTTATCTTAAAGTTAAGATCTTGAAGTTGTGAAGTTATGAATTTCAAGTTTTAAACTTTAAGCTAAAAACTTTCTGATTTATCTTAAAGTTAAGATCTTGAAGTTGTGAAGTTATGAATTTCAAGTTTTAAACTTTAAGATACTAAGTTCTGATTTATCTTAAAGTTAAGATCTTGAAGTTGTGAAGTTATGAATTTCAAGTTTTAAACTTTAAGCTAAAAACTTTCTGATTTATCTTAAAGTTAAGATCTTGAAGTTGTGAAGTTATGAATTTCAAGTTTTAAACTTTAAGCTAAAAACTTTCTGATTTATCTTAAAGTTAAGATCTTGAAGTTGTGAAGTTATGAATTTCAAGTTTTAAACTTTAAGATACTAAGTTCTGATTTATCTTAAAGTTAAGATCTTGAAGTTGTGAAGTTATGAATTTCAAGTTTTAAACTTTAAGCTAAAAACTTTCTGATTTATCTTAAAGTTAAGATCTTGAAGTTGTGAAGTTATGAATTTCAAGTTTTAAACTTTAAGCTAAAAACTTTCTGATTTATCTTAAAGTTAAGATCTTGAAGTTGTGAAGTTATGAATTTCAAGTTTTAAACTTTAAGATACTAAGTTGTGATTTATCTTAAAGTTAAGATCTTGAAGTTGTGAAGTTATGAATTGCAAGTTTTAAACTTTAAGCTAAAAACTTTCTGATTTATCTTAAAGTTAAGATCTTGAAGTTGTGAAGTTATGAATTTCAAGTTTTAAACTTTAAGATACTAAGTTCTGATTTATCTTAAAGTTAAGATCTTGAAGTTGTGAAGTTATGAATTTCAAGTTTTAAACTTTAAGCTAAAAACTTTCTGATTTATCTTAAAGTTAAGATCTTGAAGTTGTGAAGTTATGAATTTCAAGTTTTAAACTTTAAGATACTAAGTTCTGATTTATCTTAAAGTTAAGATCTTGAAGTTGTGAAGTTATGAATTTCAAGTTTTAAACTTTAAGCTAAAAACTTTCTGATTTATCTTAAAGTTAAGATCTTGAAGTTGTGAAGTTATGAATTTCAAGTTTTAAACTTTAAGCTAAAAACTTTCTGATTTATCTTAAAGTTAAGATCTTGAAGTTGTGTAGTTATGAATTTCAAGTTTTAAACTTTAAGATACTAAGTTCTGATTTATCTTAAAGTTAAGATCTTGAAGTTGTGAAGTTATGAATTTCAAGTTTTAAACTTTAAGCTAAAAACTTTCTGATTTATCTTAAAGTTAAGATCTTGAAGTTGTGAAGTTATGAATTTCAAGTTTTAAACTTTAAGCTAAAAACTTTCTGATTTATCTTAAAGTTAAGATCTTGAAGTTGTGAAGTTATGAATTTCAAGTTTTAAACTTTAAGATACTAAGTTCTGATTTATCTTAAAGTTAAGATCTTGAAGTTGTGAAGTTATGAATTTCAAGTTTTAAACTTTAAGCTAAAAACTTTCTGATTTATCTTAAAGTTAAGATCTTGAAGTTGTGAAGTTATGAATTTCAAGTTTTAAACTTTAAGCTAAAAACTTTCTGATTTATCTTAAAGTTAAGATCTTGAAGTTGTGAAGTTATGAATTTCAAGTTTTAAACTTTAAGATACTAAGTTCTGATTTATCTTAAAGTTAAGATCTTGAAGTTGTGAAGTTATGAATTGCAAGTTTTAAACTTTAAGCTAAAAACTTTCTGATTTATCTTAAAGTTAAGATCTTGAAGTTGTGAAGTTATGAATTTCAAGTTTTAAACTTTAAGATACTAAGTTCTGATTTATCTTAAAGTTAAGATCTTGAAGTTGTGAAGTTATGAATTTCAAGTTTTAAACTTTAAGATACTAAGTTCTGATTTATCTTAAAGTTAAGATCTTGAAGTTGTGAAGTTATGAATTGCAAGTTTTAAACTTTAAGCTAAAAACTTTCTGATTTATCTTAAAGTTAAGATCTTGAAGTTGTGAAGTTATGAATTTCAAGTTTTAAACTTTAAGATACTAAGTTCTGATTTATCTTAAAGTTAAGATCTTGAAGTTGTGAAGTTATGAATTTCAAGTTTTAAACTTTAAGCTAAAAACTTTCTGATTTATCTTAAAGTTAAGATCTTGAAGTTGTGAAGTTATGAATTTCAAGTTTTAAACTTTAAGATACTAAGTTCTGATTTATCTTAAAGTTAAGATCTTGAAGTTGTGAAGTTATGAATTTCAAGTTTTAAACTTTAAGCTAAAAACTTTCTGATTTATCTTAAAGTTAAGATCTTGAAGTTGTGAAGTTATGAATTTCAAGTTTTAAACTTTAAGCTAAAAACTTTCTGATTTATCTTAAAGTTAAGATCTTGAAGTTGTGAAGTTATGAATTTCAAGTTTTAAACTTTAAGATACTAAGTTCTGATTTATCTTAAAGTTAAGATCTTGAAGTTGTGAAGTTATGAATTTCAAGTTTTAAACTTTAAGCTAAAAACTTTCTGATTTATCTTAAAGTTAAGATCTTGAAGTTGTGAAGTTATGAATTTCAAGTTTTAAACTTTAAGCTAAAAACTTTCTGATTTATCTTAAAGTTAAGATCTTGAAGTTGTGAAGTTATGAATTTCAAGTTTTAAACTTTAAGATACTAAGTTCTGATTTATCTTAAAGTTAAGATCTTGAAGTTGTGAAGTTATGAATTTCAAGTTTTAAACTTTAAGCTAAAAACTTTCTGATTTATCTTAAAGTTAAGATCTTGAAGTTGTGAAGTTATGAATTTCAAGTTTTAAACTTTAAGCTAAAAACTTTCTGATTTATCTTAAAGTTAAGATCTTGAAGTTGTGAAGTTATGAATTTCAAGTTTTAAACTTTAAGATACTAAGTTCTGATTTATCTTAAAGTTAAGATCTTGAAGTTGTGAAGTTATGAATTGCAAGTTTTAAACTTTAAGCTAAAAACTTTCTGATTTATCTTAAAGTTAAGATCTTGAAGTTGTGAAGTTATGAATTTCAAGTTTTAAACTTTAAGATACTAAGTTCTGATTTATCTTAAAGTTAAGATCTTGAAGTTGTGAAGTTATGAATTTCAAGTTTTAAACTTTAAGCTAAAAACTTTCTGATTTATCTTAAAGTTAAGATCTTGAAGTTGTGAAGTTATGAATTTCAAGTTTTAAACTTTAAGATACTAAGTTCTGATTTATCTTAAAGTTAAGATCTTGAAGTTGTGAAGTTATGAATTGCAAGTTTTAAACTTTAAGCTAAAAACTTTCTGATTTATCTTAAAGTTAAGATCTTGAAGTTGTGAAGTTATGAATTTCAAGTTTTAAACTTTAAGATACTAAGTTCTGATTTATCTTAAAGTTAAGATCTTGAAGTTGTGAAGTTATGAATTGCAAGTTTTAAACTTTAAGCTAAAAACTTTCTGATTTATCTTAAAGTTAAGATCTTGAAGTTGTGAAGTTATGAATTTCAAGTTTTAAACTTTAAGCTAAAAACTTTCTGATTTATCTTAAAGTTAAGATCTTGAAGTTGTGAAGTTATGAATTGCAAGTTTTAAACTTTAAGCTAAAAACTTTCTGATTTATCTTAAAGTTAAGATCTTGAAGTTGTGAAGTTATGAATTGCAAGTTTTAAACTTTAAGCTAAAAACTTTCTGATTTATCTTAAAGTTAAGATCTTGAAGTTGTGAAGTTATGAATTTCAAGTTTTAAACTTTAAGATACTAAGTTCTGATTTATCTTAAAGTTAAGATCTTGAAGTTGTGAAGTTATGAATTGCAAGTTTTAAACTTTAAGCTAAAAACTTTCTGATTTATCTTAAAGTTAAGATCTTGAAGTTGTGAAGTTATGAATTTCAAGTTTTAAACTTTAAGATACTAAGTTCTGATTTATCTTAAAGTTAAGATCTTGAAGTTGTGAAGTTATGAATTTCAAGTTTTAAACTTTAAGATACTAAGTTCTGATTTATCTTAAAGTTAAGATCTTGAAGTTGTGAAGTTATGAATTGCAAGTTTTAAACTTTAAGCTAAAAACTTTCTGATTTATCTTAAAGTTAAGATCTTGAAGTTGTGAAGTTATGAATTTCAAGTTTTAAACTTTAAGCTAAAAACTTTCTGATTTATCTTAAAGTTAAGATCTTGAAGTTGTGAAGTTATGAATTTCAAGTTTTAAACTTTAAGATACTAAGTTCTGATTTATCTTAAAGTTAAGATCTTGAAGTTGTGAAGTTATGAATTGCAAGTTTTAAACTTTAAGATACTAAGTTCTGATTTATCTTAAAGTTAAGATCTTGAAGTTGTGAAGTTATGAATTTCAAGTTTTAAACTTTAAGCTAAAAACTTTCTGATTTATCTTAAAGTTAAGATCTTGAAGTTGTGAAGTTATGAATTTCAAGTTTTAAACTTTAAGATACTAAGTTCTGATTTATCTTAAAGTTAAGATCTTGAAGTTGTGAAGTTATGAATTGCAAGTTTTAAACTTTAAGATACTAAGTTCTGATTTATCTTAAAGTTAAGATCTTGAAGTTGTGAAGTTATGAATTTCAAGTTTTAAACTTTAAGATACTAAGTTCTGATTTATCTTAAAGTTAAGATCTTGAAGTTGTGAAGTTATGAATTTCAAGTTTTAAACTTTAAGATACTAAGTTCTGATTTATCTTAAAGTTAAGATCTTGAAGTTGTGAAGTTATGAATTTCAAGTTTTAAACTTTAAGCTAAAAACTTTCTGATTTATCTTAAAGTTAAGATCTTGAAGTTGTGAAGTTATGAATTTCAAGTTTTAAACTTTAAGATACTAAGTTCTGATTTATCTTAAAGTTAAGATCTTGAAGTTGTGAAGTTATGAATTTCAAGTTTTAAACTTTAAGATACTAAGTTCTGATTTATCTTAAAGTTAAGATCTTGAAGTTGTGAAGTTATGAATTTCAAGTTTTA
This sequence comes from Podabrus alpinus, assembly GCA_932274525.1. Taxonomy (NCBI): domain Eukaryota; kingdom Metazoa; phylum Arthropoda; class Insecta; order Coleoptera; family Cantharidae; genus Podabrus; species Podabrus alpinus. The sequence goes on along the minus strand of CAKNZV010000012.1, from coordinate 158,594 downwards.
AACTTTAAGCTAAAAACTTTCTGATTTATCTTAAAGTTAAGATCTTGAAGTTGTGAAGTTATGAATTTCAAGTTTTAAACTTTAAGATACTAAGTTCTGATTTATCTTAAAGTTAAGATCTTGAAGTTGTGAAGTTATGAATTGCAAGTTTTAAACTTTATGCTAAAAACTTTCTGATTTATCTTAAAGTTAAGATCTTGAAGTTGTGAAGTTATGAATTTCAAGTTTTAAACTTTAAGATACTAAGTTCTGATTTATCTTAAAGTTAAGATCTTGAAGTTGTGAAGTTATGAATTGCAAGTTTTAAACTTTAAGCTAAAAACTTTCTGATTTATCTTAAAGTTAAGATCTTGAAGTTGTGAAGTTATGAATTTCAAGTTTTAAACTTTAAGATACTAAGTTCTGATTTATCTTAAAGTTAAGATCTTGAAGTTGTGAAGTTATGAATTTCAAGTTTTAAACTTTAAGCTAAAAACTTTCTGATTTATCTTAAAGTTAAGATCTTGAAGTTGTGAAGTTATGAATTTCAAGTTTTAAACTTTAAGCTAAAAACTTTCTGATTTATCTTAAAGTTAAGATCTTGAAGTTGTGAAGTTATGAATTTCAAGTTTTAAACTTTAAGATACTAAGTTCTGATTTATCTTAAAGTTAAGATCTTGAAGTTGTGAAGTTATGAATTTCAAGTTTTAAACTTTAAGCTAAAAACTTTCTGATTTATCTTAAAGTTAAGATCTTGAAGTTGTGAAGTTATGAATTGCAAGTTTTAAACTTTAAGCTAAAAACTTTCTGATTTATCTTAAAGTTAAGATCTTGAAGTTGTGAAGTTATGAATTTCAAGTTTTAAACTTTAAGATACTAAGTTCTGATTTATCTTAAAGTTAAGATCTTGAAGTTGTGAAGTTATGAATTTCAAGTTTTAAACTTTAAGATACTAAGTTCTGATTTATCTTAAAGTTAAGATCTTGAAGTTGTGAAGTTATGAATTTCAAGTTTTAAACTTTAAGCTAAAAACTTTCTGATTTATCTTAAAGTTAAGATCTTGAAGTTGTGAAGTTATGAATTTCAAGTTTTAAACTTTAAGCTAAAAACTTTCTGATTTATCTTAAAGTTAAGATCTTGAAGTTGTGAAGTTATGAATTTCAAGTTTTAAACTTTAAGCTAAAAACTTTCTGATTTATCTTAAAGTTAAGATCTTGAAGTTGTGAAGTTATGAATTGCAAGTTTTAAACTTTAAGCTAAAAACTTTCTGATTTATCTTAAAGTTAAGATCTTGAAGTTGTGAAGTTATGAATTTCAAGTTTTAAACTTTAAGCTAAAAACTTTCTGATTTATCTTAAAGTTAAGATCTTGAAGTTGTGAAGTTATGAATTTCAAGTTTTAAACTTTAAGATACTAAGTTCTGATTTATCTTAAAGTTAAGATCTTGAAGTTGTGAAGTTATGAATTGCAAGTTTTAAACTTTAAGCTAAAAACTTTCTGATTTATCTTAAAGTTAAGATCTTGAAGTTGTGAAGTTATGAATTTCAAGTTTTAAACTTTAAGATACTAAGTTCTGATTTATCTTAAAGTTAAGATCTTGAAGTTGTGAAGTTATGAATTGCAAGTTTTAAACTTTAAGCTAAAAACTTTCTGATTTATCTTAAAGTTAAGATCTTGAAGTTGTGAAGTTATGAATTGCAAGTTTTAAACTTTAAGCTAAAAACTTTCTGATTTATCTTAAAGTTAAGATCTTGAAGTTGTGAAGTTATGAATTTCAAGTTTTAAACTTTAAGATACTAAGTTCTGATTTATCTTAAAGTTAAGATCTTGAAGTTGTGAAGTTATGAATTTCAAGTTTTAAACTTTAAGATACTAAGTTCTGATTTATCTTAAAGTTAAGATCTTGAAGTTGTGAAGTTATGAATTTCAAGTTTTAAACTTTAAGCTAAAAACTTTCTGATTTATCTTAAAGTTAAGATCTTGAAGTTGTGAAGTTATGAATTTCAAGTTTTAAACTTTAAGCTAAAAACTTTCTGATTTATCTTAAAGTTAAGATCTTGAAGTTGTGAAGTTATGAATTTCAAGTTTTAAACTTTAAGATACTAAGTTCTGATTTATCTTAAAGTTAAGATCTTGAAGTTGTGAAGTTATGAATTGCAATTTTTAAACTTTAAGATACTAAGTTCTGATTTATCTTAAAGTTAAGATCTTGAAGTTGTGAAGTTATGAATTGCAAGTTTTAAACTTTAAGCTAAAAACTTTCTGATTTATCTTAAAGTTAAGATCTTGAAGTTGTGAAGTTATGAATTTCAAGTTTTAAACTTTAAGATACTAAGTTCTGATTTATCTTAAAGTTAAGATCTTGAAGTTGTGAAGTTATGAATTGCAAGTTTTAAACTTTAAGCTAAAAACTTTCTGATTTATCTTAAAGTTAAGATCTTGAAGTTGTGAAGTTATGAATTTCAAGTTTTAAACTTTAAGATACTAAGTTCTGATTTATCTTAAAGTTAAGATCTTGAAGTTGTGAAGTTATGAATTGCAAGTTTTAAACTTTAAGCTAAAAACTTTCTGATTTATCTTAAAGTTAAGATCTTGAAGTTGTGAAGTTATGAATTTCAAGTTTTAAACTTTAAGCTAAAAACTTTCTGATTTATCTTAAAGTTAAGATCTTGAAGTTGTGAAGTTATGAATTTCAAGTTTTAAACTTTAAGATACTAAGTTCTGATTTATCTTAAAGTTAAGATCTTGAAGTTGTGAAGTTATGAATTGCAAGTTTTAAACTTTAAGCTAAAAACTTTCTGATTTATCTTAAAGTTAAGATCTTGAAGTTGTGAAGTTATGAATTTCAAGTTTTAAACTTTAAGATACTAAGTTCTGATTTATCTTAAAGTTAAGATCTTGAAGTTGTGAAGTTATGAATTGCAAGTTTTAAACTTTAAGCTAAAAACTTTCTGATTTATCTTAAAGTTAAGATCTTGAAGTTGTGAAGTTATGAATTTCAAGTTTTAAACTTTAAGCTAAAAACTTTCTGATTTATCTTAAAGTTAAGATCTTGAAGTTGTGAAGTTATGAATTTCAAGTTTTAAACTTTAAGCTAAAAACTTTCTGATTTATCTTAAAGTTAAGATCTTGAAGTTGTGAAGTTATGAATTTCAAGTTTTAAACTTTAAGCTAAAAACTTTCTGATTTATCTTAAAGTTAAGATCTTGAAGTTGTGAAGTTATGAATTGCAAGTTTTAAACTTTAAGCTAAAAACTTTCTGATTTATCTTAAAGTTAAGATCTTGAAGTTGTGAAGTTATGAATTGCAAGTTTTAAACTTTAAGATACTAAGTTCTGATTTATCTTAAAGTTAAGATCTTGAAGTTGTGAAGTTATGAATTGCAAGTTTTAAACTTTAAGCTAAAAACTTTCTGATTTATCTTAAAGTTAAGATCTTGAAGTTGTGAAGTTATGAATTGCAAGTTTTAAACTTTAAGATACTAAGTTCTGATTTATCTTAAAGTTAAGATCTTGAAGTTGTGAAGTTATGAATTGCAAGTTTTAAACTTTAAGATACTAAGTTCTGATTTATCTTAAAGTTAAGATCTTGAAGTTGTGAAGTTATGAATTTCAAGTTTTAAACTTTAAGCTAAAAACTTTCTGATTTATCTTAAAGTTAAGATCTTGAAGTTGTGAAGTTATGAATTTCAAGTTTTAAACTTTAAGATACTAAGTTCTGATTTATCTTAAAGTTAAGATCTTGAAGTTGTGAAGTTATGAATTGCAAGTTTTAAACTTTAAGATACTAAGTTCTGATTTATCTTAAAGTTAAGATCTTGAAGTTGTGAAGTTATGAATTGCAAGTTTTAAACTTTAAGATACTAAGTTCTGATTTATCTTAAAGTTAAGATCTTGAAGTTGTGAAGTTATGAATTTCAAGTTTTAAACTTTAAGCTAAAAACTTTCTGATTTATCTTAAAGTTAAGATCTTGAAGTTGTGAAGTTATGAATTTCAAGTTTTAAACTTTAAGCTAAAAACTTTCTGATTTATCTTAAAGTTAAGATCTTGAAGTTGTGAAGTTATGAATTTCAAGTTTTAAACTTTAAGCTAAAAACTTTCTGATTTATCTTAAAGTTAAGATCTTGAAGTTGTGAAGTTATGAATTTCAAGTTTTAAACTTTAAGCTAAAAACTTTCTGATTTATCTTAAAGTTAAGATCTTGAAGTTGTGAAGTTATGAATTGCAAGTTTTAAACTTTAAGATACTAAGTTCTGATTTATCTTAAAGTTAAGATCTTGAAGTTGTGAAGTTATGAATTGCAAGTTTTAAACTTTAAGCTAAAAACTTTCTGATTTATCTTAAAGTTAAGATCTTGAAGTTGTGAAGTTATGAATTGCAAGTTTTAAACTTTAAGATACTAAGTTCTGATTTATCTTAAAGTTAAGATCTTGAAGTTGTGAAGTTATGAATTGCAAGTTTTAAACTTTAAGCTAAAAACTTTCTGATTTATCTTAAAGTTAAGATCTTGAAGTTGTGAAGTTATGAATTTCAAGTTTTAAACTTTAAGATACTAAGTTCTGATTTATCTTAAAGTTAAGATCTTGAAGTTGTGAAGTTATGAATTTCAAGTTTTAAACTTTAAGCTAAAAACTTTCTGATTTATCTTAAAGTTAAGATCTTGAAGTTGTGAAGTTATGAATTTCAAGTTTTAAACTTTAAGCTAAAAACTTTCTGATTTATCTTAAAGTTAAGATCTTGAAGTTGTGAAGTTATGAATTGCAAGTTTTAAACTTTAAGCTAAAAACTTTCTGATTTATCTTAAAGTTAAGATCTTGAAGTTGTGAAGTTATGAATTTCAAGTTTTAAACTTTAAGATACTAAGTTCTGATTTATCTTAAAGTTAAGATCTTGAAGTTGTGAAGTTATGAATTGCAAGTTTTAAACTTTAAGCTAAAAACTTTCTGATTTATCTTAAAGTTAAGATCTTGAAGTTGTGAAGTTATGAATTTCAAGTTTTAAACTTTAAGATACTAAGTTCTGATTTATCTTAAAGTTAAGATCTTGAAGTTGTGAAGTTATGAATTTCAAGTTTTAAACTTTAAGATACTAAGTTCTGATTTATCTTAAAGTTAAGATCTTGAAGTTGTGAAGTTATGAATTGCAAGTTTTAAACTTTAAGCTAAAAACTTTCTGATTTATCTTAAAGTTAAGATCTTGAAGTTGTGAAGTTATGAATTTCAAGTTTTAAACTTTAAGCTAAAAACTTTCTGATTTATCTTAAAGTTAAGATCTTGAAGTTGTGAAGTTATGAATTTCAAGTTTTAAACTTTAAGCTAAAAACTTTCTGATTTATCTTAAAGTTAAGATCTTGAAGTTGTGAAGTTATGAATTTCAAGTTTTAAACTTTAAGCTAAAAACTTTCTGATTTATCTTAAAGTTAAGATCTTGAAGTTGTGAAGTTATGAATTTCAAGTTTTAAACTTTAAGCTAAAAACTTTCTGATTTATCTTAAAGTTAAGATCTTGAAGTTGTGAAGTTATGAATTGCAAGTTTTAAACTTTAAGCTAAAAACTTTCTGATTTATCTTAAAGTTAAGATCTTGAAGTTGTGAAGTTATGAATTGCAAGTTTTAAACTTTAAGATACTAAGTTCTGATTTATCTTAAAGTTAAGATCTTGAAGTTGTGAAGTTATGAATTTCAAGTTTTAAACTTTAAGATAGTAAGTTCTGATTTATCTTAAAGTTAAGATCTTGAAGTTGTGAAGTTATGAATTGCAAGTTTTAAACTTTAAGCTAAAAACTTTCTGATTTATCTTAAAGTTAAGATCTTGAAGTTGTGAAGTTATGAATTTCAAGTTTTAAACTTTAAGATACTAAGTTCTGATTTATCTTAAAGTTAAGATCTTGAAGTTGTGAAGTTATGAATTGCAAGTTTTAAACTTTAAGCTAAAAACTTTCTGATTTATCTTAAAGTTAAGATCTTGAAGTTGTGAAGTTATGAATTTCAAGTTTTAAACTTTAAGATACTAAGTTCTGATTTATCTTAAAGTTAAGATCTTGAAGTTGTGAAGTTATGAATTGCAAGTTTTAAACTTTAAGCTAAAAACTTTCTGATTTATCTTAAAGTTAAGATCTTGAAGTTGTGAAGTTATGAATTTCAAGTTTTAAACTTTAAGCTAAAAACTTTCTGATTTATCTTAAAGTTAAGATCTTGAAGTTGTGAAGTTATGAATTTCAAGTTTTAAACTTTAAGCTAAAAACTTTCTGATTTATCTTAAAGTTAAGATCTTGAAGTTGTGAAGTTATGAATTTCAAGTTTTAAACTTTAAGCTAAAAACTTTCTGATTTATCTTAAAGTTAAGATCTTGAAGTTGTGAAGTTATGAATTGCAAGTTTTAAACTTTAAGCTAAAAACTTTCTGATTTATCTTAAAGTTAAGATCTTGAAGTTGTGAAGTTATGAATTGCAAGTTTTAAACTTTAAGATACTAAGTTCTGATTTATCTTAAAGTTAAGATCTTGAAGTTGTGAAGTTATGAATTGCAAGTTTTAAACTTTAAGCTAAAAACTTTCTGATTTATCTTAAAGTTAAGATCTTGAAGTTGTGAAGTTATGAATTGCAAGTTTTAAACTTTAAGATACTAAGTTCTGATTTATCTTAAAGTTAAGATCTTGAAGTTGTGAAGTTATGAATTGCAAGTTTTAAACTTTAAGATACTAAGTTCTGATTTATCTTAAAGTTAAGATCTTGAAGTTGTGAAGTTATGAATTTCAAGTTTTAAACTTTAAGCTAAAAACTTTGTGATTTATCTTAAAGTTAAGATCTTGAAGTTGTGAAGTTATGAATTTCAAGTTTTAAACTTTAAGATACTAAGTTCTGATTTATCTTAAAGTTAAGATCTTGAAGTTGTGAAGTTATGAATTGCAAGTTTTAAACTTTAAGATACTAAGTTCTGATTTATCTTATAGTTAAGATCTTGAAGTTGTGAAGTTATGAATTTCAAGTTTTAAACTTTAAGATACTAAGTTCTGATTTATCTTAAAGTTAAGATCTTGAAGTTGTGAAGTTATGAATTTCAAGTTTTAAACTTTAAGCTAAAAACTTTCTGATTTATCTTAAAGTTAAGATCTTGAAGTTGTGAAGTTATGAATTTCAAGTTTTAAACTTTAAGCTAAAAACTTTCTGATTTATCTTAAAGTTAAGATCTTGAAGTTGTGAAGTTATGAATTTCAAGTTTTAAACTTTAAGCTAAAAACTTTCTGATTTATCTTAAAGTTAAGATCTTGAAGTTGTGAAGTTATGAATTTCAAGTTTTAAACTTTAAGCTAAAAACTTTCTGATTTATCTTAAAGTTAAGATCTTGAAGTTGTGAAGTTATGAATTTCAAGTTTTAAACTTTAAGATACTAAGTTCTGATTTATCTTAAAGTTAAGATCTTGAAGTTGTGAAGTTATGAATTGCAAGTTTTAAACTTTAAGCTAAAAACTTTCTGATTTATCTTAAAGTTAAGATCTTGAAGTTGTGAAGTTATGAATTGCAAGTTTTAAACTTTAAGATACTAAGTTCTGATTTATCTTAAAGTTAAGATCTTGAAGTTGTGAAGTTATGAATTGCAAGTTTTAAACTTTAAGCTAAAAACTTTCTGATTTATCTTAAAGTTAAGATCTTGAAGTTGTGAAGTTATGAATTTCAAGTTTTAAACTTTAAGATACTAAGTTCTGATTTATCTTAAAGTTAAGATCTTGAAGTTGTGAAGTTATGAATTTCAAGTTTTAAACTTTAAGCTAAAAACTTTCTGATTTATCTTAAAGTTAAGATCTTGAAGTTGTGAAGTTATGAATTTCAAGTTTTAAACTTTAAGCTAAAAACTTTCTGATTTATCTTAAAGTTAAGATCTTGAAGTTGTGAAGTTATGAATTGCAAGTTTTAAACTTTAAGCTAAAAACTTTCTGATTTATCTTAAAGTTAAGATCTTGAAGTTGTGAAGTTATGAATTTCAAGTTTTAAACTTTAAGATACTAAGTTCTGATTTATCTTAAAGTTAAGATCTTGAAGTTGTGAAGTTATGAATTGCAAGTTTTAAACTTTAAGCTAAAAACTTTCTGATTTATCTTAAAGTTAAGATCTTGAAGTTGTGAAGTTATGAATTTCAAGTTTTAAAATTTAAGATACTAAGTTCTGATTTATCTTAAAGTTAAGATCTTGAAGTTGTGAAGTTATGAATTTCAAGTTTTAAACTTTAAGATACTAAGTTCTGATTTATCTTAAAGTTAAGATCTTGAAGTTGTGAAGTTATGAATTTCAAGTTTTAAACTTTAAGATACTAAGTTCTGATTTATCTTAAAGTTAAGATCTTGAAGTTGTGAAGTTATGAATTGCAAGTTTTAAACTTTAAGCTAAAAACTTTCTGATTTATCTTAAAGTTAAGATCTTGAAGTTGTGAAGTTATGAATTTCAAGTTTTAAACTTTAAGCTAAAAACTTTCTGATTTATCTTAAAGTTAAGATCTTGAAGTTGTGAAGTTATGAATTTCAAGTTTTAAACTTTAAGCTAAAAACTTTCTGATTTATCTTAAAGTTAAGATCTTGAAGTTGTGAAGTTATGAATTTCAAGTTTTAAACTTTAAGCTAAAAACTTTCTGATTTATCTTAAAGTTAAGATCTTGAAGTTGTGAAGTTATGAATTTCAAGTTTTAAACTTTAAGCTAAAAACTTTCTGATTTATCTTAAAGTTAAGATCTTGAAGTTGTGAAGTTATGAATTGCAAGTTTTAAACTTTAAGCTAAAAACTTTCTGATTTATCTTAAAGTTAAGATCTTGAAGTTTTGAAGTTATGAATTTCAAGTTTTAAACTTTAAGATACTAAGTTCTGATTTATCTTAAAGTTAAGATCTTGAAGTTGTGAAGTTATGAATTGCAAGTTTTAAACTTTAAGATACTAAGTTCTGATTTATCTTAAAGTTAAGATCTTGAAGTTGTGAAGTTATGAATTGCAAGTTTTAAACTTTAAGCTAAAAACTTTCTGATTTATCTTAAAGTTAAGATCTTGAAGTTGTGAAGTTATGAATTTCAAGTTTTAAACTTTAAGCTAAAAACTTTCTGATTTATCTTAAAGTTAAGATCTTGAAGTTGTGAAGTTATGAATTGCAAGTTTTAAACTTTAAGCTAAAAACTTTCTGATTTATCTTAAAGTTAAGATCTTGAAGTTGTGAAGTTATGAATTTCAAGTTTTAAACTTTAAGATACTAAGTTCTGATTTATCTTAAAGTTAAGATCTTGAAGTTGTGAAGTTATGAATTGCAAGTTTTAAACTTTAAGCTAAAAACTTTCTGATTTATCTTAAAGTTAAGATCTTGAAGTTGTGAAGTTATGAATTTCAAGTTTTAAACTTTAAGCTAAAAACTTTCTGATTTATCTTAAAGTTAAGATCTTGAAGTTGTGAAGTTATGAATTGCAAGTTTTAAACTTTAAGCTAAAAACTTTCTGATTTATCTTAAAGTTAAGATCTTGAAGTTGTGAAGTTATGAATTTCAAGTTTTAAACTTTAAGATACTAAGTTCTGATTTATCTTAAAGTTAAGATCTTGAAGTTGTGAAGTTATGAATTTCAAGTTTTAAACTTTAAGCTAAAAACTTTCTGATTTATCTTAAAGTTAAGATCTTGAAGTTGTGAAGTTATGAATTTCAAGTTTTAAACTTTAAGCTAAAAACTTTCTGATTTATCTTAAAGTTAAGATCTTGAAGTTGTGAAGTTATGAATTGCAAGTTTTAAACTTTAAGCTAAAAACTTTCTGATTTATCTTAAAGTTTAGATCTTGAAGTTGTGAAGTTATGAATTTCAAGTTTTACACTTTAAGATACTAAGTTCTGATTTATCTTAAAGTTAAGATCTTGAAGTTGTGAAGTTATGAATTGCAAGTTTTAAACTTTAAGCTAAAAACTTTCTGATTTATCTTAAAGTTAAGATCTTGAAGTTGTGAAGTTATGAATTTCAAGTTTTAAACTTTAAGATACTAAGTTCTGATTTATCTTAAAGTTAAGATCTTGAAGTTGTGAAGTTATGAATTTCAAGTTTTAAACTTTAAGATACTAAGTTCTGATTTATCTTAAAGTTAAGATCTTGAAGTTGTGAAGTTATGAATTTCAAGTTTTAAACTTTAAGATACTAAGTTCTGATTTATCTTAAAGTTAAGATCTTGAAGTTGTGAAGTTACGAATTGCAAGTTTTAAACTTTAAGCTAAAAACTTTCTGATTTATCTTAAAGTTAAGATCTTGAAGTTGTGAAGTTATGAATTTCAAGTTTTAAACTTTAAGCTAAAAACTTTCTGATTTATCTTAAAGTTAAGATCTTGAAGTTGCGAAGTTATGAATTTCAAGTTTTAAACTTTAAGCTAAAAACATTCTGATTTATCTTAAAGTTAAGATCTTGAAGTTGTGAAGTTATGAATTTCAAGTTTTAAACTTTAAGCTAAAAACTTTCTGATTTATCTTAAAGTTAAGATCTTGAAGTTGTGAAGTTATGAATTTCAAGTTTTAAACTTTAAGCTAAAAACTTTCTGATTTATCTTAAAGTTAAGATCTTGAAGTTGTGAAGTTATGAATTGCAAGTTTTAAACTTTAAGCTAAAAACTTTCTGATTTATCTTAAAGTTAAGATCTTGAAGTTGTGAAGTTATGAATTTCAAGTTTTAAACTTTAAGATACTAAGTTCTGATTTATCTTAAAGTTAAGATCTTGAAGTTGTGAAGTTATGAATTGCAAGTTTTAAACTTTAAGATACTAAGTTCTGATTTATCTTAAAGTTAAGATCTTGAAGTTGTGAAGTTATGAATTGCAAGTTTTAAACTTTAAGCTAAAAACTTTCTGATTTATCTTAAAGTTAAGATCTTGAAGTTGTGAAGTTATGAATTTCAAGTTTTAAACTTTAAGCTAAAAACTTTCTGATTTATCTTAAAGTTAAGATCTTGAAGTTGTGAAGTTATGAATTGCAAGTTTTAAACTTTAAGCTAAAAACTTTCTGATTTATCTTAAAGTTAAGATCTTGAAGTTGTGAAGTTATGAATTTCAAGTTATAAACTTTAAGATACTAAGTTCTGATTTATCTTAAAGTTAAGATCTTGAAGTTGTGAAGTTATGAATTGCAAGTTTTAAACTTTAAGCTAAAAACTTTCTGATTTATCTTAAAGTTAAGATCTTGAAGTTGTGAAGTTATGAATTTCAAGTTTTAAACTTTAAGCTAAAAACTTTCTGATTTATCTTAAAGTTAAGATCTTGAAGTTGTGAAGTTATGAATTGCAAGTTTTAAACTTTAAGCTAAAAACTTTCTGATTTATCTTAAAGTTAAGATCTTGAAGTTGTGAAGTTATGAATTGCAAGTTTTAAACTTTAAGCTAAAAACTTTCTGATTTATCTTAAAGTTAAGATCTTGAAGTTGTGAAGTTATGAATTTCAAGTTTTAAACTTTAAGATACTAAGTTCTGATTTATCTTAAAGTTAAGATCTTGAAGTTGTGAAGTTATGAATTGCAAGTTTTAAACTTTAAGCTAAAAACTTTCTGATTTATCTTAAAGTTAAGATCTTGAAGTTGTGAAGTTATGAATTTCAAGTTTTAAACTTTAAGCTAAAAACTTTCTGATTTATCTTAAAGTTAAGATCTTGAAGTTGTGAAGTTATGAATTTCAAGTTTTAAACTTTAAGCTAAAAACTTTCTGATTTATCTTAAAGTTAAGATCTTGAAGTTGTGAAGTTATGAATTGCAAGTTTTAAACTTTAAGCTAAAAACTTTCTGATTTATCTTAAAGTTAAGATCTTGAAGTTGTGAAGTTATGAATTTCAAGTTTTAAACTTTAAGCTAAAAACTTTCTGATTTATCTTAAAGTTAAGATCTTGAAGTTGTGAAGTTATGAATTTCAAGTTTTAAACTTTAAGATACTAAGTTCTGATTTATCTTAAAGTTAAGATCTTGAAGTTGTGAAGTTATGAATTTCAAGTTTTAAACTTTAAGATACTAAGTTCTGATTTATCTTAAAGTTAAGATCTTGAAGTTGTGAAGTTATGAATTGCAAGTTTTAAACTTTAAGCTAAAAACTTTCTGATTTATCTTAAAGTTAAGATCTTGAAGTTGTGAAGTTATGAATTTCAAGTTTTAAACTTTAAGATACTAAGTTCTGATTTATCTTAAAGTTAAGATCTTGAAGTTGTGAAGTTATGAATTGCAAGTTTTAAACTTTAAGCTAAAAACTTTCTGATTTATCTTAAAGTTAAGATCTTGAAGTTGTGAAGTTATGAATTGCAAGTTTTAAACTTTAAGCTAAAAACTTTCTGATTTATCTTAAAGTTAAGATCTTGAAGTTGTGAAGTTATGAATTTCAAGTTTTAAACTTTAAGATACTAAGTTCTGATTTATCTTAAAGTTAAGATCTTGAAGTTGTGAAGTTATGAATTTCAAGTTTTAAACTTTAAGCTAAAAACTTTCTGATTTATCTTAAAGTTAAGATCTTGAAGTTGTGAAGTTATGAATTTCAAGTTTTAAACTTTAAGCTAAAAACTTTCTGATTTATCTTAAAGTTAAGATCTTGAAGTTGTGAAGTTATGAATTGCAAGTTTTAAACTTTAAGCTAAAAACTTTCTGATTTATCTTAAAGTTAAGATCTTGAAGTTGTGAAGTTATGAATTTCAAGTTTTAAACTTTAAGCTAAAAACTTTCTGATTTATCTTAAAGTTAAGATCTTGAAGTTGTGAAGTTATGAATTTCAAGTTTTAAACTTTAAGATACTAAGTTCTGATTTATCTTAAAGTTAAGATCTTGAAGTTGTGAAGTTATGAATTTCAAGTTTTAAACTTTAAGATACTAAGTTCTGATTTATCTTAAAGTTAAGATCTTGAAGTTGTGAAGTTATGAATTTCAAGTTTTAAACTTTAAGATACTAAGTTCTGATTTATCTTAAAGTTAAGATCTTGAAGTTGTGAAGTTATGAATTTCAAGTTTTAAACTTTAAGCTAAAAACTTTCTGATTTATCTTAAAGTTAAGATCTTGAAGTTGTGAAGTTATGAATTTCAAGTTTTAAACTTTAAGATACTAAGTTCTGATTTATCTTAAAGTTAAGATCTTGAAGTTGTGAAGTTATGAATTTCAAGTTTTAAACTTTAAGCTAAAAACTTTCTGATTTATCTTAAAGTTAAGATCTTGAAGTTGTGAAGTTATGAATTTCAAGTTTTAAACTTTAAGATACTAAGTTCTGATTTATCTTAAAGTTAAGATCTTGAAGTTGTGAAGTTATGAATTGCAAGTTTTAAACTTTAAGCTAAAAACTTTCTGATTTATCTTAAAGTTAAGATCTTGAAGTTGTGAAGTTATGAATTGCAAGTTTTAAACTTTAAGATACTAAGTTCTGATTTATCTTAAAGTTAAGATCTTGAAGTTGTGAAGTTATGAATTGCAAGTTTTAAACTTTAAGCTAAAAACTTTCTGATTTATCTTAAAGTTAAGATCTTGAAGTTGTGAAGTTATGAATTGCAAGTTTTAAACTTTAAGATACTAAGTTCTGATTTATCTTAAAGTTAAGATCTTGAAGTTGTGAAGTTATGAATTGCAAGTTTTAAACTTTAAGCTAAAAACTTTCTGATTTATCTTAAAGTTAAGATCTTGAAGTTGTGAAGTTATGAATTTCAAGTTTTAAACTTTAAGATACTAAGTTCTGATTTATCTTAAAGTTAAGATCTTGAAGTTGTGAAGTTATGAATTTCAAGTTTTAAACTTTAAGCTAAAAACTTTCTGATTTATCTTAAAGTTAAGATCTTGAAGTTGTGAAGTTATGAATTGCAAGTTTTAAACTTTAAGCTAAAAACTTTCTGATTTATCTTAAAGTTAAGATCTTGAAGTTGTGAAGTTATGAATTTCAAGTTTTAAACTTTAAGCTAAAAACTTTCTGATTTATCTTAAAGTTAAGATCTTGAAGTTGTGAAGTTATGAATTTCAAGTTTTAAACTTTAAGCTAAAAACTTTCTGATTTATCTTAAAGTTAAGATCTTGAAGTTGTGAAGTTATGAATTGCAAGTTTTAAACTTTAAGCTAAAAACTTTCTGATTTATCTTAAAGTTAAGATCTTGAAGTTGTGAAGTTATGAATTTCAAGTTTTAAACTTTAAGCTAAAAACTTTCTGATTTATCTTAAAGTTAAGATCTTGAAGTTGTGAAGTTATGAATTTCAAGTTTTAAACTTTAAGCTAAAAACTTTCTGATTTATCTTAAAGTTAAGATCTTGAAGTTGTGAAGTTATGAATTGCAAGTTTTAAACTTTAAGATACTAAGTTCTGATTTATCTTAAAGTTAAGATCTTGAAGTTGTGAAGTTATGAATTGCAAGTTTTAAACTTTAAGATACTAAGTTCTGATTTATCTTAAAGTTAAGATCTTGAAGTTGTGAAGTTATGAATTGCAAGTTTTAAACTTTAAGCTAAAAACTTTCTGATTTATCTTAAAGTTAAGATCTTGAAGTTGTGAAGTTATGAATTTCAAGTTTTAAACTTTAAGATACTAAGTTCTGATTTATCTTAAAGTTAAGATCTTGAAGTTGTGAAGTTATGAATTTCAAGTTTTAAACTTTAAGATACTAAGTTCTGATTTATCTTAAAGTTAAGATCTTGAAGTTGTGAAGTTATGAATTTCAAGTTTTAAACTTTAAGATACTAAGTTCTGATTTATCTTAAAGTTAAGATCTTGAAGTTGTGAAGTTATGAATTGCAAGTTTTAAACTTTAAGCTAAAAACTTTCTGATTTATCTTAAAGTTAAGATCTTGAAGTTGTGAAGTTATGAATTTCAAGTTTTAAACTTTAAGCTAAAAACTTTCTGATTTATCTTAAAGTTAAGATCTTGAAGTTGTGAAGTTATGAATTTCAAGTTTTAAACTTTAAGCTAAAAACTTTCTGATTTATCTTAAAGTTAAGATCTTGAAGTTGTGAAGTTATGAATTTCAAGTTTTAAACTTTAAGCTAAAAACTTTCTGATTTATCTTAAAGTTAAGATCTTGAAGTTGTGAAGTTATGAATTTCAAGTTTTAAACTTTAAGCTAAAAACTTTCTGATTTATCTTAAAGTTAAGATCTTGAAGTTGTGAAGTTATGAATTGCAAGTTTTAAACTTTAAGCTAAAAACTTTCTGATTTATCTTAAAGTTAAGATCTTGAAGTTGTGAAGTTATGAATTGCAAGTTTTAAACTTTAAGCTAAAAACTTTCTGATTTATCTTAAAGTTAAGATCTTGAAGTTGTGAAGTTATGAATTTCAAGTTTTAAACTTTAAGATACTAAGTTCTGATTTATCTTAAAGTTAAGATCTTGAAGTTGTGAAGTTATGAATTGCAAGTTTTAAACTTTAAGCTAAAAACTTTCTGATTTATCTTAAAGTTAAGATCTTGAAGTTGTGAAGTTATGAATTTCAAGTTTTAAAATTTAAGATACTAAGTTCTGATTTATCTTAAAGTTAAGATCTTGAAGTTGTGAAGTTATGAATTTCAAGTTTTAAACTTTAAGATACTAAGTTCTGATTTATCTTAAAGTTAAGATCTTGAAGTTGTGAAGTTATGAATTTCAAGTTTTAAACTTTAAGATACTAAGTTCTGATTTATCTTAAAGTTAAGATCTTGAAGTTGTGAAGTTATGAATTGCAAGTTTTAAACTTTAAGCTAAAAACTTTCTGATTTATCTTAAAGTTAAGATCTTGAAGTTGTGAAGTTATGAATTTCAAGTTTTAAACTTTAAGCTAAAAACTTTCTGATTTATCTTAAAGTTAAGATCTTGAAGTTGTGAAGTTATGAATTTCAAGTTTTAAACTTTAAGCTAAAAACTTTCTGATTTATCTTAAAGTTAAGATCTTGAAGTTGTGAAGTTATGAATTTCAAGTTTTAAACTTTAAGCTAAAAACTTTCTGATTTATCTTAAAGTTAAGATCTTGAAGTTGTGAAGTTATGAATTTCAAGTTTTAAACTTTAAGCTAAAAACTTTCTGATTTATCTTAAAGTTAAGATCTTGAAGTTGTGAAGTTATGAATTGCAAGTTTTAAACTTTAAGCTAAAAACTTTCTGATTTATCTTAAAGTTAAGATCTTGAAGTTGTGAAGTTATGAATTTCAAGTTTTAAACTTTAAGATACTAAGTTCTGATTTATCTTAAAGTTAAGATCTTGAAGTTGTGAAGTTATGAATTGCAAGTTTTAAACTTTAAGATACTAAGTTCTGATTTATCTTAAAGTTAAGATCTTGAAGTTGTGAAGTTATGAATTGCAAGTTTTAAACTTTAAGCTAAAAACTTTCTGATTTATCTTAAAGTTAAGATCTTGAAGTTGTGAAGTTATGAATTTCAAGTTTTAAACTTTAAGCTAAAAACTTTCTGATTTATCTTAAAGTTAAGATCTTGAAGTTGTGAAGTTATGAATTGCAAGTTTTAAACTTTAAGCTAAAAACTTTCTGATTTATCTTAAAGTTAAGATCTTGAAGTTGTGAAGTTATGAATTTCAAGTTTTAAACTTTAAGATACTAAGTTCTGATTTATCTTAAAGTTAAGATCTTGAAGTTGTGAAGTTATGAATTGCAAGTTTTAAACTTTAAGCTAAAAACTTTCTGATTTATCTTAAAGTTAAGATCTTGAAGTTGTGAAGTTATGAATTTCAAGTTTTAAACTTTAAGCTAAAAACTTTCTGATTTATCTTAAAGTTAAGATCTTGAAGTTGTGAAGTTATGAATTGCAAGTTTTAAACTTTAAGCTAAAAACTTTCTGATTTATCTTAAAGTTAAGATCTTGAAGTTGTGAAGTTATGAATTTCAAGTTTTAAACTTTAAGATACTAAGTTCTGATTTATCTTAAAGTTAAGATCTTGAAGTTGTGAAGTTATGAATTTCAAGTTTTAAACTTTAAGCTAAAAACTTTCTGATTTATCTTAAAGTTAAGATCTTGAAGTTGTGAAGTTATGAATTTCAAGTTTTAAACTTTAAGCTAAAAACTTTCTGATTTATCTTAAAGTTAAGATCTTGAAGTTGTGAAATTATGAATTGCAAGTTTTAAACTTTAAGCTAAAAACTTTCTCATTTATCTTAAAGTTTAGATCTTGAAGTTGTGAAGTTATGAATTTCAAGTTTTACACTTTAAGATACTAAGTTCTGATTTATCTTAAAGTTAAGATCTTGAAGTTGTGAAGTTATGAATTGCAAGTTTTAAACTTTAAGCTAAAAACTTTCTGATTTATCTTAAAGTTAAGATCTTGAAGTTGTGAAGTTATGAATTTCAAGTTTTAAACTTTAAGATACTAAGTTCTGATTTATCTTAAAGTTAAGATCTTGAAGTTGTGAAGTTATGAATTTCAAGTTTTAAACTTTAAGATACTAAGTTCTGATTTATCTTAAAGTTAAGATCTTGAAGTTGTGAAGTTATGAATTTCAAGTTTTAAACTTTAAGATACTAAGTTCTGATTTATCTTAAAGTTAAGATCTTGAAGTTGTGAAGTTACGAATTGCAAGTTTTAAACTTTAAGCTAAAAACTTTCTGATTTATCTTAAAGTTAAGATCTTGAAGTTGTGAAGTTATGAATTTCAAGTTTTAAACTTTAAGCTAAAAACTTTCTGATTTATCTTAAAGTTAAGATCTTGAAGTTGTGAAGTTATGAATTTCAAGTTTTAAACTTTAAGCTAAAAACTTTCTGATTTATCTTAAAGTTAAGATCTTGAAGTTGTGAAGTTATGAATTTCAAGTTTTAAACTTTAAGCTAAAAACTTTCTGATTTATCTTAAAGTTAAGATCTTGAAGTTGTGAAGTTATGAATTTCAAGTTTTAAACTTTAAGCTAAAAACTTTCTGATTTATCTTAAAGTTAAGATCTTGAAGTTGTGAAGTTATGAATTGCAAGTTTTAAACTTTAAGCTAAAAACTTTCTGATTTATCTTAAAGTTAAGATCTTGAAGTTGTGAAGTTATGAATTTCAAGTTTTAAACTTTAAGATACTAAGTTCTGATTTATCTTAAAGTTAAGATCTTGAAGTTGTGAAGTTATGAATTGCAAGTTTTAAACTTTAAGATACTAAGTTCTGATTTATCTTAAAGTTAAGATCTTGAAGTTGTGAAGTTATGAATTGCAAGTTTTAAACTTTAAGCTAAAAACTTTCTGATTTATCTTAAAGTTAAGATCTTGAAGTTGTGAAGTTATGAATTTCAAGTTTTAAACTTTAAGATACTAAGTTCTGATTTATCTTAAAGTTAAGATCTTGAAGTTGTGAAGTTATGAATTGCAAGTTTTAAACTTTAAGCTAAAAACTTTCTGATTTATCTTAAAGTTAAGATCTTGAAGTTGTGAAGTTATGAATTTCAAGTTTTAAACTTTAAGATACTAAGTTCTGATTTATCTTAAAGTTAAGATCTTGAAGTTGTGAAGTTATGAATTGCAAGTTTTAAACTTTAAGCTAAAAACTTTCTGATTTATCTTAAAGTTAAGATCTTGAAGTTGTGAAGTTATGAATTTCAAGTTTTAAACTTTAAGCTAAAAACTTTCTGATTTATCTTAAAGTTAAGATCTTGAAGTTGTGAAGTTATGAATTGCAAGTTTTAAACTTTAAGCTAAAAACTTTCTGATTTATCTTAAAGTTAAGATCTTGAAGTTGTGAAGTTATGAATTGCAAGTTTTAAACTTTAAGCTAAAAACTTTCTGATTTATCTTAAAGTTAAGATCTTGAAGTTGTGAAGTTATGAATTTCAAGTTTTAAACTTTAAGATACTAAGTTCTGATTTATCTTAAAGTTAAGATCTTGAAGTTGTGAAGTTATGAATTGCAAGTTTTAAACTTTAAGCTAAAAACTTTCTGATTTATCTTAAAGTTAAGATCTTGAAGTTGTGAAGTTATGAATTTCAAGTTTTAAACTTTAAGCTAAAAACTTTCTGATTTATCTTAAAGTTAAGATCTTGAAGTTGTGAAGTTATGAATTTCAAGTTTTAAACTTTAAGCTAAAAACTTTCTGATTTATCTTAAAGTTAAGATCTTGAAGTTGTGAAGTTATGAATTGCAAGTTTTAAACTTTAAGCTAAAAACTTTCTGATTTATCTTAAAGTTAAGATCTTGAAGTTGTGAAGTTATGAATTTCAAGTTTTAAACTTTAAGCTAAAAACTTTCTGATTTATCTTAAAGTTAAGATCTTGAAGTTGTGAAGTTATGAATTTCAAGTTTTAAACTTTAAGATACTAAGTTCTGATTTATCTTAAAGTTAAGATCTTGAAGTTGTGAAGTTATGAATTTCAAGTTTTAAACTTTAAGATACTAAGTTCTGATTTATCTTAAAGTTAAGATCTTGAAGTTGTGAAGTTATGAATTGCAAGTTTTAAACTTTAAGCTAAAAACTTTCTGATTTATCTTAAAGTTAAGATCTTGAAGTTGTGAAGTTATGAATTTCAAGTTTTAAACTTTAAGATACTAAGTTCTGATTTATCTTAAAGTTAAGATCTTGAAGTTGTGAAGTTATGAATTGCAAGTTTTAAACTTTAAGCTAAAAACTTTCTGATTTATCTTAAAGTTAAGATCTTGAAGTTGTGAAGTTATGAATTGCAAGTTTTAAACTTTAAGCTAAAAACTTTCTGATTTATCTTAAAGTTAAGATCTTGAAGTTGTGAAGTTATGAATTTCAAGTTTTAAACTTTAAGATACTAAGTTCTGATTTATCTTAAAGTTAAGATCTTGAAGTTGTGAAGTTATGAATTTCAAGTTTTAAACTTTAAGCTAAAAACTTTCTGATTTATCTTAAAGTTAAGATCTTGAAGTTGTGAAGTTATGAATTTCAAGTTTTAAACTTTAAGCTAAAAACTTTCTGATTTATCTTAAAGTTAAGATCTTGAAGTTGTGAAGTTATGAATTGCAAGTTTTAAACTTTAAGCTAAAAACTTTCTGATTTATCTTAAAGTTAAGATCTTGAAGTTGTGAAGTTATGAATTTCAAGTTTTAAACTTTAAGCTAAAAACTTTCTGATTTATCTTAAAGTTAAGATCTTGAAGTTGTGAAGTTATGAATTTCAAGTTTTAAACTTTAAGATACTAAGTTCTGATTTATCTTAAAGTTAAGATCTTGAAGTTGTGAAGTTATGAATTTCAAGTTTTAAACTTTAAGATACTAAGTTCTGATTTATCTTAAAGTTAAGATCTTGAAGTTGTGAAGTTATGAATTTCAAGTTTTAAACTTTAAGATACTAAGTTCTGATTTATCTTAAAGTTAAGATCTTGAAGTTGTGAAGTTATGAATTTCAAGTTTTAAACTTTAAGCTAAAAACTTTCTGATTTATCTTAAAGTTAAGATCTTGAAGTTGTGAAGTTATGAATTTCAAGTTTTAAACTTTAAGATACTAAGTTCTGATTTATCTTAAAGTTAAGATCTTGAAGTTGTGAAGTTATGAATTTCAAGTTTTAAACTTTAAGCTAAAAACTTTCTGATTTATCTTAAAGTTAAGATCTTGAAGTTGTGAAGTTATGAATTTCAAGTTTTAAACTTTAAGATACTAAGTTCTGATTTATCTTAAAGTTAAGATCTTGAAGTTGTGAAGTTATGAATTGCAAGTTTTAAACTTTAAGCTAAAAACTTTCTGATTTATCTTAAAGTTAAGATCTTGAAGTTGTGAAGTTATGAATTGCAAGTTTTAAACTTTAAGATACTAAGTTCTGATTTATCTTAAAGTTAAGATCTTGAAGTTGTGAAGTTATGAATTGCAAGTTTTAAACTTTAAGCTAAAAACTTTCTGATTTATCTTAAAGGTAAGATCTTGAAGTTGTGAAGTTATGAATTGCAAGTTTTAAACTTTAAGATACTAAGTTCTGATTTATCTTAAAGTTAAGATCTTGAAGTTGTGAAGTTATGAATTGCAAGTTTTAAACTTTAAGCTAAAAACTTTCTGATTTATCTTAAAGTTAAGATCTTGAAGTTGTGAAGTTATGAATTTCAAGTTTTAAACTTTAAGATACTAAGTTCTGATTTATCTTAAAGTTAAGATCTTGAAGTTGTGAAGTTATGAATTTCAAGTTTTAAACTTTAAGCTAAAAACTTTCTGATTTATCTTAAAGTTAAGATCTTGAAGTTGTGAAGTTATGAATTGCAAGTTTTAAACTTTAAGCTAAAAACTTTCTGATTTATCTTAAAGTTAAGATCTTGAAGTTGTGAAGTTATGAATTTCAAGTTTTAAACTTTAAGCTAAAAACTTTCTGATTTATCTTAAAGTTAAGATCTTGAAGTTGTGAAGTTATGAATTTCAAGTTTTAAACTTTAAGCTAAAAACTTTCTGATTTATCTTAAAGTTAAGATCTTGAAGTTGTGAAGTTATGAATTGCAAGTTTTAAACTTTAAGCTAAAAACTTTCTGATTTATCTTAAAGTTAAGATCTTGAAGTTGTGAAGTTATGAATTTCAAGTTTTAAACTTTAAGCTAAAAACTTTCTGATTTATCTTAAAGTTAAGATCTTGAAGTTGTGAAGTTATGAATTTCAAGTTTTAAACTTTAAGCTAAAAACTTTCTGATTTATCTTAAAGTTAAGATCTTGAAGTTGTGAAGTTATGAATTGCAAGTTTTAAACTTTAAGATACTAAGTTCTGATTTATCTTAAAGTTAAGATCTTGAAGTTGTGAAGTTATGAATTGCAAGTTTTAAACTTTAAGATACTAAGTTCTGATTTATCTTAAAGTTAAGATCTTGAAGTTGTGAAGTTATGAATTGCAAGTTTTAAACTTTAAGCTAAAAACTTTCTGATTTATCTTAAAGTTAAGATCTTGAAGTTGTGAAGTTATGAATTTCAAGTTTTAAACTTTAAGATACTAAGTTCTGATTTATCTTAAAGTTAAGATCTTGAAGTTGTGAAGTTATGAATTTCAAGTTTTAAACTTTAAGATACTAAGTTCTGATTTATCTTAAAGTTAAGATCTTGAAGTTGTGAAGTTATGAATTGCAAGTTTTAAACTTTAAGATACTAAGTTCTGATTTATCTTAAAGTTAAGATCTTGAAGTTGTGAAGTTATGAATTGCAAGTTTTAAACTTTAAGCTAAAAACTTTCTGATTTATCTTAAAGTTAAGATCTTGAAGTTGTGAAGTTATGAATTTCAAGTTTTAAACTTTAAGATACTAAGTTCTGATTTATCTTAAAGTTAAGATCTTGAAGTTGTGAAGTTATGAATTTCAAGTTTTAAACTTTAAGATACTAAGTTCTGATTTATCTTAAAGTTAAGATCTTGAAGTTGTGAAGTTATGAATTTCAAGTTTTAAACTTTAAGATACTAAGTTCTGATTTATCTTAAAGTTAAGATCTTGAAGTTGTGAAGTTATGAATTTCAAGTTTTAAACTTTAAGATACTAAGTTCTGATTTATCTTAAAGTTAAGATCTTGAAGTTGTGAAGTTATGAATTGCAAGTTTTAAACTTTAAGCTAAAAACTTTCTGATTTATCTTAAAGTTAAGATCTTGAAGTTGTGAAGTTATGAATTGCAAGTTTTAAACTTTAAGCTAAAAACTTTCTGATTTATCTTAAAGTTAAGATCTTGAAGTTGTGAAGTTATGAATTGCAAGTTTTAAACTTTAAGCTAAAAACTTTCTGATTTATCTTAAAGTTAAGATCTTGAAGTTGTGAAGTTATGAATTTCAAGTTTTAAACTTTAAGCTAAAAACTTTCTGATTTATCTTAAAGTTAAGATCTTGAAGTTGTGAAGTTATGAATTGCAAGTTTTAAACTTTAAGCTAAAAACTTTCTGATTTATCTTAAAGTTAAGATCTTGAAGTTGTGAAGTTATGAATTGCAAGTTTTAAACTTTAAGCTAAAAACTTTCTGATTTATCTTAAAGTTAAGATCTTGAAGTTGTGAAGTTATGAATTTCAAGTTTTAAACTTTAAGATACTAAGTTCTGATTTATCTTAAAGTTAAGATCTTGAAGTTGTGAAGTTATGAATTGCAAGTTTTAAACTTTAAGCTAAAAACTTTCTGATTTATCTTAAAGTTAAGATCTTGAAGTTGTGAAGTTATGAATTTCAAGTTTTAAACTTTAAGATACTAAGTTCTGATTTATCTTAAAGTTAAGATCTTGAAGTTGTGAAGTTATGAATTTCAAGTTTTAAACTTTAAGCTAAAAACTTTCTGATTTATCTTAAAGTTAAGATCTTGAAGTTGTGAAGTTATGAATTGCAAGTTTTAAACTTTAAGCTAAAAACTTTCTGATTTATCTTAAAGTTAAGATCTTGAAGTTGTGAAGTTATGAATTTCAAGTTTTAAACTTTAAGCTAAAAACTTTCTGATTTATCTTAAAGTTAAGATCTTGAAGTTGTGAAGTTATGAATTTCAAGTTTTAAACTTTAAGCTAAAAACTTTCTGATTTATCTTAAAGTTAAGATCTTGAAGTTGTGAAGTTATGAATTGCAAGTTTTAAACTTTAAGCTAAAAACTTTCTGATTTATCTTAAAGTTAAGATCTTGAAGTTGTGAAGTTATGAATTTCAAGTTTTAAACTTTAAGCTAAAAACTTTCTGATTTATCTTAAAGTTAAGATCTTGAAGTTGTGAAGTTATGAATTTCAAGTTTTAAACTTTAAGCTAAAAACTTTCTGATTTATCTTAAAGTTAAGATCTTGAAGTTGTGAAGTTATGAATTGCAAGTTTTAAACTTTAAGATACAAAGTTCTGATTTATCTTAAAGTTAAGATCTTGAAGTTGTGAAGTTATGAATTGCAAGTTTTAAACTTTAAGATACTAAGTTCTGATTTATCTTAAAGTTAAGATCTTGAAGTTGTGAAGTTATGAATTGCAAGTTTTAAACTTTAAGCTAAAAACTTTCTGATTTATCTTAAAGTTAAGATCTTGAAGTTGTGAAGTTATGAATTTCAAGTTTTAAACTTTAAGATACTAAGTTCTGATTTATCTTAAAGTTAAGATCTTGAAGTTGTGAAGTTATGAATTTCAAGTTTTAAACTTTAAGCTAAAAACTTTCTGATTTATCTTAAAGTTAAGATCTTGAAGTTGTGAAGTTATGAATTTCAAGTTTTAAACTTTAAGATACTAAGTTCTGATTTATCTTAAAGTTAAGATCTTGAAGTTGTGAAGTTATGAATTTCAAGTTTTAAACTTTAAGATACTAAGTTCTGATTTATCTTAAAGTTAAGATCTTGAAGTTGTGAAGTTATGAATTGCAAGTTTTAAACTTTAAGCTAAAAACTTTCTGATTTATCTTAAAGTTAAGATCTTGAAGTTGTGAAGTTATGAATTGCAAGTTTTAAACTTTAAGCTAAAAACTTTCTGATTTATCTTAAAGTTAAGATCTTGAAGTTGTGAAGTTATGAATTGCAAGTTTTAAACTTTAAGCTAAAAACTTTCTGATTTATCTTAAAGTTAAGATCTTGAAGTTGTGAAGTTATGAATTTCAAGTTTTAAACTTTAAGCTAAAAACTTTCTGATTTATCTTAAAGTTAAGATCTTGAAGTTGTGAAGTTATGAATTGCAAGTTTTAAACTTTAAGCTAAAAACTTTCTGATTTATCTTAAAGTTAAGATCTTGAAGTTGTGAAGTTATGAATTGCAAGTTTTAAACTTTAAGCTAAAAACTTTCTGATTTATCTTAAAGTTAAGATCTTGAAGTTGTGAAGTTATGAATTTCAAGTTTTAAACTTTAAGATACTAAGTTCTGATTTATCTTAAAGTTAAGATCTTGAAGTTGTGAAGTTATGAATTGCAAGTTTTAAACTTTAAGCTAAAAACTTTCTGATTTATCTTAAAGTTAAGATCTTGAAGTTGTGAAGTTATGAATTTCAAGTTTTAAACTTTAAGATACTAAGTTCTGATTTATCTTAAAGTTAAGATCTTGAAGTTGTGAAGTTATGAATTTCAAGTTTTAAACTTTAAGCTAAAAACTTTCTGATTTATCTTAAAGTTAAGATCTTGAAGTTGTGAAGTTATGAATTGCAAGTTTTAAACTTTAAGCTAAAAACTTTCTGATTTATCTTAAAGTTAAGATCTTGAAGTTGTGAAGTTATGAATTTCAAGTTTTAAACTTTAAGCTAAAAACTTTCTGATTTATCTTAAAGTTAAGATCTTGAAGTTGTGAAGTTATGAATTTCAAGTTTTAAACTTTAAGCTAAAAACTTTCTGATTTATCTTAAAGTTAAGATCTTGAAGTTGTGAAGTTATGAATTGCAAGTTTTAAACTTTAAGCTAAAAACTTTCTGATTTATCTTAAAGTTAAGATCTTGAAGTTGTGAAGTTATGAATTTCAAGTTTTAAACTTTAAGCTAAAAACTTTCTGATTTATCTTAAAGTTAAGATCTTGAAGTTGTGAAGTTATGAATTTCAAGTTTTAAACTTTAAGCTAAAAACTTTCTGATTTATCTTAAAGTTAAGATCTTGAAGTTGTGAAGTTATGAATTGCAAGTTTTAAACTTTAAGATACAAAGTTCTGATTTATCTTAAAGTTAAGATCTTGAAGTTGTGAAGTTATGAATTTCAAGTTTTAAACTTTAAGATACTAAGTTCTGATTTATCTTAAAGTTAAGATCTTGAAGTTGTGAAGTTATGAATTTCAAGTTTTAAACTTTAAGCTAAAAACTTTCTGATTTATCTTAAAGTTAAGATCTTGAAGTTGTGAAGTTATGAATTTCTAGTTTTAAACTTTAAGATACTAAGTTCTGATTTATCTTAAAGTTAAGATCTTGAAGTTGTGAAGTTATGAATTTCAAGTTTTAAACTTTAAGATACTAAGTTCTGATTTATCTTAAAGTTAAGATCTTGAAGTTGTGAAGTTATGAATTTCAAGTTTTAAACTTTAAGCTAAAAACTTTCTGATTTATCTTAAAGTTAAGATCTTGAAGTTGTGAAGTTATGAATTGCAAGTTTTAAACTTTAAGATACAAAGTTCTGATTTATCTTAAAGTTAAGATCTTGAAGTTGTGAAGTTATGAATTTCAAGTTTTAAACTTTAAGATACTAAGTTCTGATTTATCTTAAAGTTAAGATCTTGAAGTTGTGAAGTTATGAATTTCAAGTTTTAAACTTTAAGCTAAAAACTTTCTGATTTATCTTAAAGTTAAGATCTTGAAGTTGTGAAGTTATGAATTTCAAGTTTTAAACTTTAAGATACTAAGTTCTGATTTATCTTAAAGTTAAGATCTTGAAGTTGTGAAGTTATGAATTTCAAGTTTTAAACTTTAAGATACTAAGTTCTGATTTATCTTAAAGTTAAGATCTTGAAGTTGTGAAGTTATGAATTGCAAGTTTTAAACTTTAAGCTAAAAACTTTCTGATTTATCTTAAAGTTAAGATCTTGAAGTTGTGAAGTTATGAATTTCAAGTTTTAAACTTTAAGATACTAAGTTCTGATTTATCTTAAAGTTAAGATCTTGAAGTTGTGAAGTTATGAATTGCAAGTTTTAAACTTTAAGCTAAAAACTTTCTGATTTATCTTAAAGTTAAGATCTTGAAGTTGTGAAGTTATGAATTTCAAGTTTTAAACTTTAAGATACTAAGTTCTGATTTATCTTAAAGTTAAGATCTTGAAGTTGTGAAGTTATGAATTGCAAGTTTTAAACTTTAAGCTAAAAACTTTCTGATTTATCTTAAAGTTAAGATCTTGAAGTTGTGAAGTTATGAATTTCAAGTTTTAAACTTTAAGATACTAAGTTCTGATTTATCTTAAAGTTAAGATCTTGAAGTTGTGAAGTTATGAATTTCAAGTTTTAAACTTTAAGATACTAAGTTCTGATTTATCTTAAAGTTAAGATCTTGAAGTTGTGAAGTTATGAATTTCAAGTTTTAAACTTTAAGATACTAAGTTCTGATTTATCTTAAAGTTAAGATCTTGAAGTTGTGAAGTTATGAATTGCAAGTTTTAAACTTTAAGATACTAAGTTCTGATTTATCTTAAAGTTAAGATCTTGAAGTTGTGAAGTTATGAATTGCAAGTTTTAAACTTTAAGATACTAAGTTCTGATTTATCTTAAAGTTAAGATCTTGAAGTTGTGAAGTTATGAATTTCAAGTTTTAAACTTTAAGCTAAAAACTTTCTGATTTATCTTAAAGTTAAGATCTTGAAGTTGTGAAGTTATGAATTTCAAGTTTTAAACTTTAAGATACTAAGTTCTGATTTATCTTAAAGTTAAGATCTTGAAGTTGTGAAGTTATGAATTGCAAGTTTTAAACTTTAAGATACTAAGTTCTGATTTATCTTAAAGTTAAGATCTTGAAGTTGTGAAGTTATGAATTTCAAGTTTTAAACTTTAAGATACTAAGTTCTGATTTATCTTAAAGTTAAGATCTTGAAGTTGTGAAGTTATGAATTTCAAGTTTTAAACTTTAAGCTAAAAACTTTCTGATTTATCTTAAAGTTAAGATCTTGAAGTTGTGAAGTTATGAATAGAAGTTTTAAACTTTAAGCTAAAAACTTTCTGATTTATCTTAAAGTTAAGATCTTGAAGTTGTGAAGTTATGAATTGCAAGTTTTAAACTTTAAGCTAAAAACTTTCTGATTTATCTTAAAGTTAAGATCTCGAAGTTGTGAAGTTATGAATTGCAAGTTTTAAACTTTAAGATACTAAGTTCTGATTTATCTTAAAGTTAAGATCTTGAAGTTGTGAAGTTATGAATTTCAAGTTTTAAACTTTAAGATACTAAGTTCTGATTTATCTTAAAGTTAAGATCTTGAAGTTGTGAAGTTATGAATTGCAAGTTTTAAACTTTAAGCTAAAAACTTTCTGATTTATCTTAAAGTTAAGATCTTGAAGTTGTGAAGTTATGAATTTCAAGTTTTAAACTTTAAGCTAAAAACTTTCTGATTTATCTTAAAGTTAAGATCTTGAAGTTGTGAAGTTATGAATTGCAAGTTTTAAACTTTAAGCTAAAAACTTTCTGATTTATCTTAAAGTTAAGATCTTGAAGTTGTGAAGTTATGAATTTCAAGTTTTAAACTTTAAGATACTAAGTTCTGATTTATCTTAAAGTTAAGATCTTGAAGTTGTGAAGTTATGAATTGCAAGTTTTAAACTTTAAGCTAAAAACTTTCTGATTTATCTTAAAGTTAAGATCTTGAAGTTGTGAAGTTATGAATTTCAAGTTTTAAACTTTAAGCTAAAAACTTTCTGATTTATCTTAAAGTTAAGATCTTGAAGTTGTGAAGTTATGAATTTCAAGTTTTAAACTTTAAGATACTAAGTTCTGATTTATCTTAAAGTTAAGATCTTGAAGTTGTGAAGTTATGAATTGCAAGTTTTAAACTTTAAGCTAAAAACTTTCTGATTTATCTTAAAGTTAAGATCTTGAAGTTGTGAAGTTATGAATTTCAAGTTTTAAACTTTAAGATACTAAGTTCTGATTTATCTTAAAGTTAAGATCTTGAAGTTGTGAAGTTATGAATTGCAAGTTTTAAACTTTAAGCTAAAAACTTTCTGATTTATCTTAAAGTTAAGATCTTGAAGTTGTGAAGTTATGAATTTCAAGTTTTAAACTTTAAGCTAAAAACTTTCTGATTTATCTTAAAGTTAAGATCTTGAAGTTGTGAAGTTATGAATTGCAAGTTTTAAACTTTAAGCTAAAAACTTTCTGATTTATCTTAAACTTAAGATCTTGAAGTTGTGAAGTTATGAATTTCAAGTTTTAAACTTTAAGCTAAAAACTTTCTGATTTATCTTAAAGTTAAGATCTTGAAGTTGTGAAGTTATGAATTTCAAGTTTTAAACTTTAAGCTAAAAACTTTCTGATTTATCTTAAAGTTAAGATCTTGAAGTTGTGAAGTTATGAATTTCAAGTTTTAAACTTTAAGCTAAAAACTTTCTGATTTATCTTAAAGTTAAGATCTTGAAGTTGTGAAGTTATGAATTGCAAGTTTTAAACTTTAAGCTAAAAACTTTCTGATTTATCTTAAAGTTAAGATCTTGAAGTTGTGAAGTTATGAATTTCAAGTTTTAAACTTTAAGATACTAAGTTCTGATTTATCTTAAAGTTAAGATCTTGAAGTTGTGAAGTTATGAATTTCAAGTTTTAAACTTTAAGCTAAAAACTTTCTGATTTATCTTAAAGTTAAGATCTTGAAGTTGTGAAGTTATGAATTGCAAGTTTTAAACTTTAAGCTAAAAACTTTCTGATTTATCTTAAAGTTAAGATCTTGAAGTTGTGAAGTTATGAATTTCAAGTTTTAAACTTTAAGATACTAAGTTCTGATTTATCTTAAAGTTAAGATCTTGAAGTTGTGAAGTTATGAATTTCAAGTTTTAAACTTTAAGCTAAAAACTTTCTGATTTATCTTAAAGTTAAGATCTTGAAGTTGTGAAGTTATGAATTTCAAGTTTTAAACTTTAAGATACTAAGTTCTGATTTATCTTAAAGTTAAGATCTTGAAGTTGTGAAGTTATGAATTGCAAGTTTTAAACTTTAAGCTAAAAACTTTCTGATTTATCTTAAAGTTAAGATCTTGAAGTTGTGAAGTTATGAATTTCAAGTTTTAAACTTTAAGCTAAAAACTTTCTGATTTATCTTAAAGTTAAGATCTTGAAGTTGTGAAGTTATGAATTTCAAGTTTTAAACTTTAAGCTAAAAACTTTCTGATTTATCTTAAAGTTAAGATCTTGAAGTTGTGAAGTTATGAATTTCAAGTTTTAAACTTTAAGATACTAAGTTCTGATTTATCTTAAAGTTAAGATCTTGAAGTTGTGAAGTTATGAATTTCAAGTTTTAAACTTTAAGCTAAAAACTTTCTGATTTATCTTAAAGTTAAGATCTTGAAGTTGTGAAGTTATGAATTTCAAGTTTTAAACTTTAAGCTAAAAACTTTCTGATTTATCTTAAAGTTAAGATCTTGAAGTTGTGAAGTTATGAATTTCAAGTTTTAAACTTTAAGATACTAAGTTCTGATTTATCTTAAAGTTAAGATCTTGAAGTTGTGAAGTTATGAATTGCAAGTTTTAAACTTTAAGCTAAAAACTTTCTGATTTATCTTAAAGTTAAGATCTTGAAGTTGTGAAGTTATGAATTGCAAGTTTTAAACTTTAAGCTAAAAACTTTCTGATTTATCTTAAAGTTAAGATCTTGAAGTTGTGAAGTTATGAATTTCAAGTTTTAAACTTTAAGCTAAAAACTTTCTGATTTATCTTAAAGTTAAGATCTTGAAGTTGTGAAGTTATGAATTTCAAGTTTTAAACTTTAAGATACTAAGTTCTGATTTATCTTAAAGTTAAGATCTTGAAGTTGTGAAGTTATGAATTGCAAGTTTTAAACTTTAAGATACTAAGTTCTGATTTATCTTAAAGTTAAGATCTTGAAGTTGTGAAGTTATGAATTTCAAGTTTTAAACTTTAAGCTAAAAACTTTCTGATTTATCTTAAAGTTAAGATCTTGAAGTTGTGAAGTTATGAATTTCAAGTTTTAAACTTTAAGCTAAAAACTTTCTGATTTATCTTAAAGTTAAGATCTTGAAGTTGTGAAGTTATGAATTGCAAGTTTTAAACTTTAAGCTAAAAACTTTCTGATTTATCTTAAAGTTAAGATCTTGAAGTTGTGAAGTTATGAATTTCAAGTTTTAAACTTTAAGCTAAAAACTTTCTGATTTATCTTAAAGTTAAGATCTTGAAGTTGTGAAGTTATGAATTTCAAGTTTTAAACTTTAAGATACTAAGTTCTGATTTATCTTAAAGTTAAGATCTTGAAGTTGTGAAGTTATGAATTTCAAGTTTTAAACTTTAAGATACTAAGTTCTGATTTATCTTAAAGTTAAGATCTTGAAGTTGTGAAGTTATGAATTTCAAGTTTTAAACTTTAAGCTAAAAACTTTCTGATTTATCTTAAAGTTAAGATCTTGAAGTTGTGAAGTTATGAATTTCAAGTTTTAAACTTTAAGATACTAAGTTCTGATTTATCTTAAAGTTAAGATCTTGAAGTTGTGAAGTTATGAATTGCAAGTTTTAAACTTTAAGCTAAAAACTTTCTGATTTATCTTAAAGTTAAGATCTTGAAGTTGTGAAGTTATGAATTTCAAGTTTTAAACTTTAAGCTAAAAACTTTCTGATTTATCTTAAAGTTAAGATCTTGAAGTTGTGAAGTTATGAATTTCAAGTTTTAAACTTTAAGCTAAAAACTTTCTGATTTATCTTAAAGTTAAGATCTTGAAGTTGTGAAGTTATGAATTTCAAGTTTTAAACTTTAAGCTAAAAACTTTCTGATTTATCTTAAAGTTAAGATCTTGAAGTTGTGAAGTTATGAATTTCAAGTTTTAAACTTTAAGATACTAAGTTCTGATTTATCTTAAAGTTAAGATCTTGAAGTTGTGAAGTTATGAATTGCAAGTTTTAAACTTTAAGCTAAAAACTTTCTGATTTATCTTAAAGTTAAGATCTTGAAGTTGTGAAGTTATGAATTTCAAGTTTTAAACTTTAAGATACTAAGTTCTGATTTATCTTAAAGTTAAGATCTTGAAGTTGTGAAGTTATGAATTTCAAGTTTTAAACTTTAAGATACTAAGTTCTGATTTATCTTAAAGTTAAGATCTTGAAGTTGTGAAGTTATGAATTGCAAGTTTTAAACTTTAAGATACTAAGTTCTGATTTATCTTAAAGTTAAGATCTTGAAGTTGTGAAGTTATGAATTTCAAGTTTTAAACTTTAAGCTAAAAACTTTCTGATTTATCTTAAAGTTAAGATCTTGAAGTTGTGAAGTTATGAATTTCAAGTTTTAAACTTTAAGCTAAAAACTTTCTGATTTATCTTAAAGTTAAGATCTTGAAGTTGTGAAGTTATGAATTGCAAGTTTTAAACTTTAAGCTAAAAACTTTCTGATTTATCTTAAAGTTAAGATCTTGAAGTTGTGAAGTTATGAATTTCAAGTTTTAAACTTTAAGCTAAAAACTTTCTGATTTATCTTAAAGTTAAGATCTTGAAGTTGTGAAGTTATGAATTTCAAGTTTTAAACTTTAAGCTAAAAACTTTCTGATTTATCTTAAAGTTAAGATCTTGAAGTTGTGAAGTTATGAATTGCAAGTTTTAAACTTTAAGCTAAAAACTTTCTGATTTATCTTAAAGTTAAGATCTTGAAGTTGTGAAGTTATGAATTTCAAGTTTTAAACTTTAAGCTAAAAACTTTCTGATTTATCTTAAAGTTAAGATCTTGAAGTTGTGAAGTTATGAATTTCAAGTTTTAAACTTTAAGCTAAAAACTTTCTGATTTATCTTAAAGTTAAGATCTTGAAGTTGTGAAGTTATGAATTGCAAGTTTTAAACTTTAAGATACTAAGTTCTGATTTATCTTAAAGTTAAGATCTTGAAGTTGTGAAGTTATGAATTGCAAGTTTTAAACTTTAAGCTAAAAACTTTCTGATTTATCTTAAAGTTAAGATCTTGAAGTTGTGAAGTTATGAATTTCAAGTTTTAAACTTTAAGCTAAAAACTTTCTGATTTATCTTAAAGTTAAGATCTTGAAGTTGTGAAGTTATGAATTTCAAGTTTTAAACTTTAAGCTAAAAACTTTCTGATTTATCTTAAAGTTAAGATCTTGAAGTTGTGAAGTTATGAATTTCAAGTTTTAAACTTTAAGATACTAAGTTCTGATTTATCTTAAAGTTAAGATCTTGAAGTTGTGAAGTTATGAATTGCAAGTTTTAAACTTTAAGCTAAAAACTTTCTGATTTATCTTAAAGTTAAGATCTTGAAGTTGTGAAGTTATGAATTTCAAGTTTTAAACTTTAAGATACTAAGTTCTGATTTATCTTAAAGTTAAGATCTTGAAGTTGTGAAGTTATGAATTTCAAGTTTTAAACTTTAAGATACTAAGTTCTGATTTATCTTAAAGTTAAGATCTTGAAGTTGTGAAGTTATGAATTGCAAGTTTTAAACTTTAAGATACTAAGTTCTGATTTATCTTAAAGTTAAGATCTTGAAGTTGTGAAGTTATGAATTTCAAGTTTTAAACTTTAAGCTAAAAACTTTCTGATTTATCTTAAAGTTAAGATCTTGAAGTTGTGAAGTTATGAATTTCAAGTTTTAAACTTTAAGCTAAAAACTTTCTGATTTATCTTAAAGTTAAGATCTTGAAGTTGTGAAGTTATGAATTGCAAGTTTTAAACTTTAAGCTAAAAACTTTCTGATTTATCTTAAAGTTAAGATCTTGAAGTTGTGAAGTTATGAATTTCAAGTTTTAAACTTTAAGCTAAAAACTTTCTGATTTATCTTAAAGTTAAGATCTTGAAGTTGTGAAGTTATGAATTGCAAGTTTTAAACTTTAAGCTAAAAACTTTCTGATTTATCTTAAAGTTAAGATCTTGAAGTTGTGAAGTTATGAATTTCAAGTTTTAAACTTTAAGATACTAAGTTCTGATTTATCTTAAAGTTAAGATCTTGAAGTTGTGAAGTTATGAATTTCAAGTTTTAAACTTTAAGATACTAAGTTCTGATTTATCTTAAAGTTAAGATCTTGAAGTTGTGAAGTTATGAATTTCAAGTTTTACACTTTAAGCTAAAAACTTTCTGATTTATCTTAAAGTTAAGATCTTGAAGTTGTGAAGTTATGAATTTCAAGTTTTAAACTTTAAGATACTAAGTTCTGATTTATCTTAAAGTTAAGATCTTGAAGTTGTGAAGTTATGAATTTCAAGTTTTAAATTTTAAGCTAAAAACTTTCTGATTTATCTTAAAGTTAAGATCTTGAAGTTGTGAAGTTATGAATTTCAAGTTTTAAACTTTAAGATACTAAGTTCTGATTTATCTTAAAGTTAAGATCTTGAAGTTGTGAAGTTATGAATTTCAAGTTTTAAACTTTAAGATACTAAGTTCTGAGTTATCTTAAAGTTAAGATCTTGAAGTTGTGAAGTTATGAATTTCAAGTTTTAAACTTTAAGCTAAAAACTTTCTGATTTATCTTAAAGTTAAGATCTTGAAGTTCTGAAGTTATGAATTTCAAGTTTTAAACTTTAAGATACTAAGTTCTGATTTATCTTAAAGTTAAGATCTTGAAGTTGTGAAGTTATGAATTTCAAGTTTTAAACTTTAAGATACTAAGTTCTGATTTATCTTAAAGTTAAGATCTTGAAGTTGTGAAGTTATGAATTTCAAGTTTTAAACTTTAAGATACTAAGTTCTGATTTATCTTAAAGTTAAGATCTTGAAGTTGTGAAGTTATGAATTTCAAGTTTTAAACTTTAAGATACTAAGTTCTGATTTATCTTAAAGTTAAGATCTTGAAGTTGTGAAGTTATGAATTTCAAGTTTTAAACTTTAAGATACTAAGTTCTGATTTATCTTAAAGTTAAGATCTTGAAGTTGTGAAGTTATGAATTTCCAGTTTTAAACTTTAAGATACTAAGTTCTGATTTATCTTAAAGTTAAGATCTTGAAGTTGTGAAGTTATGAATTTCAAGTTTTAAACTTTAAGATACTAAGTTCTGAGTTATCTTAAAGTTAAGATCTTGAAGTTGTGAAGTTATGAATTTCAAGTTTTAAACTTTAAGATACTAAGTTCTGATTTATCTTAAAGTTAAGATCTTGAAGTTGTGAAGTTATGAATTTCAAGTTTTAAACTTTAAGATACTAAGTTCTGATTTATCTTAAAGTTAAGATCTTGAAGTTGTGAAGTTATGAATTTCAAGTTTTAAACTTTAAGATACTAAGTTCTGATTTATCTTAAAGTTAAGATCTTGAAGTTGTGAAGTTATGAATTTCAAGTTTTAAACTTTAAGATACTAAGTTCTGATTTATCTTAAAGTTAAGATCTTGAAGTTGTGAAGTTATGAATTTCAAGTTTTAAACTTTAAGATACTAAGTTCTGATTTATCTTAAAGTTAAGATCTTGAAGTTGTGAAGTTATGAATTTCCAGTTTTAAACTTTAAGATACTAAGTTCTGATTTATCTTAAAGTTAAGATCTTTAAGTTGTGAAGTTATGAATTTCAAGTTTTAAACTTTAAGATACTAAGTTCTGATTTATCTTAAAGTTAAGATCTTGAAGTTGTGAAGTTATGAATTGCAAGTTTTAAACTTTAAGCTAAAAACTTTCTGATTTATCTTAAAGTTAAGATCTTGAAGTTGTGAAGTTATGAATTTCAAGTTTTAAACTTTAAGATACTAAGTTCTGATTTATCTTAAAGTTAAGATCTTGAAGTTGTGAAGTTATGAATTTCAAGTTTTAAACTTTAAGATACTAAGTTCTGATTTATCTTAAAGTTAAGATCTTGAAGTTGTGAAGTTATGAATTGCAAGTTTTAAACTTTAAGCTAAAAACTTTCTGATTTATCTTAAAGTTAAGATCTTGAAGTTGTGAAGTTATGAATTTCAAGTTTTAAACTTTAAGATACTAAGTTCTGATTTATCTTAAAGTTAAGATCTTGAAGTTGAGAAGTTATGAATTTCAAGTTTTAAACTTTAAGCTAAAAACTTTCTGATTTATCTTAAAGTTAAGATCTTTAAGTTGTGAAGTTATGAATTTCAAGTTTTAAACTTTAAGCTAAAAACTTTCTGATTTATCTTAAAGTTAAGATCTTGAAGTTGTGAAGTTATGAATTTCAAGTTTTAAACTTTAAGATACTAAGTTCTGATTTATCTTAAAGTTAAGATCTTGAAGTTGTGAAGTTATGAATTTCAAGTTTTAAACTTTGAGATACTAAGTTCTGATTTATCTTAAAGTTAAGATCTTGAAGTTGTGAAGTTATGAATTTCAAGTTTTAAACTTTAAGATACTAAGTTCTGATTTATCTTAAAGTTAAGATCTTGAAGTTGTGAAGTTATGAATTTCCAGTTTTAAACTTTAAGATACTAAGTTCTGATTTATCTTAAAGTTAAGATCTTGAAGTTGTGAAGTTATGAATTTCAAGTTTTAAACTTTAAGATACTAAGTTCTGATTTATCTTAAAGTTAAGATCTTGAAGTTGTGAAGTTATGAATTTCAAGTTTTAAACTTTAAGCTAAAAACTTTCTGATTTATCTTAAAGTTAAGATCTTTAAGTTGTGAAGTTATGAATTTCAAGTTTTAAACTTTAAGCTAAAAACTTTCTAATTTATCTTAAAGTTAAGATCTTGAAGTTGTGAAGTTATGAATTTCAAGTTTTAAACTTTAAGATACTAAGTTCTGATTTATCTTAAAGTTAAGATCTTGAAGTTGTGAAGTTATGAATTTCCAGTTTTAAACTTTAAGATACTAAGTTCTGATTTATCTTAAAGTTAAGATCTTTAAGTTGTGAAGTTATGAATTACAAGTTTTAAACTTTAAGATACTAAGTTCTGATTTATCTTAAAGTTAAGATCTTGAAGTTGTGAAGTTATGAATTGCAAGTTTTAAACTTTAAGCTTAAAACTTTCTGATTTATCTTAAAGTTAAGATCTTGAAGTTGTGAAGTTATGAATTTCAAGTTTTAAACTTTAAGATACTAAGTTCTGATTTATCTTAAAGTTAAGATCTTGAAGTTGTGAAGTTATGAATTTCAAGTTTTAAACTTTAAGATACTAAGTTCTGATTTATCTTAAAGTTAAGATCTTGAAGTTGTGAAGTTATGAATTGCAAGTTTTAAACTTTAAGCTAAAAACTTTCTGATTTATCTTAAAGTTAAGATCTTGAAGTTGTGAAGTTATGAATTTCAAGTTTTAAACTTTAAGATACTAAGTTCTGATTTATCTTAAAGTTAAGATCTTGAAGTTGTGAAGTTATGAATTTCAAGTTTTAAACTTTAAGATACTAAGTTCTGATTTATCTTAAAGTTAAGATCTTGAAGTTGTGAAGTTATGAATTTCAAGTTTTAAACTTTAAGATACTAAGTTCTGATTTATCTTAAAGTTAAGATCTTGAAGTTGTGAAGTTATGAATTTCAAGTTTTAAACTTTAAGCTAAAAACTTTCTGATTTATCTTAAAGTTAAGATCTTGAAGTTGTGAAGTTATGAATTTCAAGTTTTAAACTTTAAGATACTAAGTTCTGATTTATCTTAAAGTTAAGATCTTGAAGTTGTGAAGTTATGAATTTCAAGTTTTAAACTTTAAGATACTAAGTTCTGAGTTATCTTAAAGTTAAGATCTTGAAGTTGTGAAGTTATGAATTTCAAGTTTTAAACTTTAAGATACTAAGTTCTGATTTATCTTAAAGTTAAGATCTTGAAGTTGTGAAGTTATGAATTTCAAGTTTTAAACTTTAAGATACTAAGTTCTGATTTATCTTAAAGTTAAGATCTTGAAGTTGTGAAGTTATGAATTTCAAGTTTTAAACTTTAAGATACTAAGTTCTGATTTATCTTAAAGTTAAGATCTTGAAGTTGTGAAGTTATGAATTTCAAGTTTTAAACTTTAAGATACTAAGTTCTGATTTATCTTAAAGTTAAGATCTTGAAGTTGTGAAGTTATGAATTTCAAGTTTTAAACTTTAAGATACTAAGTTCTGATTTATCTTAAAGTTAAGATCTTGAAGTTGTGAAGTTATGAATTTCCAGTTTTAAACTTTAAGATACTAAGTTCTGATTTATCTTAAAGTTAAGATCTTTAAGTTGTGAAGTTATGAATTTCAAGTTTTAAACTTTAAGATACTAAGTTCTGATTTATCTTAAAGTTAAGATCTTGAAGTTGTGAAGTTATGAATTGCAAGTTTTAAACTTTAAGCTAAAAACTTTCTGATTTATCTTAAAGTTAAGATCTTGAAGTTGTGAAGTTATGAATTTCAAGTTTTAAACTTTAAGATACTAAGTTCTGATTTATCTTAAAGTTAAAATCTTGAAGTTGTGAAGTTATGAATTTCAAGTTTTAAACTTTAAGATACTAAGTTCTGATTTATCTTAAAGTTAAGATCTTGAAGTTGTGAAGTTATGAATTGCAAGTTTTAAACTTTAAGCTAAAAACTTTCTGATTTATCTTAAAGTTAAGATCTTGAAGTTGTGAAGTTATGAATTTCAAGTTTTAAACTTTAAGATACTAAGTTCTGATTTATCTTAAAGTTAAGATCTTGAAGTTGTGAAGTTATGAATTTCAAGTTTTAAACTTTAAGATACTAAGTTCTGATTTATCTTAAAGTTAAGATCTTGAAGTTGTGAAGTTATGAATTTCAAGTTTTAAACTTTAAGATACTAAGTTCTGATTTATCTTAAAGTTAAGATCTTGAAGTTGTGAAGTTATGAATTTCAAGTTTTAAACTTTAAGCTAAAAACTTTCTGATTTATCTTAAAGTTAAGATCTTGAAGTTGTGAAGTTATGAATTTCAAGTTTTAAACTTTAAGATACTAGGTTCTGATTTATCTTAAAGTTAAGATCTTGAAGTTGTGAAGTTATGAATTGCAAGTTTTAAACTTTAAGCTAAAAACTTTCTGATTTATCTTAAAGTGAAGATCTTGAAGTTGTGAAGTTATGAATTTCAAGTTTTAAACTTTAAGATACTAAGTTCTGATTTATCTTAAAGTTAAGATCTAGAAGTTGTGAAGTTATGAATTTCAAGTTTTAAACTTTAAGCTAAAAACTTTCTGATTCATCTTAAAGTTAAGATCTTGAAGTTGTGAAGTTATGAATTTCAAGTTTTAAACTTTAAGCTAAAAACTTTCTGATTTATCTTAAAGTTAAGATCTTGAAGTTGTGAAGTTATGAATTTCAAGTTTTAAACTTTAAGATACTAAGTTCTGATTTATCTTAAAGTTAAGATCTTTAAGTTGTGAAGTTATGAATTTCAAGTTTTAAACTTTAAGCTAAAAACTTTCTGATTTATCTTAAAGTTAAGATCTTGAAGTTGTGAAGTTATGAATTTCAAGTTTTAAACTTTAAGATACTAAGTTCTGATTTATCTTAAAGTTAAGATCTTGAAGTTGTGTAGTTATGAATTTCAAGTTTTAAACTTTAAGCTAAAAACTTTCTGATTTATCTTAAAGTTAAGATCTTGAAGTTGTGAAGTTATGAATTTCAAGTTTTAAACTTTAAGATACTAAGTTCTGATTTATCTTAAAGTTAAGATCTTGAAGTTGTGAAGTTATGAATTTCAAGTTTTAAACTTTAAGATACTAAGTTCTGAGTTATCTTAAAGTTAAGATCTTGAAGTTGTGAAGTTATGAATTTCAAGTTTTAAACTTTAAGATACTAAGTTCTGATTTATCTTAAAGTTAAGATCTTGAAGTTGTGAAGTTATGAATTGCAAGTTTTAAACTTTAAGCTAAAAACTTTCTGATTTATCTTAAAGTTAAGATCTTGAAGTTGTGAAGTTATGAATTTCAAGTTTTAAACTTTAAGATACTAGGTTCTGATTTATCTTAAAGTTAAGATCTTGAAGTTGTGAAGTTATGAATTGCAAGTTTTAAACTTTAAGCTAAAAACTTTCTGATTTATCTTAAAGTGAAGATCTTGAAGTTGTGAAGTTATGAATTTCAAGTTTTAAACTTTAAGATACTAAGTTCTGATTTATCTTAAAGTTAAGATCTTGAAGTTGTGAAGTTATGAATTTCAAGTTTTAAACTTTAAGATACTAAGTTCTGATTTATCTTAAAGTTAAGATCTTGAAGTTGTGAAGTTATGAATTTCAAGTTTTAAACTTTAAGATACTAAGTTCTGATTTATCTTAAAGTTAAGATCTTGAAGTTGTGAAGTTATGAATTTCCAGTTTTAAACTTTAAGATACTAAGTTCTGATTTATCTTAAAGTTAAGATCTTTAAGTTGTGAAGTTATGAATTTCAAGTTTTAAACTTTAAGGTACTAAGTTCTGATTTATCTTAAAGTTAAGATCTTGAAGTTGTGAAGTTATGAATTGCAAGTTTTAAACTTTAAGCTAAAAACTTTCTGATTTATCTTAAAGTTAAGATCTTGAAGTTGTGAAGTTATGAATTTCAAGTTTTAAACTTTAAGATACTAAGTTCTGATTTATCTTAAAGTTAAGATCTTGAAGTTGTGAAGTTATGAATTTCAAGTTTTAAACTTTAAGATACTAAGTTCTGATTTATCTTAAAGTTAAGATCTTGAAGTTGTGAAGTTATGAATTGCAAGTTTTAAACTTTAAGCTAAAAACTTTCTGATTTATCTTAAAGTTAAGATCTTGAAGTTGTGAAGTTATGAATTTCAAGTTTTAAACTTTAAGATACTAAGTTCTGATTTATCTTAAAGTTAAGATCTTGAAGTTGTGAAGTTATGAATTTCAAGTTTTAAACTTTAAGCTAAAATCTTTCTGATTTATCTTAAAGTTAAGATCTTGAAGTTGTGAAGTTATGAATTTCAAGTTTTAAACTTTAAGATACTAAGTTCTGATTTATCTTAAAGTTAAGATCTTGAAGTTGTGAAGTTATGAATTTCAAGTTTTAAACTTTAAGATACTAAGTTCTGATTTATCTTAAAGTTAAGATCTTGAAGTTGTGAAGTTATGAATTTCAAGTTTTAAACTTTAAGCTAAAAACTTTCTGATTTATCTTAAAGTTAAGATCTTGAAGTTGTGAAGTTATGAATTTCAAGTTTTAAACTTTAAGATACTAAGTTCTGATTTATCTTAAAGTTAAGATCTTGAAGTTGTGAAGTTATGAATTGCAAGTTTTAAACTTTAAGCTAAAAACTTTCTGATTTATCTTAAAGTTAAGATCTTGAAGTTGTGAAGTTATGAATTTCAAGTTTTAAACTTTAAGCTAAAAACTTTCTGATTTATCTTAAAGTTAAGATCTTGAAGTTGTGAAGTTATGAATTTCAAGTTTTAAACTTTAAGCTAAAAACTTTCTGATTTATCTTAAAGTTAAGATCTTGAAGTTGTGAAGTTATGAATTTCAAGTTTTAAACTTTAAGCTAAAAACTTTCTGATTTATCTTAAAGTTAAGATCTTGAAGTTGTGAAGTTATGAATTTCAAGTTTTAAACTTTAAGATACTAAGTTCTGATTTATCTTAAAGTTAAGATCTTGAAGTTGTGAAGTTATGAATTGCAAGTTTTAAACTTTAAGCTAAAAACTTTCTGATTTATCTTAAAGTTAAGATCTTGAAGTTGTGAAGTTATGAATTTCAAGTTTTAAACTTTAAGATACTAAGTTCTGATTTATCTTAAAGTTAAGATCTTGAAGTTGTGAAGTTATGAATTTCAAGTTTTAAACTTTAAGATACTAAGTTCTGATTTATCTTAAAGTTAAGATCTTGAAGTTGTGAAGTTATGAATTGCAAGTTTTAAACTTTAAGATACTAAGTTCTGATTTATCTTAAAGTTAAGATCTTGAAGTTGTGAAGTTATGAATTTCAAGTTTTAAACTTTAAGCTAAAAACTTTCTGATTTATCTTAAAGTTAAGATCTTGAAGTTGTGAAGTTATGAATTTCAAGTTTTAAACTTTAAGCTAAAAACTTTCTGATTTATCTTAAAGTTAAGATCTTGAAGTTGTGAAGTTATGAATTGCAAGTTTTAAACTTTAAGCTAAAAACTTTCTGATTTATCTTAAAGTTAAGATCTTGAAGTTGTGAAGTTTGAATTTCAAGTTTTAAACTTTAAGCTAAAAACTTTCTGATTTATCTTAAAGTTAAGATCTTGAAGTTGTGAAGTTATGAATTTCAAGTTTTAAACTTTAAGCTAAAAACTTTCTGATTTATCTTAAAGTTAAGATCTTGAAGTTGTGAAGTTATGAATTGCAAGTTTTAAACTTTAAGCTAAAAACTTTCTGATTTATCTTAAAGTTAAGATCTTGAAGTTGTGAAGTTATGAATTTCAAGTTTTAAACTTTAAGCTAAAAACTTTCTGATTTATCTTAAAGTTAAGATCTTGAAGTTGTGAAGTTATGAATTGCAAGTTTTAAACTTTAAGCTAAAAACTTTCTGATTTATCTTAAAGTTAAGATCTTGAAGTTGTGAAGTTATGAATTGCAAGTTTTAAACTTTAAGATACTAAGTTCTGATTTATCTTAAAGTTAAGATCTTGAAGTTGTGAAGTTATGAATTGCAAGTTTTAAACTTTAAGCTAAAAACTTTCTGATTTATCTTAAAGTTAAGATCTTGAAGTTGTGAAGTTATGAATTTCAAGTTTTAAACTTTAAGCTAAAAACTTTCTGATTTATCTTAAAGTTAAGATCTTGAAGTTGTGAAGTTATGAATTTCAAGTTTTAAACTTTAAGCTAAAAACTTTCTGATTTATCTTAAAGTTAAGATCTTGAAGTTGTGAAGTTATGAATTTCAAGTTTTAAACTTTAAGATACTAAGTTCTGATTTATCTTAAAGTTAAGATCTTGAAGTTGTGAAGTTATGAATTGCAAGTTTTAAACTTTAAGCTAAAAACTTTCTGATTTATCTTAAAGTTAAGATCTTGAAGTTGTGAAGTTATGAATTTCAAGTTTTAAACTTTAAGATACTAAGTTCTGATTTATCTTAAAGTTAAGATCTTGAAGTTGTGAAGTTATGAATTTCAAGTTTTAAACTTTAAGATACTAAGTTCTGATTTATCTTAAAGTTAAGATCTTGAAGTTGTGAAGTTATGAATTGCAAGTTTTAAACTTTAAGATACTAAGTTCTGATTTATCTTAAAGTTAAGATCTTGAAGTTGTGAAGTTATGAATTTCAAGTTTTAAACTTTAAGCTAAAAACTTTCTGATTTATCTTAAAGTTAAGATCTTGAAGTTGTGAAGTTATGAATTTCAAGTTTTAAACTTTAAGCTAAAAACTTTCTGATTTATCTTAAAGTTAAGATCTTGAAGTTGTGAAGTTATGAATTGCAAGTTTTAAACTTTAAGCTAAAAACTTTCTGATTTATCTTAAAGTTAAGATCTTGAAGTTGTGAAGTTATGAATTTCAAGTTTTAAACTTTAAGCTAAAAACTTTCTGATTTATCTTAAAGTTAAGATCTTGAAGTTGTGAAGTTATGAATTTCAAGTTTTAAACTTTAAGATACTAAGTTCTGATTTATCTTAAAGTTAAGATCTTGAAGTTGTGAAGTTATGAATTTCAAGTTTTAAACTTTAAGATACTAAGTTCTGATTTATCTTAAAGTTAAGATCTTGAAGTTGTGAAGTTATGAATTTCAAGTTTTAAACTTTAAGCTAAAAACTTTCTGATTTATCTTAAAGTTAAGATCTTGAAGTTGTGAAGTTATGAATTGCAAGTTTTAAACTTTAAGATACTAAGTTCTGATTTATCTTAAAGTTAAGATCTTGAAGTTGTGAAGTTATGAATTGCAAGTTTTAAACTTTAAGCTAAAAACTTTCTGATTTATCTTAAAGTTAAGATCTTGAAGTTGTGAAGTTATGAATTTCAAGTTTTAAACTTTAAGATACTAAGTTCTGATTTATCTTAAAGTTAAGATCTTGAAGTTGTGAAGTTATGAATTTCAAGTTTTAAACTTTAAGATACTAAGTTCTGATTTATCTTAAAGTTAAGATCTTGAAGTTGTGAAGTTATGAATTGCAAGTTTTAAACTTTAAGATACTAAGTTCTGATTTATCTTAAAGTTAAGATCTTGAAGTTGTGAAGTTATGAATTTCAAGTTTTAAACTTTAAGCTAAAAACTTTCTGATTTATCTTAAAGTTAAGATCTTGAAGTTGTGAAGTTATGAATTTCAAGTTTTAAACTTTAAGCTAAAAACTTTCTGATTTATCTTAAAGTTAAGATCTTGAAGTTGTGAAGTTATGAATTGCAAGTTTTAAACTTTAAGCTAAAAACTTTCTGATTTATCTTAAAGTTAAGATCTTGAAGTTGTGAAGTTATGAATTTCAAGTTTTAAACTTTAAGCTAAAAACTTTCTGATTTATCTTAAAGTTAAGATCTTGAAGTTGTGAAGTTATGAATTGCAAGTTTTAAACTTTAAGCTAAAAACTTTCTGATTTATCTTAAAGTTAAGATCTTGAAGTTGTGAAGTTATGAATTTCAAGTTTTAAACTTTAAGCTAAAAACTTTCTGATTTATCTTAAAGTTAAGATCTTGAAGTTGTGAAGTTATGAATTTCAAGTTTTAAACTTTAAGCTAAAAACTTTCTGATTTATCTTAAAGTTAAGATCTTGAAGTTGTGAAGTTATGAATTTCAAGTTTTAAACTTTAAGATACTAAGTTCTGATTTATCTTAAAGTTAAGATCTTGAAGTTGTGAAGTTATGAATTGCAAGTTTTAAACTTTAAGCTAAAAACTTTCTGATTTATCTTAAAGTTAAGATCTTGAAGTTGTGAAGTTATGAATTGCAAGTTTTAAACTTTAAGCTAAAAACTTTCTGATTTATCTTAAAGTTAAGATCTTGAAGTTGTGAAGTTATGAATTGCAAGTTTTAAACTTTAAGCTAAAAACTTTCTGATTTATCTTAAAGTTA
The DNA here is from genome assembly GCA_932274525.1 of Podabrus alpinus. Lineage (NCBI taxonomy): Eukaryota > Metazoa > Arthropoda > Insecta > Coleoptera > Cantharidae > Podabrus > Podabrus alpinus. The sequence continues at coordinate 114,452 of CAKNZV010000012.1, read as the reverse complement.
AGATCTTGAAGTTGTGAAGTTATGAATTGCAAGTTTTAAACTTTAAGCTAAAAACTTTCTGATTTATCTTAAAGTTAAGATCTTGAAGTTGTGAAGTTATGAATTTCAAGTTTTAAACTTTAAGATACTAAGTTCTGATTTATCTTAAAGTTAAGATCTTGAAGTTGTGAAGTTATGAATTGCAAGTTTTAAACTTTAAGCTAAAAACTTTCTGATTTATCTTAAAGTTAAGATCTTGAAGTTGTGAAGTTATGAATTTCAAGTTTTAAACTTTAAGCTAAAAACTTTCTGATTTATCTTAAAGTTAAGATCTTGAAGTTGTGAAGTTATGAATTGCAAGTTTTAAACTTTAAGCTAAAAACTTTCTGATTTATCTTAAAGTTAAGATCTTGAAGTTGTGAAGTTATGAATTTCAAGTTTTAAACTTTAAGCTAAAAACTTTCTGATTTATCTTAAAGTTAAGATCTTGAAGTTGTGAAGTTATGAATTGCAAGTTTTAAACTTTAAGATACTAAGTTCTGATTTATCTTAAAGTTAAGATCTTGAAGTTGTGAAGTTATGAATTTCAAGTTTTAAACTTTAAGCTAAAAACTTTCTGATTTATCTTAAAGTTAAGATCTTGAAGTTGTGAAGTTATGAATTGCAAGTTTTAAACTTTAAGCTAAAAACTTTCTGATTTATCTTAAAGTTAAGATCTTGAAGTTGTGAAGTTATGAATTTCAAGTTTTAAACTTTAAGCTAAAAACTTTCTGATTTATCTTAAAGTTAAGATCTTGAAGTTGTGAAGTTATGAATTTCAAGTTTTAAACTTTAAGCTAAAAACTTTCTGATTTATCTTAAAGTTAAGATCTTGAAGTTGTGAAGTTATGAATTGCAAGTTTTAAACTTTAAGCTAAAAACTTTCTGATTTATCTTAAAGTTAAGATCTTGAAGTTGTGAAGTTATGAATTGCAAGTTTTAAACTTTAAGATACTAAGTTCTGATTTATCTTAAAGTTAAGATATTGAAGTTGTGAAGTTATGAATTTCAAGTTTTAAACTTTAAGCTAAAAACTTTCTGATTTATCTTAAAGTTAAGATCTTGAAGTTGTGAAGTTATGAATTTCAAGTTTTAAACTTTAAGATACTAAGTTCTGATTTATCTTAAAGTTAAGATCTTGAAGTTGTGAAGTTATGAATTTCAAGTTTTAAACTTTAAGCTAAAAACTTTCTGATTTATCTTAAAGTTAAGATCTTGAAGTTGTGAAGTTATGAATTTCAAGTTTTAAACTTTAAGCTAAAAACTTTCTGATTTATCTTAAAGTTAAGATCTTGAAGTTGTGAAGTTATGAATTGCAAGTTTTAAACTTTAAGCTAAAAACTTTCTGATTTATCTTAAAGTTAAGATCTTGAAGTTGTGAAGTTATGAATTTCAAGTTTTAAACTTTAAGATACTAAGTTCTGATTTATCTTAAAGTTAAGATCTTGAAGTTGTGAAGTTATGAATTGCAAGTTTTAAACTTTAAGCTAAAAACTTTCTGATTTATCTTAAAGTTAAGATCTTGAAGTTGTGAAGTTATGAATTTCAAGTTTTAAACTTTAAGCTAAAAACTTTCTGATTTATCTTAAAGTTAAGATCTTGAAGTTGTGAAGTTATGAATTTCAAGTTTTAAACTTTAAGATACTAAGTTCTGATTTATCTTAAAGTTAAGATCTTGAAGTTGTGAAGTTATGAATTTCAAGTTTTAAACTTTAAGCTAAAAACTTTCTGATTTATCTTAAAGTTAAGATCTTGAAGTTGTGAAGTTATGAATTTCAAGTTTTAAACTTTAAGCTAAAAACTTTCTGATTTATCTTAAAGTTAAGATCTTGAAGTTGTGAAGTTATGAATTGCAAGTTTTAAACTTTAAGCTAAAAACTTTCTGATTTATCTTAAAGTTAAGATCTTGAAGTTGTGAAGTTATGAATTTCAAGTTTTAAACTTTAAGATACTAAGTTCTGATTTATCTTAAAGTTAAGATCTTGAAGTTGTGAAGTTATGAATTGCAAGTTTTAAACTTTAAGCTAAAAACTTTCTGATTTATCTTAAAGTTAAGATCTTGAAGTTGTGAAGTTATGAATTTCAAGTTTTAAACTTTAAGCTAAAAACTTTCTGACTTATCTTAAAGTTAAGATCTTGAAGTTGTGAAGTTATGAATTGCAAGTTTTAAACTTTAAGCTAAAAACTTTCTGATTTATCTTAAAGTTAAGATCTTGAAGTTGTGAAGTTATGAATTGCAAGTTTTAAACTTTAAGCTAAAAACTTTCTGATTTATCTTAAAGTTAAGATCTTGAAGTTGTGAAGTTATGAATTTCAAGTTTTAAACTTTAAGATACTAAGTTCTGATTTATCTTAAAGTTAAGATCTTGAAGTTGTGAAGTTATGAATTGCAAGTTTTAAACTTTAAGCTAAAAACTTTCTGATTTATCTTAAAGTTAAGATCTTGAAGTTGTGAAGTTATGAATTTCAAGTTTTAAACTTTAAGCTAAAAACTTTCTGATTTATCTTAAAGTTAAGATCTTGAAGTTGTGAAGTTATGAATTTCAAGTTTTAAACTTTAAGCTAAAAACTTTCTGATTTATCTTAAAGTTAAGATCTTGAAGTTGTGAAGTTATGAATTGCAAGTTTTAAACTTTAAGCTAAAAACTTTCTGATTTATCTTAAAGTTAAGATCTTGAAGTTGTGAAGTTATGAATTTCAAGTTTTAAACTTTAAGATACTAAGTTCTGATTTATCTTAAAGTTAAGATCTTGAAGTTGTGAAGTTATGAATTTCAAGTTTTAAACTTTAAGCTAAAAACTTTCTGATTTATCTTAAAGTTAAGATCTTGAAGTTGTGAAGTTATGAATTGCAAGTTTTAAACTTTAAGCTAAAAACTTTCTGATTTATCTTAAAGTTAAGATCTTGAAGTTGTGAAGTTATGAATTTCAAGTTTTAAACTTTAAGATACTAAGTTCTGATTTATCTTAAAGTTAAGATCTTGAAGTTGTGAAGTTATGAATTGCAAGTTTTAAACTTTAAGCTAAAAACTTTCTGATTTATCTTAAAGTTAAGATCTTGAAGTTGTGAAGTTATGAATTGCAAGTTTTAAACTTTAAGCTAAAAACTTTCTGATTTATCTTAAAGTTAAGATCTTGAAGTTGTGAAGTTATGAATTTCAAGTTTTAAACTTTAAGATACTAAGTTCTGATTTATCTTAAAGTTAAGATCTTGAAGTTGTGAAGTTATGAATTTCAAGTTTTAAACTTTAAGATACTAAGTTCTGATTTATCTTAAAGTTAAGATCTTGAAGTTGTGAAGTTATGAATTTCAAGTTTTAAACTTTAAGATACTAAGTTCTGATTTATCTTAAAGTTAAGATCTTGAAGTTGTGAAGTTATGAATTTCAAGTTTTAAACTTTAAGATACTAAGTTCTGATTTATCTTAAAGTTAAGATCTTGAAGTTGTGAAGTTATGAATTTCAAGTTTTAAACTTTAAGATACTAAGTTCTGATTTATCTTAAAGTTAAGATCTTGAAGTTGTGAAGTTATGAATTGCAAGTTTTAAACTTTAAGCTAAAAACTTTCTGATTTATCTTAAAGTTAAGATCTTGAAGTTGTGAAGTTATGAATTTCAAGTTTTAAACTTTAAGATACTAAGTTCTGATTTATCTTAAAGTTAAGATCTTGAAGTTGTGAAGTTATGAATTTCAAGTTTTAAACTTTAAGATACTAAGTTCTGATTTATCTTAAAGTTAAGATCTTGAAGTTGTGAAGTTATGAATTGCAAGTTTTAAACTTTAAGCTAAAAACTTTCTGATTTATCTTAAAGTTAAGATCTTGAAGTTGTGAAGTTATGAATTTCAAGTTTTAAACTTTAAGATACTAAGTTCTGATTTATCTTAAAGTTAAGATCTTGAAGTTGTGAAGTTATGAATTGCAAGTTTTAAACTTTAAGCTAAAAACTTTCTGATTTATCTTAAAGTTAAGATCTTGAAGTTGTGAAGTTATGAATTTCAAGTTTTAAACTTTAAGATACTAAGTTCTGATTTATCTTAAAGTTAAGATCTTGAAGTTGTGAAGTTATGAATTTCAAGTTTTAAACTTTAAGATACTAAGTTCTGATTTATCTTAAAGTTAAGATCTTGAAGTTGTGAAGTTATGAATTTCAAGTTTTAAACTTTAAGATACTAAGTTCTGATTTATCTTAAAGTTAAGATCTTGAAGTTGTGAAGTTATGAATTTCAAGTTTTAAACTTTAAGATACTAAGTTCTGATTTATCTTAAAGTTAAGATCTTGAAGTTGTGAAGTTATGAATTTCAAGTTTTAAACTTTAAGATACTAAGTTCTGATTTATCTTAAAGTTAAGATCTTGAAGTTGTGAAGTTATGAATTTCAAGTTTTAAACTTTAAGATACTAAGTTCTGATTTATCTTAAAGTTAAGATCTTGAAGTTGTGAAGTTATGAATTTCAAGTTTTAAACTTTAAGATACTAAGTTCTGATTTATCTTAAAGTTAAGATCTTGAAGTTGTGAAGTTATGAATTTCAAGTTTTAAACTTTAAGCTAAAAACTTTCTGATTTATCTTAAAGTTAAGATCTTGAAGTTGTGAAGTTATGAATTTCAAGTTTTAAACTTTAAGATAAATCAGAAAGTTTTTAGCTTAAAGTTTAAAACTTGCAATTCATAACTTCACAACTTCAAGATCTTAACTTTAAGATAAATCAGAACTTAGTATCTTAAAGTTTAAAACTTGAAATTCATAACTTCACAACTTCAAGATCTTAACTTTAAGATAAATCAGAAAGTTTTTAGCTTAAAGTTTAAAACTTGCAATTCATAACTTCACAACTTCAAGATCTTAACTTTAAGATAAATCAGAACTTAGTATCTTAAAGTTTAAAACTTGAAATTCATAACTTCACAACTTCAAGATCTTAACTTTAAGATAAATCAGAAAGTTTTTAGCTTAAAGTTTAAAACTTGCAATTCATAACTTCACAACTTCAAGATCTTAACTTTAAGATAAATCAGAAAGTTTTTAGCTTAAAGTTTAAAACTTGCAATTCATAACTTCACAACTTCAAGATCTTAACTTTAAGATAAATCAGAAAGTTTTTAGCTTAAAGTTTAAAACTTGAAATTCATAACTTCACAACTTCAAGATCTTAACTTTAAGATAAATCAGAAAGTTTTTAGCTTAAAGTTTAAAACTTGCAATTCATAACTTCACAACTTCAAGATCTTAACTTTAAGATAAATCAGAAAGTTTTTAGCTTAAAGTTTAAAACTTGAAATTCATAACTTCACAACTTCAAGATCTTAACTTTAAGATAAATCAGAAAGTTTTTAGCTTAAAGTTTAAAACTTGAAATTCATAACTTCACAACTTCAAGATCTTAACTTTAAGATAAATCAGAACTTAGTATCTTAAAGTTTAAAACTTGAAATTCATAACTTCACAACTTCAAGATCTTAACTTTAAGATAAATCAGAACTTTGTATCTTAAAGTTTAAAACTTGCAATTCATAACTTCACAACTTCAAGATCTTAACTTTAAGATAAATCAGAAAGTTTTTAGCTTAAAGTTTAAAACTTGCAATTCATAACTTCACAACTTCAAGATCTTAACTTTAAGATAAATCAGAAAGTTTTTAGCTTAAAGTTTAAAACTTGAAATTCATAACTTCACAACTTCAAGATCTTAACTTTAAGATAAATCAGAAAGTTTTTAGCTTAAAGTTTAAAACTTGAAATTCATAACTTCACAACTTCAAGATCTTAACTTTAAGATAAATCAGAACTTAGTATCTTAAAGTTTAAAACTTGAAATTCATAACTTCACAACTTCAAGATCTTAACTTTAAGATAAATCAGAAAGTTTTTAGCTTAAAGTTTAAAACTTGCAATTCATAACTTCACAACTTCAAGATCTTAACTTTAAGATAAATCAGAAAGTTTTTAGCTTAAAGTTTAAAACTTGAAATTCATAACTTCACAACTTCAAGATCTTAACTTTAAGATAAATCAGAACTTAGTATCTTAAAGTTTAAAACTTGAAATTCATAACTTCACAACTTCAAGATCTTAACTTTAAGATAAATCAGAAAGTTTTTAGCTTAAAGTTTAAAACTTGAAATTCATAACTTCACAACTTCAAGATCTTAACTTTAAGATAAATCAGAAAGTTTTTAGCTTAAAGTTTAAAACTTGAAATTCATAACTTCACAACTTCAAGATCTTAACTTTAAGATAAATCAGAACTTAGTATCTTAAAGTTTAAAACTTGCAATTCATAACTTCACAACTTCAAGATCTTAACTTTAAGATAAATCAGAACTTAGTATCTTAAAGTTTAAAACTTGAAATTCATAACTTCACAACTTCAAGATCTTAACTTTAAGATAAATCAGAACTTAGTATCTTAAAGTTTAAAACTTGAAATTCATAACTTCACAACTTCAAGATCTTAACTTTAAGATAAATCAGAAAGTTTTTAGCTTAAAGTTTAAAACTTGCAATTCATAACTTCACAACTTCAAGATCTTAACTTTAAGATAAATCAGAAAGTTTTTAGCTTAAAGTTTAAAACTTGCAATTCATAACTTCACAACTTCAAGATCTTAACTTTAAGATAAATCAGAACTTAGTATCTTAAAGTTTAAAACTTGAAATTCATAACTTCACAACTTCAAGATCTTAACTTTAAGATAAATCAGAAAGTTTTTAGCTTAAAGTTTAAAACTTGAAATTCATAACTTCACAACTTCAAGATCTTAACTTTAAGATAAATCAGAAAGTTTTTAGCTTAAAGTTTAAAACTTAAAATTCATAACTTCACAACTTCAAGATCTTAACTTTAAGATAAATCAGAACTTAGTATCTTAAAGTTTAAAACTTGAAATTCATAACTTCACAACTTCAAGATCTTAACTTTAAGATAAATCAGAAAGTTTTTAGCTTAAAGTTTAAAACTTGCAATTCATAACTTCACAACTTCAAGATCTTAACTTTAAGATAAATCAGAAAGTTTTTAGCTTAAAGTTTAAAACTTGAAATTCATAACTTCACAACTTCAAGATCTTAACTTTAAGATAAATCAGAACTTAGTATCTTAAAGTTTAAAACTTGAAATTCATAACTTCACAACTTCAAGATCTTAACTTTAAGATAAATCAGAAAGTTTTTAGCTTAAAGTTTAAAACTTGAAATTCATAACTTCACAACTTCAAGATCTTAACTTTAAGATAAATCAGAAAGTTTTTAGCTTAAAGTTTAAAACTTGAAATTCATAACTTCACAACTTCAAGATCTTAACTTTAAGATAAATCAGAACTTAGTATCTTAAAGTTTAAAACTTGAAATTCATAACTTCACAACTTCAAGATCTTAACTTTAAGATAAATCAGAAAGTTTTTAGCTTAAAGTTTAAAACTTGAAATTCATAACTTCACAACTTCAAGATCTTAACTTTAAGATAAATCAGAAAGTTTTTAGCTTAAAGTTTAAAACTTGAAATTCATAACTTCACAACTTCAAGATCTTAACTTTAAGATAAATCAGAACTTAGTATCTTAAAGTTTAAAACTTGCAATTCATAACTTCACAACTTCAAGATCTTAACTTTAAGATAAATCAGAACTTAGTATCTTAAAGTTTAAAACTTGAAATTCATAACTTCACAACTTCAAGATCTTAACTTTAAGATAAATCAGAACTTAGTATCTTAAAGTTTAAAACTTGAAATTCATAACTTCACAACTTCAAGATCTTAACTTTAAGATAAATCAGAAAGTTTTTAGCTTAAAGTTTAAAACTTGAAATTCATAACTTCACAACTTCAAGATCTTAACTTTAAGATAAATCAGAAAGTTATTAGCTTAAAGTTTAAAACTTGCAATTCATAACTTCACAACTTCAAGATCTTAACTTTAAGATAAATCAGAACTTAGTATCTTAAAGTTTAAAACTTGAAATTCATAACTTCACAACTTCAAGATCTTAACTTTAAGATAAATCAGAAAGTTTTTAGCTTAAAGTTTAAAACTTGAAATTCATAACTTCACAACTTCAAGATCTTAACTTTAAGATAAATCAGAAAGTTTTTAGCTTAAAGTTTAAAACTTGAAATTCATAACTTCACAACTTCAAGATCTTAACTTTAAGATAAATCAGAACTTAGTATCTTAAAGTTTAAAACTTGCAATTCATAACTTCTCAACTTCAAGATCTTAACTTTAAGATAAATCAGAACTTAGTATCTTAAAGTTTAAAACTTGAAATTCATAACTTCACAACTTCAAGATCTTAACTTTAAGATAAATCAGAACTTAGTATCTTAAAGTTTAAAACTTGAAATTCATAACTTCACAACTTCAAGATCTTAACTTTAAGATAAATCAGAAAGTTTTTAGCTTAAAGTTTAAAACTTGCAATTCATAACTTCACAACTTCAAGATCTTAACTTTAAGATAAATCAGAACTTAGTATCTTAAAGTTTAAAACTTGAAATTCATACCTTCACAACTTCAAGATCTTAACTTTAAGATAAATCAGAAAGTTTTTAGCTTAAAGTTTAAAACTTGAAATTCATAACTTCACAACTTCAAGATCTTAACTTTAAGATAAATCAGAACTTAGTATCTTAAAGTTTAAAACTTGAAATTCATAACTTCACAACTTCAAGATCTTAACTTTAAGATAAATCAGAAAGTTTTTAGCTTAAAGTTTAAAACTTGCAATTCATAACTTCACAACTTCAAGATCTTAACTTTAAGATAAATCAGAAAGTTTTTAGCTTAAAGTTTAAAACTTGAAATTCATAACTTCACAACTTCAAGATCTTAACTTTAAGATAAATCAGAACTTAGTATCTTAAAGTTTAAAACTTGAAATTCATAACTTCACAACTTCAAGATCTTAACTTTAAGATAAATCAGAAAGTTTTTAGCTTAAAGTTTAAAACTTGAAATTCATAACTTCACAACTTCAAGATCTTAACTTTAAGATAAATCAGAAAGTTTTTAGCTTAAAGTTTAAAACTTGAAATTCATAACTTCACAACTTCAAGATCTTAACTTTAAGATAAATCAGAACTTAGTATCTTAAAGTTTAAAACTTGCAATTCATAACTTCACAACTTCAAGATCTTAACTTTAAGATAAATCAGAACTTAGTATCTTAAAGTTTAAAACTTGAAATTCATAACTTCACAACTTCAAGATCTTAACTTTAAGATAAATCAGAACTTAGTATCTTAAAGTTTAAAACTTGAAATTCATAACTTCACAACTTCAAGATCTTAACTTTAAGATAAATCAGAAAGTTTTTAGCTTAAAGTTTAAAACTTGCAATTCATAACTTCACAACTTCAAGATCTTAACTTTAAGATAAATCAGAAAGTTTTTAGCTTAAAGTTTAAAACTTGCAATTCATAACTTCACAACTTCAAGATCTTAACTTTAAGATAAATCAGAACTTAGTATCTTAAAGTTTAAAACTTGAAATTCATAACTTCACAACTTCAAGATCTTAACTTTAAGATAAATCAGAAAGTTTTTAGCTTAAAGTTTAAAACTTGAAATTCATAACTTCACAACTTCAAGATCTTAACTTTAAGATAAATCAGAACTTAGTATCTTAAAGTTTAAAACTTGAAATTCATAACTTCACAACTTCAAGATCTTAACTTTAAGATAAATCAGAAAGTTTTTAGCTTAAAGTTTAAAACTTGCAATTCATAACTTCACAACTTCAAGATCTTAACTTTAAGATAAATCAGAACTTAGTATCTTAAAGTTTAAAACTTGAAATTCATAACTTCACAACTTCAAGATCTTAACTTTAAGATAAATCAGAAAGTTTTTAGCTTAAAGTTTAAAACTTGCAATTCATAACTTCACAACTTCAAGATCTTAACTTTAAGATAAATCAGAAAGTTTTTAGCTTAAAGTTTAAAACTTGAAATTCATAACTTCACAACTTCAAGATCTTAACTTTAAGATAAATCAGAACTTAGTATCTTAAAGTTTAAAACTTGAAATTCATAACTTCACAACTTCAAGATCTTAACTTTAAGATAAATCAGAAAGTTTTTAGCTTAAAGTTTAAAACTTGAAATTCATAACTTCACAACTTCAAGATCTTAACTTTAAGATAAATCAGAAAGTTTTTAGCTTAAAGTTTAAAACTTGAAATTCATAACTTCACAACTTCAAGATCTTAACTTTAAGATAAATCAGAAAGTTTTTAGCTTAAAGTTTAAAACTTGCAATTCATAACTTCACAACTTCAAGATCTTAACTTTAAGATAAATCAGAAAGTTTTTAGCTTAAAGTTTAAAACTTGCAATTCATAACTTCACAACTTCAAGATCTTAACTTTAAGATAAATCAGAAAGTTTTTAGCTTAAAGTTTAAAACTTGAAATTCATTGCTTCACAACTTCAAGATCTTAACTTTAAGATAAATCAGAAAGTTTTTAGCTTAAAGTTTAAAACTTGAAATTCATAACTTCACAACTTCAAGATCTTAACTTTAAGATAAATCAGAACTTAGTATCTTAAAGTTTAAAACTTGCAATTCATAACTTCACAACTTCAAGATCTTAACTTTAAGATAAATCAGAAAGTTTTTAGCTTAAAGTTTAAAACTTGAAATTCATAACTTCACAACTTCAAGATCTTAACTTTAAGATAAATCAGAACTTAGTATCTTAAAGTTTAAAACTTGAAATTCATAACTTCACAACTTCAAGATCTTAACTTTAAGATAAATCAGAAAGTTTTTAGCTTAAAGTTTAAAACTTGCAATTCATAACTTCACAACTTCAAGATCTTAACTTTAAGATAAATCAGAAAGTTTTTAGCTTAAAGTTTAAAACTTGCAATTCATAACTTCACAACTTCAAGATCTTAACTTTAAGATAAATCAGAACTTAGTATCTTAAAGTTTAAAACTTGCAATTCATAACTTCACAACTTCAAGATCTTAACTTTAAGATAAATCAGAAAGTTTTTAGCTTAAAGTTTAAAACTTGAAATTCATAACTTCACAACTTCAAGATCTTAACTTTAAGATAAATCAGAAAGTTTTTAGCTTAAAGTTTAAAACTTGAAATTCATAACTTCACAACTTCAAGATCTTAACTTTAAGATAAATCAGAAAGTTTTTAGCTTAAAGTTTAAAACTTGAAATTCATAACTTCACAACTTCAAGATCTTAACTTTAAGATAAATCAGAAAGTTTTTAGCTTAAAGTTTAAAACTTGCAATTCATAACTTCACAACTTCAAGATCTTAACTTTAAGATAAATCAGAACTTAGTATCTTAAAGTTTAAAACTTGCAATTCATAACTTCACAACTTCAAGATCTTAACTTTAAGATAAATCAGAACTTAGTATCTTAAAGTTTAAAACTTGAAATTCATAACTTCACAACTTCAAGATCTTAACTTTAAGATAAATCAGAAAGTTTTTAGCTTAAAGTTTAAAACTTGAAATTCATAACTTCACAACTTCAAGATCTTAACTTTAAGATAAATCAGAAAGTTTTTAGCTTAAAGTTTAAAACTTGAAATTCATAACTTCACAACTTCAAGATCTTAACTTTAAGATAAATCAGAACTTAGTATCTTAAAGTTTAAAACTTGAAATTCATAACTTCACAACTTCAAGATCTTAACTTTAAGATAAATCAGAAAGTTTTTAGCTTAAAGTTTAAAACTTGAAATTCATAACTTCACAACTTCAAGATCTTAACTTTAAGATAAATCAGAAAGTTTTTAGCTTAAAGTTTAAAACTTGAAATTCATAACTTCACAACTTCAAGATCTTAACTTTAAGATAAATCAGAAAGTTTTTAGCTTAAAGTTTAAAACTTGCAATTCATAACTTCACAACTTCAAGATCTTAACTTTAAGATAAATCAGAAAGTTTTTAGCTTAAAGTTTAAAACTTGAAATTCATAACTTCACAACTTCAAGATCTTAACTTTAAGATAAATCAGAAAGTTTTTAGCTTAAAGTTTAAAACTTGAAATTCATAACTTCACAACTTCAAGATCTTAACTTTAAGATAAATCAGAAAGTTTTTAGCTTAAAGTTTAAAACTTGCAATTCATAACTTCACAACTTCAAGATCTTAACTTTAAGATAAATCAGAACTTAGTATCTTAAAGTTTAAAACTTGAAATTCATAACTTCACAACTTCAAGATCTTAACTTTAAGATAAATCAGAAAGTTTTTAGCTTAAAGTTTAAAACTTGAAATTCATAACTTCACAACTTCAAGATCTTAACTTTAAGATAAATCAGAACTTAGTATCTTAAAGTTTAAAACTTGAAATTCATAACTTCACAACTTCAAGATCTTAACTTTAAGATAAATCAGAACTTAGTATCTTAAAGTTTAAAACTTGAAATTCATAACTTCACAACTTCAAGATCTTAACTTTAAGATAAATCAGAAAGTTTTTAGCTTAAAGTTTAAAACTTGCAATTCATAACTTCACAACTTCAAGATCTTAACTTTAAGATAAATCAGAAAGTTTTTAGCTTAAAGTTTAAAACTTGCAATTCATAACTTCACAACTTCAAGATCTTAACTTTAAGATAAATCAGAACTTAGTATCTTAAAGTTTAAAACTTGAAATTCATAACTTCACAACTTCAAGATCTTAACTTTAAGATAAATCAGAAAGTTTTTAGCTTAAAGTTTAAAACTAGAAATTCATAACTTCACAACTTCAAGATCTTAACTTTAAGATAAATCAGAACTTAGTATCTTAAAGTTTAAAACTTGAAATTCATAACTTCACAACTTCAAGATCTTAACTTTAAGATAAATCAGAAAGTTTTTAGCTTAAAGTTTAAAACTTGCAATTCATAACTTCACAACTTCAAGATCTTAACTTTAAGATAAATCAGAACTTAGTATCTTAAAGTTTAAAACTTGAAATTCATAACTTCACAACTTCAAGATCTTAACTTTAAGATAAATCAGAAAGTTTTTAGCTTAAAGTTTAAAACTTGCAATTCATAACTTCACAACTTCAAGATCTTAACTTTAAGATAAATCAGAAAGTTTTTAGCTTAAAGTTTAAAACTTGAAATTCATAACTTCACAACTTCAAGATCTTAACTTTAAGATAAATCAGAACTTAGTATCTTAAAGTTTAAAACTTGAAATTCATAACTTCACAACTTCAAGATCTTAACTTTAAGATAAATCAGAAAGTTTTTAGCTTAAAGTTTAAAACTTGAAATTCATAACTTCACAACTTCAAGATCTTAACTTTAAGATAAATCAGAAAGTTTTTAGCTTAAAGTTTAAAACTTGAAATTCATAACTTCACAACTTCAAGATCTTAACTTTAAGATAAATCAGAAAGTTTTTAGCTTAAAGTTTAAAACTTGCAATTCATAACTTCACAACTTCAAGATCTTAACTTTAAGATAAATCAGAAAGTTTTTAGCTTAAAGTTTAAAACTTGCAATTCATAACTTCACAACTTCAAGATCTTAACTTTAAGATAAATCAGAAAGTTTTTAGCTTAAAGTTTAAAACTTGAAATTCATTACTTCACAACTTCAAGATCTTAACTTTAAGATAAATCAGAAAGTTTTTAGCTTAAAGTTTAAAACTTGAAATTCATAACTTCACAACTTCAAGATCTTAACTTTAAGATAAATCAGAACTTAGTATCTTAAAGTTTAAAACTTGCAATTCATAACTTCACAACTTCAAGATCTTAACTTTAAGATAAATCAGAAAGTTTTTAGCTTAAAGTTTAAAACTTGAAATTCATAACTTCACAACTTCAAGATCTTAACTTTAAGATAAATCAGAACTTAGTATCTTAAAGTTTAAAACTTGAAATTCATAACTTCACAACTTCAAGATCTTAACTTTAAGATAAATCAGAAAGTTTTTAGCTTAAAGTTTAAAACTTGCAATTCATAACTTCACAACTTCAAGATCTTAACTTTAAGATAAATCAGAAAGTTTTTAGCTTAAAGTTTAAAACTTGCAATTCATAACTTCACAACTTCAAGATCTTAACTTTAAGATAAATCAGAACTTAGTATCTTAAAGTTTAAAACTTGCAATTCATAACTTCACAACTTCAAGATCTTAACTTTAAGATAAATCAGAAAGTTTTTAGCTTAAAGTTTAAAACTTGAAATTCATAACTTCACAACTTCAAGATCTTAACTTTAAGATAAATCAGAAAGTTTTTAGCTTAAAGTTTAAAACTTGAAATTCATAACTTCACAACTTCAAGATCTTAACTTTAAGATAAATCAGAAAGTTTTTAGCTTAAAGTTTAAAACTTGAAATTCATAACTTCACAACTTCAAGATCTTAACTTTAAGATAAATCAGAAAGTTTTTAGCTTAAAGTTTAAAACTTGCAATTCATAACTTCACAACTTCAAGATCTTAACTTTAAGATAAATCAGAACTTAGTATCTTAAAGTTTAAAACTTGCAATTCATAACTTCACAACTTCAAGATCTTAACTTTAAGATAAATCAGAACTTAGTATCTTAAAGTTTAAAACTTGAAATTCATAACTTCACAACTTCAAGATCTTAACTTTAAGATAAATCAGAAAGTTTTTAGCTTAAAGTTTAAAACTTGAAATTCATAACTTCACAACTTCAAGATCTTAACTTTAAGATAAATCAGAAAGTTTTTAGCTTAAAGTTTAAAACTTGAAATTCATAACTTCACAACTTCAAGATCTTAACTTTAAGATAAATCAGAACTTAGTATCTTAAAGTTTAAAACTTGAAATTCATAACTTCACAACTTCAAGATCTTAACTTTAAGATAAATCAGAAAGTTTTTAGCTTAAAGTTTAAAACTTGAAATTCATAACTTCACAACTTCAAGATCTTAACTTTAAGATAAATCAGAAAGTTTTTAGCTTAAAGTTTAAAACTTGAAATTCATAACTTCACAACTTCAAGATCTTAACTTTAAGATAAATCAGAAAGTTTTTAGCTTAAAGTTTAAAACTTGCAATTCATAACTTCACAACTTCAAGATCTTAACTTTAAGATAAATCAGAAAGTTTTTAGCTTAAAGTTTAAAACTTGAAATTCATAACTTCACAACTTCAAGATCTTAACTTTAAGATAAATCAGAAAGTTTTTAGCTTAAAGTTTAAAACTTGAAATTCATAACTTCACAACTTCAAGATCTTAACTTTAAGATAAATCAGAAAGTTTTTAGCTTAAAGTTTAAAACTTGAAATTCATAACTTCACAACTTCAAGATCTTAACTTTAAGATAAATCAGAAAGTTTTTAGCTTAAAGTTTAAAACTTGAAATTCATAACTTCACAACTTCAAGATCTTAACTTTAAGATAAATCAGAACTTAGTATCTTAAAGTTTAAAACTTGAAATTCATAACTTCACAACTTCAAGATCTTAACTTTAAGATAAATCAGAACTTAGTATCTTAAAGTTTAAAACTTGAAATTCATAACTTCACAACTTCAAGATCTTAACTTTAAGATAAATCAGAAAGTTTTTAGCTTAAAGTTTAAAACTTGCAATTCATAACTTCACAACTTCAAGATCTTAACTTTAAGATAAATCAGAAAGTTTTTAGCTTAAAGTTTAAAACTTGCAATTCATAACTTCACAACTTCAAGATCTTAACTTTAAGATAAATCAGAACTTAGTATCTTAAAGTTTAAAACTTGAAATTCATAACTTCACAACTTCAAGATCTTAACTTTAAGATAAATCAGAAAGATTTTAGCTTAAAGTTTAAAACTTGAAATTCATAACTTCACAACTTCAAGATCTTAACTTTAAGATAAATCAGAACTTAGTATCTTAAAGTTTAAAACTTGAAATTCATAACTTCACAACTTCAAGATCTTAACTTTAAGATAAATCAGAACTTAGTATCTTAAAGTTTAAAACTTGAAATTCATAACTTCACAACTTCAAGATCTTAACTTTAAGATAAATCAGAACTTAGTATCTTAAAGTTTAAAACTTGAAATTCATAACTTCACAACTTCAAGATCTTAACTTTAAGATAAATCAGAAAGTTTTTAGCTTAAAGTTTAAAACTTGCAATTCATAACTTCACAACTTCAAGATCTTAACTTTAAGATAAATCAGAAAGTTTTTAGCTTAAAGTTTAAAACTTGCAATTCATAACTTCACAACTTCAAGATCTTAACTTTAAGATAAATCAGAACTTAGTATCTTAAAGTTTAAAACTTGAAATTCATAACTTCACAACTTCAAGATCTTAACTTTAAGATAAATCAGAAAGTTTTTAGCTTAAAGTTTAAAACTTGCAATTCATAACTTCACAACTTCAAGATCTTAACTTTAAGATAAATCAGAAAGTTTTTAGCTTAAAGTTTAAAACTTGCAATTCATAACTTCACAACTTCAAGATCTTAACTTTAAGATAAATCAGAAAGTTTTTAGCTTAAAGTTTAAAACTTGAAATTCATAACTTCACAACTTCAAGATCTTAACTTTAAGATAAATCAGAAAGTTTTTAGCTTAAAGTTTAAAACTTGCAATTCATAACTTCACAACTTCAAGATCTTAACTTTAAGATAAATCAGAAAGTTTTTAGCTTAAAGTTTAAAACTTGCAATTCATAACTTCACAACTTCAAGATCTTAACTTTAAGATAAATCAGAACTTAGTATCTTAAAGTTTAAAACTTGAAATTCATAACTTCACAACTTCAAGATCTTAACTTTAAGATAAATCAGAACTTAGTATCTTAAAGTTTAAAACTTGAAATTCATAACTTCACAACTTCAAGATCTTAACTTTAAGATAAATCAGAACTTAGTATCTTAAAGTTTAAAACTTGAAATTCATAACTTCACAACTTCAAGATCTTAACTTTAAGATAAATCAGAAAGTTTTTAGCTTAAAGTTTAAAACTTGAAATTCATAACTTCACAACTTCAAGATCTTAACTTTAAGATAAATCAGAAAGTTTTTAGCTTAAAGTTTAAAACTTGCAATTCATAACTTCACAACTTCAAGATCTTAACTTTAAGATAAATCAGAAAGTTTTTAGCTTAAAGTTTAAAACTTGAAATTCATAACTTCACAACTTCAAGATCTTAACTTTAAGATAAATCAGAAAGTTTTTAGCTTAAAGTTTAAAACTTGCAATTCATAACTTCACAACTTCAAGATCTTAACTTTAAGATAAATCAGAACTTAGTATCTTAAAGTTTAAAACTTGAAATTCATAACTTCACAACTTCAAGATCTTAACTTTAAGATAAATCAGAACTTAGTATCTTAAAGTTTAAAACTTGCAATTCATAACTTCACAACTTCAAGATCTTAACTTTAAGATAAATCAGAACTTAGTATCTTAAAGTTTAAAACTTGAAATTCATAACTTCACAACTTCAAGATCTTAACTTTAAGATAAATCAGAACTTAGTATCTTAAAGTTTAAAACTTGAAATTCATAACTTCACAACTTCAAGATCTTAACTTTAAGATAAATCAGAACTTAGTATCTTAAAGTTTAAAACTTGAAATTCATAACTTCACAACTTCAAGATCTTAACTTTAAGATAAATCAGAAAGTTTTTAGCTTAAAGTTTAAAACTTGAAATTCATAACTTCACAACTTCAAGATCTTAACTTTAAGATAAATCAGAAAGTTTTTAGCTTAAAGTTTAAAACTTGCAATTCATAACTTCACAACTTCAAGATCTTAACTTTAAGATAAATCAGAAAGTTTTTAGCTTAAAGTTTAAAACTTGCAATTCATAACTTCACAACTTCAAGATCTTAACTTTAAGATAAATCAGAAAGTTTTTAGCTTAAAGTTTAAAACTTGCAATTCATAACTTCACAACTTCAAGATCTTAACTTTAAGATAAATCAGAAAGTTTTTAGCTTAAAGTTTAAAACTTGAAATTCATAACTTCACAACTTCAAGATCTTAACTTTAAGATAAATCAGAACTTAGTATCTTAAAGTTTAAAACTTGAAATTCATAACTTCACAACTTCAAGATCTTAACTTTAAGATAAATCAGAAAGTTTTTAGCTTAAAGTTTAAAACTTGAAATTCATAACTTCACAACTTCAAGATCTTAACTTTAAGATAAATCAGAACTTAGTATCTTAAAGTTTAAAACTTGAAATTCATAACTTCACAACTTCAAGATCTTAACTTTAAGATAAATCAGAAAGTTTTTAGCTTAAAGTTTAAAACTTGCAATTCATAACTTCACAACTTCAAGATCTTAACTTTAAGATAAATCAGAAAGTTTTTAGCTTAAAGTTTAAAACTTGCAATTCATAACTTCACAACTTCAAGATCTTAACTTTAAGATAAATCAGAACTTAGTATCTTAAAGTTTAAAACTTGCAATTCATAACTTCACAACTTCAAGATCTTAACTTTAAGATAAATCAGAAAGTTTTTAGCTTAAAGTTTAAAACTTGAAATTCATAACTTCACAACTTCAAGATCTTAACTTTAAGATAAATCAGAAAGTTTTTAGCTTAAAGTTTAAAACTTGAAATTCATAACTTCACAACTTCAAGATCTTAACTTTAAGATAAATCAGAATGTTTTTAGCTTAAAGTTTAAAACTTGAAATTCATAACTTCACAACTTCAAGATCTTAACTTTAAGATAAATCAGAAAGTTTTTAGCTTAAAGTTTAAAACTTGCAATTCATAACTTCACAACTTCAAGATCTTAACTTTAAGATAAATCAGAACTTAGTATCTTAAAGTTTAAAACTTGAAATTCATAACTTCACAACTTCAAGATCTTAACTTTAAGATAAATCAGAAAGTTTTTAGCTTAAAGTTTAAAACTTGCAATTCATAACTTCACAACTTCAAGATCTTAACTTTAAGATAAATCAGAACTTAGTATCTTAAAGTTTAAAACTTGAAATTCATAACTTCACAACTTCAAGATCTTAACTTTAAGATAAATCAGAAAGTTTTTAGCTTAAAGTTTAAAACTTGCAATTCATAACTTCACAACTTCAAGATCTTAACTTTAAGATAAATCAGAAAGTTTTTAGCTTAAAGTTTAAAACTTGAAATTCATAACTTCACAACTTCAAGATCTTAACTTTAAGATAAATCAGAAAGTTTTTAGCTTAAAGTTTAAAACTTGAAATTCATAACTTCACAACTTCAAGATCTTAACTTTAAGATAAATCAGAACTTAGTATCTTAAAGTTTAAAACTTGAAATTCATAACTTCACAACTTCAAGATCTTAACTTTAAGATAAATCAGAAAGTTTTTAGCTTAAAGTTTAAAACTTGAAATTCATAACTTCACAACTTCAAGATCTTAACTTTAAGATAAATCAGAAAGTTTTTAGCTTAAAGTTTAAAACTTGCAATTCATAACTTCACAACTTCAAGATCTTAACTTTAAGATAAATCAGAACTTAGTATCTTAAAGTTTAAAACTTGAAATTCATAACTTCACAACTTCAAGATCTTAACTTTAAGATAAATCAGAACTTAGTATCTTAAAGTTTAAAACTTGAAATTCATAACTTCACAACTTCAAGATCTTAACTTTAAGATAAATCAGAAAGTTTTTAGCTTAAAGTTTAAAACTTGCAATTCATAACATCACAACTTCAAGATCTTAACTTTAAGATAAATCAGAAAGTTTTTAGCTTAAAGTTTAAAACTTGAAATTCATAACTTCACAACTTCAAGATCTTAACTTTAAGATAAATCAGAAAGTTTTTAGCTTAAAGTTTAAAACTTGCAATTCATAACTTCACAACTTCAAGATCTTAACTTTAAGATAAATCAGAACTTAGTATCTTAAAGTTTAAAACTTGAAATTCATAACTTCACAACTTCAAGATCTTAACTTTAAGATAAATCAGAACTTAGTATCTTAAAGTTTAAAACTTGCAATTCATAACTTCACAACTTCAAGATCTTAACTTTAAGATAAATCAGAACTTAGTATCTTAAAGTTTAAAACTTGAAATTCATAACTTCACAACTGCAAGATCTTAACTTTAAGATAAATCAGAACTTAGTATCTTAAAGTTTAAAACTTGAAATTCATAACTTCACAACTTCAAGATCTTAACTTTAAGATAAATCAGAAAGTTTTTAGCTTAAAGTTTAAAACTTGCAATTCATAACTTCACAACTTCAAGATCTTAACTTTAATATAAATCAGAACTTAGTATCTTAAAGTTTAAAACTTGAAATTCATAACTTCACAACTTCAAGATCTTAACTTTAAGATAAATCAGAACTTAGTATCTTAAAGTTTAAAACTTGAAATTCATAACTTCACAACTTCAAGATCTTAACTTTAAGATAAATCAGAAAGTTTTTAGCTTAAAGTTTAAAACTTGAAATTCATAACTTCACAACTTCAAGATCTTAACTTTAAGATAAATCAGAAAGTTTTTAGCTTAAAGTTTAAAACTTGCAATTCATAACTTCACAACTTCAAGATCTTAACTTTAAGATAAATCAGAAAGTTTTTAGCTTAAAGTTTAAAACTTGAAATTCATAACTTCACAACTTCAAGATCTTAACTTTAAGATAAATCAGAACTTAGTATCTTAAAGTTTAAAACTTGCAATTCATAACTTCACAACTTCAAGATCTTAACTTTAAGATAAATCAGAAAGTTTTTAGCTTAAAGTTTAAAACTTGAAATTCATAACTTCACAACTTCAAGATCTTAACTTTAAGATAAATCAGAAAGTTTTTAGCTTAAAGTTTAAAACTTGAAATTCATAACTTCACAACTTCAAGATCTTAACTTTAAGATAAATCAGAAAGTTTTTAGCTTAAAGTTTAAAACTTGCAATTCATAACTTCACAACTTCAAGATCTTAACTTTAAGATAAATCAGAACTTAGTATCTTAAAGTTTAAAACTTGAAATTCATAACTTCACAACTTCAAGATCTTAACTTTAAGATAAATCAGAAAGTTTTTAGCTTAAAGTTTAAAACTTGCAATTCATAACTTCACAACTTCAAGATCTTAACTTTAAGATAAATCAGAACTTAGTATCTTAAAGTTTAAAACTTGAAATTCATAACTTCACAACTTCAAGATCTTAACTTTAAGATAAATCAGAAAGTTTTTAGCTTAAAGTTTAAAACTTGCAATTCATAACTTCACAACTTCAAGATCTTAACTTTAAGATAAATCAGAAAGTTTTTAGCTTAAAGTTTAAAACTTGAAATTCATAACTTCACAACTTCAAGATCTTAACTTTAAGATAAATCAGAAAGTTTTTAGCTTAAAGTTTAAAACTTGAAATTCATAACTTCACAACTTCAAGATCTTAACTTTAAGATAAATCAGAACTTAGTATCTTAAAGTTTAAAACTTGAAATTCATAACTTCACAACTTCAAGATCTTAACTTTAAGATAAATCAGAAAGTTTTTAGCTTAAAGTTTAAAACTTGAAATTCATAACTTCACAACTTCAAGATCTTAACTTTAAGATAAATCAGAAAGTTTTTAGCTTAAAGTTTAAAACTTGCAATTCATAACTTCACAACTTCAAGATCTTAACTTTAAGATAAATCAGAACTTAGTATCTTAAAGTTTAAAACTTGAAATTCATAACTTCACAACTTCAAGATCTTAACTTTAAGATAAATCAGAACTTAGTATCTTAAAGTTTAAAACTTGAAATTCATAACTTCACAACTTCAAGATCTTAACTTTAAGATAAATCAGAAAGTTTTTAGCTTAAAGTTTAAAACTTGCAATTCATAACATCACAACTTCAAGATCTTAACTTTAAGATAAATCAGAAAGTTTTTAGCTTAAAGTTTAAAACTTGAAATTCATAACTTCACAACTTCAAGATCTTAACTTTAAGATAAATCAGAAAGTTTTTAGCTTAAAGTTTAAAACTTGCAATTCATAACTTCACAACTTCAAGATCTTAACTTTAAGATAAATCAGAACTTAGTATCTTAAAGTTTAAAACTTGAAATTCATAACTTCACAACTTCAAGATCTTAACTTTAAGATAAATCAGAACTTAGTATCTTAAAGTTTAAAACTTGCAATTCATAACTTCACAACTTCAAGATCTTAACTTTAAGATAAATCAGAACTTAGTATCTTAAAGTTTAAAACTTGAAATTCATAACTTCACAACTGCAAGATCTTAACTTTAAGATAAATCAGAACTTAGTATCTTAAAGTTTAAAACTTGAAATTCATAACTTCACAACTTCAAGATCTTAACTTTAAGATAAATCAGAAAGTTTTTAGCTTAAAGTTTAAAACTTGCAATTCATAACTTCACAACTTCAAGATCTTAACTTTAATATAAATCAGAACTTAGTATCTTAAAGTTTAAAACTTGAAATTCATAACTTCACAACTTCAAGATCTTAACTTTAAGATAAATCAGAACTTAGTATCTTAAAGTTTAAAACTTGAAATTCATAACTTCACAACTTCAAGATCTTAACTTTAAGATAAATCAGAAAGTTTTTAGCTTAAAGTTTAAAACTTGAAATTCATAACTTCACAACTTCAAGATCTTAACTTTAAGATAAATCAGAAAGTTTTTAGCTTAAAGTTTAAAACTTGCAATTCATAACTTCACAACTTCAAGATCTTAACTTTAAGATAAATCAGAAAGTTTTTAGCTTAAAGTTTAAAACTTGAAATTCATAACTTCACAACTTCAAGATCTTAACTTTAAGATAAATCAGAACTTAGTATCTTAAAGTTTAAAACTTGCAATTCATAACTTCACAACTTCAAGATCTTAACTTTAAGATAAATCAGAAAGTTTTTAGCTTAAAGTTTAAAACTTGAAATTCATAACTTCACAACTTCAAGATCTTAACTTTAAGATAAATCAGAAAGTTTTTAGCTTAAAGTTTAAAACTTGAAATTCATAACTTCACAACTTCAAGATCTTAACTTTAAGATAAATCAGAAAGTTTTTAGCTTAAAGTTTAAAACTTGCAATTCATAACTTCACAACTTCAAGATCTTAACTTTAAGATAAATCAGAACTTAGTATCTTAAAGTTTAAAACTTGAAATTCATAACTTCACAACTTCAACATCTTAACTTTAAGATAAATCAGAACTTAGTATCTTAAAGTTTAAAACTTGCAATTCATAACTTCACAACTTCAAGATCTTAACTTTAAGATAAATCAGAACTTAGTATCTTAAAGTTTAAAACTTGAAATTCATAACTTCACAACTTCAAGATCTTAACTTTAAGATAAATCAGAAAGTTTTTAGCTTAAAGTTTAAAACTTGAAATTCATAACTTCACAACTTCAAGATCTTAACTTTAAGATAAATCAGAAAGTTTTTAGCTTAAAGTTTAAAACTTGCAATTCATAACTTCACAACTTCAAGATCTTAACTTTAAGATAAATCAGAACTTAGTATCTTAAAGTTTAAAACTTGAAATTCATAACTTCACAACTTCAAGATCTTAACTTTAAGATAAATCAGAAAGTTTTTAGCTTAAAGTTTAAAACTTGCAATTCATAACTTCACAACTTCAAGATCTTAACTTTAAGATAAATCAGAAAGTTTTTAGCTTAAAGTTTAAAACTTGCAATTCATAACTTCACAACTTCAAGATCTTAACTTTAAGATAAATCAGAAAGTTTTTAGCTTAAAGTTTAAAACTTGAAATTCATAACTTCACAACTTCAAGATCTTAACTTTAAGATAAATCAGAAAGTTTTTAGCTTAAAGTTTAAAACTTGCAATTCATAACTTCACAACTTCAAGATCTTAACTTTAAGATAAATCAGAACTTAGTATCTTAAAGTTTAAAACTTGAAATTCATAACTTCACAACTTCAAGATCTTAACTTTAAGATAAATCAGAAAGTTTTTAGCTTAAAGTTTAAAACTTGAAATTCATAACTTCACAACTTCAAGATCTTAACTTTAAGATAAATCAGAAAGTTTTTAGCTTAAAGTTTAAAACTTGCAATTCATAACTTCACAACTTCAAGATCTTAACTTTAAGATAAATCAGAAAGTTTTTAGCTTAAAGTTTAAAACTTGAAATTCATAACTTCACAACTTCAAGATCTTAACTTTAAGATAAATCAGAAAGTTTTTAGCTTAAAGTTTAAAACTTGAAATTCATAACTTCACAACTTCAAGATCTTAACTTTAAAATAAATCAGAACTTAGTATCTTAAAGTTTAAAACTTGAAATTCATAACTTCACAACTTCAAGATCTTAACTTTAAGATAAATCAGAACTTAGTATCTTAAAGTTTAAAACTTGAAATTCATAACTTCACAACTTCAAGATCTTAACTTTAAGATAAATCAGAAAGTTTTTAGCTTAAAGTTTAAAACTTGAAATTCATAACTTCACAACTTCAAGATCTTAACTTTAAGATAAATCAGAACTTAGTATCTTAAAGTTTAAAACTTGAAATTCATAACTTCACAACTTCAAGATCTTAACTTTAAGATAAATCAGAAAGTTTTTAGCTTAAAGTTTAAAACTTGCAATTCATAACTTCACAACTTCAAGATCTTAACTTTAAGATAAATCAGAAAGTTTTTAGCTTAAAGTTTAAAACTTGCAATTCATAACTTCACAACTTCAAGATCTTAACTTTAAGATAAATCAGAACTTAGTATCTTAAAGTTTAAAACTTGAAATTCATAACTTCACAACTTCTAGATCTTAACTTTAAGATAAATCAGAAAGTTTTTAGCTTAAAGTTTAAAACTTGCAATTCATAACTTCACAACTTCAAGATCTTAACTTTAAGATAAATCAGAAAGTTTTTAGCTTAAAGTTTAAAACTTGAAATTCATAACTTCACAACTTCAAGATCTTAACTTTAAGATAAATCAGAAAGTTTTTAGCTTAAAGTTTAAAACTTGAAATTCATAACTTCACAACTTCAAGATCTTAACTTTAAGATAAATCAGAAAGTTTTTAGCTTAAAGTTTAAAACTTGCAATTCATAACTTCACAACTTCAAGATCTTAACTTTAAGATAAATCAGAACTTAGTATCTTAAAGTTTAAAACTTGAAATTCATAACTTCACAACTTCAAGATCTTAACTTTAAGATAAATCAGAACTTAGTATCTTAAAGTTTAAAACTTGAAATTCATAACTTCACAACTTCAAGATCTTAACTTTAAGATAAATCAGAACTTAGTATCTTAAAGTTTAAAACTTGAAATTCATAACTTCACAACTTCAAGATCTTAACTTTAAGATAAATCAGAACTTAGTATCTTAAAGTTTAAAACTTGCAATTCATAACTTCACAACTTCAAGATCTTAACTTTAAGATAAATCAGAACTTAGTATCTTAAAGTTTAAAACTTGAAATTCATAACTTCACAACTTCAAGATCTTAACTTTAAGATAAATCAGAAAGTTTTTAGCTTAAAGTTTAAAACTTGCAATTCATAACTTCACAACTTCAAGATCTTAACTTTAAGATAAATCAGAACTTAGTATCTTAAAGTTTAAAACTTGAAATTCATAACTTCACAACTTCAAGATCTTAACTTTAAGATAAATCAGAAAGTTTTTAGCTTAAAGTTTAAAACTTGAAATTCATAACTTCACAACTTCAAGATCTTAACTTTAAGATAAATCAGATAGTTTTTAGCTTAAAGTTTAAAACTTGAAATTCATAACTTCACAACTTCAAGATCTTAACTTTAAGATAAATCAGAAAGTTTTTAGCTTAAAGTTTAAAACTTGCAATTCATAACTTCACAACTTCAAGATCTTAACTTTAAGATAAATCATAAAGTTTTTAGCTTAAAGTTTAAAACTTGAAATTCATAACTTCACAACTTCAAGATCTTAACTTTAAGATAAATCAGAAAGTTTTTAGCTTAAAGTTTAAAACTTGCAATTCATAACTTCACAACTTCAAGATCTTAACTTTAAGATAAATCAGAACTTAGTATCTTAAAGTTTAAAACTTGAAATTCATAACTTCACAACTTCAAGATCTTAACTTTAAGATAAATCAGAACTTAGTATCTTAAAGTTTAAAACTTGAAATTCATAACTTCACAACTTCAAGATCTTAACTTTAAGATAAATCAGAAAGTTTTTAGCTTAAAGTTTAAAACTTGAAATTCATAACTTCACAACTTCAAGATCTTAACTTTAAGATAAATCAGAACTTAGTATCTTAAAGTTTAAAACTTGCAATTCATAACTTCACAACTTCAAGATCTTAACTTTAAGATAAATCAGAACTTAGTATCTTAAAGTTTAAAACTTGAAATTCATAACTTCACAACTTCAAGATCTTAACTT
This sequence comes from Podabrus alpinus, assembly GCA_932274525.1. Lineage (NCBI taxonomy): Eukaryota > Metazoa > Arthropoda > Insecta > Coleoptera > Cantharidae > Podabrus > Podabrus alpinus. The sequence goes on along the minus strand of CAKNZV010000012.1, from coordinate 88,133 downwards.
TAAGATAAATCAGAAAGTTTTTAGCTTAAAGTTTAAAACTTGAAATTCATAACTTCACAACTTCAAGATCTTAACTTTAAGATAAATCAGAACTTAGTATCTTAAAGTTTAAAACTTGAAATTCATAACTTCACAACTTCAAGATCTTAACTTTAAGATAAATCAGAAAGTTTTTAGCTTAAAGTTTAAAACTTGAAATTCATAACTTCACAACTTCAAGATCTTAACTTTAAGATAAATCAGAAAGTTTTTAGCTTAAAGTTTAAAACTTGCAATTCATAACTTCACAACTTCAAGATCTTAACTTTAAGATAAATCAGAACTTAGTATCTTAAAGTTTAAAACTTGAAATTCATAACTTCACAACTTCAAGATCTTAACTTTAAGATAAATCAGAAAGTTTTTAGCTTAAAGTTTAAAACTTGCAATTCATAACTTCACAACTTCAAGATCTTAACTTTAAGATAAATCAGAAAGTTTTTAGCTTAAAGTTTAAAACTTGAAATTCATAACTTCACAACTTCAAGATCTTAACTTTAAGATAAATCAGAAAGTTTTTAGCTTAAAGTTTAAAACTTGCAATTCATAACTTCACAACTTCAAGATCTTAACTTTAAGATAAATCAGAAAGTTTTTAGCTTAAAGTTTAAAACTTGAAATTCATAACTTCACAACTTCAAGATCTTAACTTTAAGATAAATCAGAAAGTTTTTAGCTTAAAGTTTAAAACTTGCAATTCATAACTTCACAACTTCAAGATCTTAACTTTAAGATAAATCAGAAAGTTTTTAGCTTAAAGTTTAAAACTTGAAATTCATAACTTCACAACTTCAAGATCTTAACTTTAAGATAAATCAGAACTTAGTATCTTAAAGTTTAAAACTTGAAATTCATAACTTCACAACTTCAAGATCTTAACTTTAAGATAAATCAGAACTTAGTATCTTAAAGTTTAAAACTTGAAATTCATAACTTCACAACTTCAAGATCTTAACTTTAAGATAAATCAGAAAGTTTTTAGCTTAAAGTTTAAAACTTGCAATTCATAACTTCACAACTTCAAGATCTTAACTTTAAGATAAATCAGAACTTAGTATCTTAAAGTTTAAAACTTGAAATTCATAACTTCACAACTTCAAGATCTTAACTTTAAGATAAATCAGAAAGTTTTTAGCTTAAAGTTTAAAACTTGCAATTCATAACTTCACAACTTCAAGATCTTAACTTTAAGATAAATCAGAAAGTTTTTAGCTTAAAGTTTAAAACTTGCAATTCATAACTTCACAACTTCTAGATCTTAACTTTAAGATAAATCAGAACTTAGTATCTTAAAGTTTAAAACTTGCAATTCATAACTTCACAACTTCAAGATCTTAACTTTAAGATAAATCAGAACTTAGTATCTTAAAGTTTAAAACTTGAAATTCATAACTTCACAACTTCAAGATCTTAACTTTAAGATAAATCAGAACTTAGTATCTTAAAGTTTAAAACTTGAAATTCATAACTTCACAACTTCAAGATCTTAACTTTAAGATAAATCAGAAAGTTTTTAGCTTAAAGTTTAAAACTTGCAATTCATAACTTCACAACTTCAAGATCTTAACTTTAAGATAAATCAGAACTTAGTATCTTAAAGTTTAAAACTTGAAATTCATAACTTCACAACTTCAAGATCTTAACTTTAAGATAAATCAGAAAGTTTTTAGCTTAAAGTTTAAAACTTGCAATTCATAACTTCACAACTTCAAGATCTTAACTTTAAGATAAATCAGAACTTAGTATCTTAAAGTTTAAAACTTGAAATTCATAACTTCACAACTTCAAGATCTTAACTTTAAGATATATCAGAACTTAGTATCTTAAAGTTTAAAACTTGAAATTCATAACTTCACAACTTCAAGATCTTAACTTTAAGATAAATCAGAAAGTTTTTAGCTTAAAGTTTAAAACTTGAAATTCATAACTTCACAACTTCAAGATCTTAACTTTAAGATAAATCAGAACTTAGTATCTTAAAGTTTAAAACTTGAAATTCATAACTTCACAACTTCAAGATCTTAACTTTAAGATAAATCAGAAAGTTTTTAGCTTAAAGTTTAAAACTTGCAATTCATAACTTCACAACTTCAAGATCTTAACTTTAAGATAAATCAGAAAGTTTTTAGCTTAAAGTTTAAAACTTGCAATTCATAACTTCACAACTTCAAGATCTTAACTTTAAGATAAATCAGAAAGTTTTTAGCTTAAAGTTTAAAACTTGAAATTCATAACTTCACAACTTCAAGATCTTAACTTTAAGATAAATCAGAAAGTTTTTAGCTTAAAGTTTAAAACTTGCAATTCATAACTTCACAACTTCAAGATCTTAACTTTAAGATAAATCAGAACTTAGTATCTTAAAGTTTAAAACTTGAAATTCATAACTTCACAACTTCAAGATCTTAACTTTAAGATAAATCAGAACTTAGTATCTTAAAGTTTAAAACTTGAAATTCATAACTTCACAACTTCAAGATCTTAACTTTAAGATAAATCAGAACTTAGTATCTTAAAGTTTAAAACTTGAAATTCATAACTTCACAACTTCAAGATCTTAACTTTAAGATAAATCAGAAAGTTTTTAGCTTAAAGTTTTAATACTTGCAATTCATAACTTCACAACTTCAAGATCTTAACTTTAAGATAAATCAGAACTTAGTATCTTAAAGTTTAAAACTTGAAATTCATAACTTCACAACTTCAAGATCTTAACTTTAAGATAAATCAGAAAGTTTTTAGCTTAAAGTTTAAAACTTGCAATTCATAACTTCACAACTTCAAGATCTTAACTTTAAGATAAATCAGAACTTAGTATCTTAAAGTTTAAAACTTGCAATTCATAACTTCACAACTTCAAGATCTTAACTTTAAGATAAATCAGAAAGTTTTTAGCTTAAAGTTTAAAACTTGAAATTCATAACTTCACAACTTCAAGATCTTAACTTTAAGATAAATCAGAACTTAGTATCTTAAAGTTTAAAACTTGAAATTCATAACTTCACAACTTCAAGATCTTAACTTTAAGATAAATCAGAACTTAGTATCTTAAAGTTTAAAACTTGAAATTCATAACTTCACAACTTCAAGATCTTAACTTTAAGATAAATCAGAAAGTTTTTAGCTTAAAGTTTAAAACTTGCAATTCATAACTTCACAACTTCAAGATCTTAACTTTAAGATAAATCAGAAAGTTTTTAGCTTAAAGTTTAAAACTTGAAATTCATAACTTCACAACTTCAAGATCTTAACTTTAAGATAAATCAGAACTTAGTATCTTAAAGTTTAAAACTTGAAATTCATAACTTCACAACTTCAAGATCTTAACTTTAAGATAAATCAGAAAGTTTTTAGCTTAAAGTTTAAAACTTGAAATTCATAACTTCACAACTTCAAGATCTTAACTTTAAGATAAATCAGAAAGTTTTTAGCTTAAAGTTTAAAACTTGCAATTCATAACTTCACAACTTCAAGATCTTAACTTTAAGATAAATCAGAACTTAGTATCTTAAAGTTTAAAACTTGAAATTCATAACTTCACAACTTCAAGATCTTAACTTTAAGATAAATCAGAAAGTTTTTAGCTTAAAGTTTAAAACTTGCAATTCATAACTTCACAACTTCAAGATCTTAACTTTAAGATAAATCAGAACTTAGTATCTTAAAGTTTAAAACTTGAAATTCATAACTTCACAACTTCAAGATCTTAACTTTAAGATAAATCAGAAAGTTTTTAGCTTAAAGTTTAAAACTTGAAATTCATAACTTCACAACTTCAAGATCTTAACTTTAAGATAAATCAGAAAGTTTTTAGCTTAAAGTTTAAAACTTGCAATTCATAACTTCACAACTTCAAGATCTTAACTTTAAGATAAATCAGAACTTAGTATCTTAAAGTTTAAAACTTGAAATTCATAACTTCACAACTTCAAGATCTTAACTTTAAGATAAATCAGAAAGTTTTTAGCTTAAAGTTTAAAACTTGCAATTCATAACTTCACAACTTCAAGATCTTAACTTTAAGATAAATCAGAAAGTTTTTAGCTTAAAGTTTAAAACTTGCAATTCATAACTTCACAACTTCAAGATCTTAACTTTAAGATAAATCAGAAAGTTTTTAGCTTAAAGTTTAAAACTTGAAATTCATAACTTCACAACTTCAAGATCTTAACTTTAAGATAAATCAGAAAGTTTTTAGCTTAAAGTTTAAAACTTGCAATTCATAACTTCACAACTTCAAGATCTTAACTTTAAGATAAATCAGAAAGTTTTCAGCTTAAAGTTTAAAACTTGAAATTCATAACTTCACAACTTCAAGATCTTAACTTTAAGATAAATCAGAACTTAGTATCTTAAAGTTTAAAACTTGAAATTCATAACTTCACAACTTCAAGATCTTAACTTTAAGATAAATCAGAAAGTTTTTAGCTTAAAGTTTAAAACTTGAAATTCATAACTTCACAACTTCAAGATCTTAACTTTAAGATAAATCAGAAAGTTTTTAGCTTAAAGTTTAAAACTTGAAATTCATAACTTCACAACTTCAAGATCTTAACTTTAAGATAAATCAGAACTTAGTATCTTAAAGTTTAAAACTTGAAATTCATAACTTCACAACTTCAAGATCTTAACTTTAAGATAAATCAGAACTTAGTATCTTAAAGTTTAAAACTTGCAATTCATAACTTCACAACTTCAAGATCTTAACTTTAAGATAAATCAGAACTTAGTATCTTAAAGTTTAAAACTTGAAATTCATAACTTCACAACTTCAAGATCTTAACTTTAAGATAAATCAGAACTTAGTATCTTAAAGTTTAAAACTTGAAATTCATAACTTCACAACTTCAAGATCTTAACTTTAAGATAAATCAGAAAGTTTTTAGCTTAAAGTTTAAAACTTGCAATTCATAACTTCACAACTTCAAGATCTTAACTTTAAGATAAATCAGAACTTAGTATCTTAAAGTTTAAAACTTGAAATTCATAACTTCACAACTTCAAGATCTTAACTTTAAGATAAATCAGAAAGTTTTTAGCTTAAAGTTTAAAACTTGCAATTCATAACTTCACAACTTCAAGATCTTAACTTTAAGATAAATCAGAAAGTTTTTAGCTTAAAGTTTAAAACTTGCAATTCATAACTTCACAACTTCAAGATCTTAACTTTAAGATAAATCAGAAAGTTTTTAGCTTAAAGTTTAAAACTTGAAATTCATAACTTCACAACTTCAAGATCTTAACTTTAAGATAAATCAGAAAGTTTTTAGCTTAAAGTTTAAAACTTGAAATTCATAACTTCACAACTTCAAGATCTTAACTTTAAGATAAATCAGAACTTAGTATCTTAAAGTTTAAAACTTGCAATTCATAACTTCACAACTTCAAGATCTTAACTTTAAGATAAATCAGAACTTAGTATCTTAAAGTTGAAAACTTGAAATTCATAACTTCACAACTTCAAGATCTTAACTTTAAGATAAATCAGAAAGTTTTTAGCTTAAAGTTTAAAACTTGAAATTCATAACTTCACAACTTCAAGATCTTAACTTTAAGATAAATCAGAAAGTTTTTAGCTTAAAGTTTAAAACTTGAAATTCATAACTTCACAACTTCAAGATCTTAACTTTAAGATAAATCAGAAAGTTTTTAGCTTAAAGTTTAAAACTTGCAATTCATAACTTCACAACTTCAAGATCTTAACTTTAAGATAAATCAGAAAGTTTTTAGCTTAAAGTTTAAAACTTGAAATTCATAACTTCACAACTTCAAGATCTTAACTTTAAGATAAATCAGAAAGTTTTTAGCTTAAAGTTTAAAACTTGAAATTCATAACTTCACAACTTCAAGATCTTAACTTTAAGATAAATCAGAAAGTTTTTAGCTTAAAGTTTAAAACTTGAAATTCATAACTTCACAACTTCAAGATCTTATCTTAAGATAAATCAGAAAGTTTTTAGCTTAAAGTTTAAAACTTGCAATTCATAACTTCACAACTTCAAGATCTTAACTTTAAGATAAATCAGAAAGTTTTTAGCTTAAAGTTTAAAACTTGCAATTCATAACTTCACAACTTCAAGATCTTAACTTTAAGATAAATCAGAACTTAGTATCTTAAAGTTTAAAACTTGAAATTCATAACTTCACAACTTCAAGATCTTAACTTTAAGATAAATCAGAACTTAGTATCTTAAAGTTTAAAACTTGAAATTCATAACTTCACAACTTCAAGATCTTAACTTTAAGATAAATCAGAACTTAGTATCTTAAAGTTTAAAACTTGAAATTCATAACTTCACAACTTCAAGATCTTAACTTTAAGATAAATCAGAACTTAGTATCTTAAAGTTTAAAACTTGCAATTCATAACTTCACAACTTCAAGATCTTAACTTTAAGATAAATCAGAAAGTTTTTAGCTTAAAGTTTAAAACTTGCAATTCATAACTTCACAACTTCAAGATCTTAACTTTAAGATAAATCAGAACTTAGTATCTTAAAGTTTAAAACTTGCAATTCATAACTTCACAACTTCAAGATCTTAACTTTAAGATAAATCAGAAAGTTTTTAGCTTAAAGTTTAAAACTTGCAATTCATAACTTCACAACTTCAAGATCTTAACTTTAAGATAAATCAGAACTTAGTATCTTAAAGTTTAAAACTTGAAATTCATAACTTCACAACTTCAAGATCTTAACTTTAAGATAAATCAGAAAGTTTTTAGCTTAAAGTTTAAAACTTGCAATTCATAACTTCACAACTTCAAGATCTTAACTTTAAGATAAATCAGAAAGTTTTTAGCTTAAAGTTTAAAACTTGAAATTCATAACTTCACAACTTCAAGATCTTAACTTTAAGATAAATCAGAACTTAGTATCTTAAAGTTTAAAACTTGAAATTCATAACTTCACAACTTCAAGATCTTAACTTTAAGATAAATCAGAACTTAGTATCTTAAAGTTTAAAACTTGAAATTCATAACTTCACAACTTCAAGATCTTAACTTTAAGATAAATCAGAAAGTTTTTAGCTTAAAGTTTAAAACTTGAAATTCATAACTTCACAACTTCAAGATCTTAACTTTAAGATAAATCAGAACTTAGTATCTTAAAGTTTAAAACTTGAAATTCATAACTTCACAACTTCAAGATCTTAACTTTAAGATAAATCAGAAAGTTTTTAGCTTAAAGTTTAAAACTTGCAATTCATAACTTCACAACTTCAAGATCTTAACTTTAAGATAAATCAGAAAGTTTTTAGCTTAAAGTTTAAAACTTGCAATTCATAACTTCACAACTTCAAGATCTTAACTTTAAGATAAATCAGAACTTAGTATCTTAAAGTTTAAAACTTGAAATTCATAACTTCACAACTTCAAGATCTTAACTTTAAGATAAATCAGAAAGTTTTTAGCTTAAAGTTTAAAACTTGCAATTCATAACTTCACAACTTCAAGATCTTAACTTTAAGATAAATCAGAACTTAGTATCTTAAAGTTTAAAACTTGAAATTCATAACTTCACAACTTCAAGATCTTAACTTTAAGATAAATCAGAAAGTTTTTAGCTTAAAGTTTAAAACTTGAAATTAATAACTTCACAACTTCAAGATCTTAACTTTAAGATAAATCAGAAAGTTTTTAGCTTAAAGTTTAAAACTTGCAATTCATAACTTCACAACTTCAAGATCTTAACTTTAAGATAAATCAGAAAGTTTTTAGCTTAAAGTTTAAAACTTGCAATTCATAACTTCACAACTTCAAGATCTTAACTTTAAGATAAATCAGAACTTAGTATCTTAAAGTTTAAAACTTGAAATTCATAACTTCACAACTTCAAGATCTTAACTTTAAGATAAATCAGAACTTAGTATCTTAAAGTTTAAAACTTGAAATTCATAACTTCACAACTTCAAGATCTTAACTTTAAGATAAATCAGAAAGTTTTTAGCTTAAAGTTTAAAACTTGCAATTCATAACTTCACAACTTCAAGATCTTAACTTTAAGATAAATCAGAACTTAGTATCCTAAAGTTTAAAACTTGAAATTCATAACTTCACAACTTCAAGATCTTAACTTTAAGATAAATCAGAACTTAGTATCTTAAAGTTTAAAACTTGCAATTCATAACTTCACAACTTCAAGATCTTAACTTTAAGGTAAATCAGAAAGTTTTTAGCTTAAAGTTTAAAACTTGCAATTCATAACTTCACAACTTCAAGATCTTAACTTTAAGATAAATCAGAAAGTTTTTAGCTTAAAGTTTAAAACTTGAAATTCATAACTTCACAACTTCAAGATCTTAACTTTAAGATAAATCAGAACTTAGTATCTTAAAGTTTAAAACTTGAAATTCATAACTTCACAACTTCAAGATCTTAACTTTAAGATAAATCAGAAAGTTTTTAGCTTAAAGTTTAAAACTTGCAATTCATAACTTCACAACTTCAAGATCTTAACTTGAAGATAAATCAGAAAGTTTTTAGCTTAAAGTTTAAAACTTGAAATTCATAATTTCACAACTTCAAGATCTTAACTTTAAGATAAATCAGAAAGTTTTTAGCTTAAAGTTTAAAACTTGAAATTCATAACTTCACAACTTCAAGATCTTAACTTTAAGATAAATCAGAAAGTTTTTAGCTTAAAGTTTAAAACTTGAAATTCATAACTTCACAACTTCAAGATCTTAACTTTAAGATAAATCAGAAAGTTTTTAGCTTAAAGTTTAAAACTTGAAATTCATAACTTCACAACTTCAAGATCTTAACTTTAAGGTAAATCAGAACTTAGTATCTTAAAGTTTAAAACTTGAAATTCATAACTTCACAACTTCAAGATCTTAACTTTAAGATAAATCAGAACTTAGTATCTTAAAGTTTAAAACTTGAAATTCATAACTTCACAACTTCAAGATCTTAACTTTAAGATAAATCAGAAAGTTTTTAGCTTAAAGTTTAAAACTTGAAATTCATAACTTCACAACTTCAAGATCTTAACTTTAAGATAAATCAGAACTTAGTATCTTAAAGTTTAAAACTTGAAATTCATAACTTCACAACTTCAAGATCTTAACTTTAAGATAAATCAGAAAGTTTTTAGCTTAAAGTTTAAAACTTGAAATTCATAACTTCACAACTTCAAGATCTTAACTTTAAGATAAATCAGAACTTAGTATCTTAAAGTTTAAAACTTGAAATTCATAACTTCACAACTTCAAGATCTTAACTTTAAGATAAATCAGAAAGTTTTTAGCTTAAAGTTTAAAACTTGAAATTCATAACTTCACAACTTCAAGATCTTAACTTTAAGATAAATCAGAACTTAGTATCTTAAAGTTTAAAACTTGAAATTCATAACTTCACAACTTCAAGATCTTAACTTTAAGATAAATCAGAACTTAGTATCTTAAAGTTTAAAACTTGCAATTCATAACTTCACAACTTCAAGATCTTAACTTTAAGATAAATCAGAAAGTTTTTAGCTTAAAGTTTAAAACTTGCAATTCATAACTTCACAACTTCAAGATCTTAACTTTAAGATAAATCAGAACTTAGTATCTTAAAGTTTAAAACTTGAAATTCATAACTTCACAACTTCAAGATCTTAACTTTAAGATAAATCAGAAAGTTTTTAGCTTAAAGTTTAAAACTTGAAATTCATAACTTCACAACTTCAAGATCTTAACTTTAAGATAAATCAGAAAGTTTTTAGCTTAAAGTTTAAAACTTGCAATTCATAACTTCACAACTTCAAGATCTTAACTTTAAGATAAATCAGAACTTAGTATCTTAAAGTTTAAAACTTGCAATTCATAACTTCACAACTTCAAGATCTTAACTTTAAGATAAATCAGAACTTAGTATCTTAAAGTTTAAAACTTGAAATTCATAACTTCACAACTTCAAGATCTTAACTTTAAGATAAATCAGAACTTAGTATCTTAAAGTTTAAAACTTGAAATTCATAACTTCACAACTTCAAGATCTTAACTTTAAGATAAATCAGAAAGTTTTTAGCTTAAAGTTTAAAACTTGCAATTCATAACTTCACAACTTCAAGATCTTAACTTTAAGATAAATCAGAACTTAGTATCTTAAAGTTTAAAACTTGAAATTCATAACTTCACAACTTCAAGATCTTAACTTTAAGATAAATCAGAAAGTTTTTAGCTTAAAGTTTAAAACTTGCAATTCATAACTTCACAACTTAAGATCTTAACTTTAAGATAAATCAGAACTTAGTATCTTAAAGTTTAAAACTTGAAATTCATAACTTCACAACTTCAAGATCTTAACTTTAAGATAAATCAGAACTTAGTATCTTAAAGTTTAAAACTTGAAATTCATAACTTCACAACTTCAAGATCTTAACTTTAAGATAAATCAGAAAGTTTTTAGCTTAAAGTTTAAAACTTGAAATTCATAACTTCACAACTTCAAGATCTTAACTTTAAGATAAATCAGAACTTAGTATCTTAAAGTTTAAAACTTGAAATTCATAACTTCACAACTTCAAGATCTTAACTTTAAGATAAATCATAAAGTTTTTAGCTTAAAGTTTAAAACTTGCAATTCATAACTTCACAACTTCAAGATCTTAACTTTAAGATAAATCAGAAAGTTTTTAGCTTAAAGTTTAAAACTTGCAATTCATAACTTCACAACTTCAAGATCTTAACTTTAAGATAAATCAGAAAGTTTTTAGCTTAAAGTTTAAAACTTGAAATACATAACTTCACAACTTCAAGATCTTAACTTTAAGATAAATCAGAAAGTTTTTAGCTTAAAGTTTAAAACTTGCAATTCATAACTTCACAACTTCAAGATCTTAACTTTAAGATAAATCAGAACTTAGTATCTTAAAGTTTAAAACTTGAAATTCATAACTTCACAACTTCAAGATCTTAACTTTAAGATAAATCAGAACTTAGTATCTTAAAGTTTAAAACTTGAAATTCATAACTTCACAACTTCAAGATCTTAACTTTAAGATAAATCAGAACTTAGTATCTTAAAGTTTAAAACTTGAAATTCATAACTTCACAACTTCAAGATCTTAACTTTAAGATAAATCAGAAAGTTTTTAGCTTAAAGTTTAAAACTTGCAATTCATAACTTCACAACTTCAAGATCTTAACTTTAAGATAAATCAGAACTTAGTATCTTAAAGTTTAAAACTTGAAATTCATAACTTCACAACTTCAAGATCTTAACTTTAAGATAAATCAGAAAGTTTTTAGCTTAAAGTTTAAAACTTGCAATTCATAACTTCACAACTTCAAGATCTTAACTTTAAGATAAATCAGAACTTAGTATCTTAAAGTTTAAAACTTGCAATTCATAACTTCACAACTTCAAGATCTTAACTTTAAGATAAATCAGAAAGTTTTTAGCTTAAAGTTTAAAACTTGCAATTCATAACTTCACAACTTCAAGATCTTAACTTTAAGATAAATCAGAACTTAGTATCTTAAAGCTTAAAACTTGAAATTCATAACTTCACAACTTCAAGATCTTAACTTTAAGATAAATCAGAACTTAGTATCTTAAAGTTTAAAACTTGAAATTCATAACTTCACAACTTCAAGATCTTAACTTTAAGATAAATCAGAAAGTTTTTAGCTTAAAGTTTAAAACTTGCAATTCATAACTTCACAACTTCAAGATCTTAACTTTAAGATAAATCAGAAAGTTTTTAGCTTAAAGTTTAAAACTTGAAATTCATAACTTCACAACTTCAAGATCTTAACTTTAAGATAAATCAGAACTTAGTATCTTAAAGTTTAAAACTTGAAATTCATAACTTCACAACTTCAAGATCTTAACTTTAAGATAAATCAGAAAGTTTTTAGCTTAAAGTTTAAAACTTGAAATTCATAACTTCACAACTTCAAGATCTTAACTTTAAGATAAATCAGAAAGTTTTTAGCTTAAAGTTTAAAACTTGCAATTCATAACTTCACAACTTCAAGATCTTAACTTTAAGATAAATCAGAACTTAGTATCTTAAAGTTTAAAACTTGAAATTCATAACTTCACAACTTCAAGATCTTAACTTTAAGATAAATCAGAAAGTTTTTAGCTTAAAGTTTAAAACTTGCAATTCATAACTTCACAACTTCAAGATCTTAACTTTAAGATAAATCAGAACTTAGTATCTTAAAGTTTAAAACTTGAAATTCATAACTTCACAACTTCAAGATCTTAACTTTAAGATAAATCAGAAAGTTTTTAGCTTAAAGTTTAAAACTTGAAATTCATAACTTCACAACTTCAAGATCTTAACTTTAAGATAAATCAGAAAGTTTTTAGCTTAAAGTTTAAAACTTGCAATTCATAACTTCACAACTTCAAGATCTTAACTTTAAGATAAATCAGAACTTAGTATCTTAAAGTTTAAAACTTGAAATTCATAACTTCACAACTTCAAGATCTTAACTTTAAGATAAATCAGAAAGTTTTTAGCTTAAAGTTTAAAACTTGCAATTCATAACTTCACAACTTCAAGATCTTAACTTTAAGATAAATCAGAAAGTTTTTAGCTTAAAGTTTAAAACTTGCAATTCATAACTTCACAACTTCAAGATCTTAACTTTAAGATAAATCAGAAAGTTTTTAGCTTAAAGTTTAAAACTTGAAATTCATAACTTCACAACTTCAAGATCTTAACTTTAAGATAAATCAGAAAGTTTTTAGCTTAAAGTTTAAAACTTGCAATTCATAACTTCACAACTTCAAGATCTTAACTTTAAGATAAATCAGAACTTAGTATCTTAAAGTTTAAAACTTGAAATTCATAACTTCACAACTTCAAGATCTTAACTTTAAGATAAATCAGAAAGTTTTTAGCTTAAAGTTTAAAACTTGAAATTCATAACTTCACAACTTCAAGATCTTAACTTTAAGATAAATCAGAAAGTTTTTAGCTTAAAGTTTAAAACTTGAAATTCATAACTTCACAACTTCAAGATCTTAACTTTAAGATAAATCAGAACTTAGTATCTTAAAGTTTAAAACTTGAAATTCATAACTTCACAACTTCAAGATCTTAACTTTAAGATAAATCAGAACTTAGTATCTTAAAGTTTAAAACTTGCAATTCATAACTTCACAACTTCAAGATCTTAACTTTAAGATAAATCAGAACTTAGTATCTTAAAGTTTAAAACTTGAAATTCATAACTTCACAACTTCAAGATCTTAACTTTAAGATAAATCAGAACTTAGTATCTTAAAGTTTAAAACTTGAAATTCATAACTTCACAACTTCAAGATCTTAACTTTAAGATAAATCAGAAAGTTTTTAGCTTAAAGTTTAAAACTTGCAATTCATAACTTCACAACTTCAAGATCTTAACTTTAAGATAAATCAGAACTTAGTATCTTAAAGTTTAAAACTTGCAATTCATAACTTCACAACTTCAAGATCTTAACTTTAAGATAAATCAGAAAGTTTTTAGCTTAAAGTTTAAAACTTGCAATTCATAACTTCACAACTTCAAGATCTTAACTTTAAGATAAATCAGAAAGTTTTTAGCTTAAAGTTTAAAACTTGCAATTCATAACTTCACAACTTCAAGATCTTAACTTTAAGATAAATCAGAAAGTTTTTAGCTTAAAGTTTAAAACTTGAAATTCATAACTTCACAACTTCAAGATCTTAATTTTAAGATAAATCAGAAAGTTTTTAGCTTAAAGTTTAAAACTTGAAATTCATAACTTCACAACTTCAAGATCTTAACTTTAAGATAAATCAGAACTTAGTATCTTAAAGTTTAAAACTTGAAATTCATAACTTCACAACTTCAAGATCTTAATTTTAAGATAAATCAGAAAGTTTTTAGCTTAAAGTTTAAAACTTGCAATTCATAACTTCACAACTTCAAGATCTTAACTTTAAGATAAATCAGAACTTAGTATCTTAAAGTTTAAAACTTGAAATTCATAACTTCACAACTTCAAGATCTTAACTTTAAGATAAATCAGAAAGTTTTTAGCTTAAAGTTTAAAACTTGCAATTCATAACTTCACAACTTCAAGATCTTAACTTTAAGATAAATCAGAAAGTTTTTAGCTTAAAGTTTAAAACTTGCAATTCATAACTTCACAACTTCAAGATCTTAACTTTAAGATAAATCAGAAAGTTTTTAGCTTAAAGTTTAAAACTTGAAATTCATAACTTCACAACTTCAAGATCTTAACTTTAAGATAAATCAGAAAGTTTTTAGCTTAAAGTTTAAAACTTGAAATTCATAACTTCACAACTTCAAGATCTTAACTTTAAGATAAATCAGAACTTAGTATCTTAAAGTTTAAAACTTGAAATTCATAACTTCACAACTTCAAGATCTTAACTTTAAGATAAATCAGAACTTAGTATCTTAAAGTTGAAAACTTGAAATTCATAACTTCACAACTTCAAGATCTTAACTTTAAGATAAATCAGAAAGTTTTTAGCTTAAAGTTTAAAACTTGAAATTCATAACTTCACAACTTCAAGATCTTAACTTTAAGATAAATCAGAAAGTTTTTAGCTTAAAGTTTAAAACTTGAAATTCATAACTTCACAACTTCAAGATCTTAACTTTAAGATAAATCAGAAAGTTTTTAGCTTAAAGTTTAAAACTTGCAATTCATAACTTCACAACTTCAAGATCTTAACTTTAAGATAAATCAGAAAGTTTTTAGCTTAAAGTTTAAAACTTGAAATTCATAACTTCACAACTTCAAGATCTTAACTTTAAGATAAATCAGAAAGTTTTTAGCTTAAAGTTTAAAACTTGAAATTCATAACTTCACAACTTCAAGATCTTAACTTTAAGATAAATCAGAAAGTTTTTAGCTTAAAGTTTAAAACTTGAAATTCATAACTTCACAACTTCAAGATCTTAACTTAAGATAAATCAGAAAGTTTTTAGCTTAAAGTTTAAAACTTGCAATTCATAACTTCACAACTTCAAGATCTTAACTTTAAGATAAATCAGAAAGTTTTTAGCTTAAAGTTTAAAACTTGCAATTCATAACTTCACAACTTCAAGATCTTAACTTTAAGATAAATCAGAACTTAGTATCTTAAAGTTTAAAACTTGAAATTCATAACTTCACAACTTCAAGATCTTAACTTTAAGATAAATCAGAACTTAGTATCTTAAAGTTTAAAACTTGAAATTCATAACTTCACAACTTCAAGATCTTAACTTTAAGATAAATCAGAACTTAGTATCTTAAAGTTTAAAACTTGAAATTCATAACTTCACAACTTCAAGATCTTAACTTTAAGATAAATCAGAACTTAGTATCTTAAAGTTTAAAACTTGCAATTCATAACTTCACAACTTCAAGATCTTAACTTTAAGATAAATCAGAAAGTTTTTAGCTTAAAGTTTAAAACTTGCAATTCATAACTTCACAACTTCAAGATCTTAACTTTAAGATAAATCAGAACTTAGTATCTTAAAGTTTAAAACTTGCAATTCATAACTTCACAACTTCAAGATCTTAACTTTAAGATAAATCAGAAAGTTTTTAGCTTAAAGTTTAAAACTTGCAATTCATAACTTCACAACTTCAAGATCTTAACTTTAAGATAAATCAGAACTTAGTATCTTAAAGTTTAAAACTTGAAATTCATAACTTCACAACTTCAAGATCTTAACTTTAAGATAAATCAGAAAGTTTTTAGCTTAAAGTTTAAAACTTGCAATTCATAACTTCACAACTTCAAGATCTTAACTTTAAGATAAATCAGAAAGTTTTTAGCTTAAAGTTTAAAACTTGAAATTCATAACTTCACAACTTCAAGATCTTAACTTTAAGATAAATCAGAACTTAGTATCTTAAAGTTTAAAACTTGAAATTCATAACTTCACAACTTCAAGATCTTAACTTTAAGATAAATCAGAACTTAGTATCTTAAAGTTTAAAACTTGAAATTCATAACTTCACAACTTCAAGATCTTAACTTTAAGATAAATCAGAAAGTTTTTAGCTTAAAGTTTAAAACTTGAAATTCATAACTTCACAACTTCAAGATCTTAACTTTAAGATAAATCAGAACTTAGTATCTTAAAGTTTAAAACTTGAAATTCATAACTTCACAACTTCAAGATCTTAACTTTAAGATAAATCAGAAAGTTTTTAGCTTAAAGTTTAAAACTTGCAATTCATAACTTCACAACTTCAAGATCTTAACTTTAAGATAAATCAGAAAGTTTTTAGCTTAAAGTTTAAAACTTGCAATTCATAACTTCACAACTTCAAGATCTTAACTTTAAGATAAATCAGAACTTAGTATCTTAAAGTTTAAAACTTGAAATTCATAACTTCACAACTTCAAGATCTTAACTTTAAGATAAATCAGAAAGTTTTTAGCTTAAAGTTTAAAACTTGCAATTCATAACTTCACAACTTCAAGATCTTAACTTTAAGATAAATCAGAACTTAGTATCTTAAAGTTTAAAACTTGAAATTCATAACTTCACAACTTCAAGATCTTAACTTTAAGATAAATCAGAAAGTTTTTAGCTTAAAGTTTAAAACTTGAAATTAATAACTTCACAACTTCAAGATCTTAACTTTAAGATAAATCAGAAAGTTTTTAGCTTAAAGTTTAAAACTTGCAATTCATAACTTCACAACTTCAAGATCTTAACTTTAAGATAAATCAGAAAGTTTTTAGCTTAAAGTTTAAAACTTGCAATTCATAACTTCACAACTTCAAGATCTTAACTTTAAGATAAATCAGAACTTAGTATCTTAAAGTTTAAAACTTGAAATTCATAACTTCACAACTTCAAGATCTTAACTTTAAGATAAATCAGAACTTAGTATCTTAAAGTTTAAAACTTGAAATTCATAACTTCACAACTTCAAGATCTTAACTTTAAGATAAATCAGAAAGTTTTTAGCTTAAAGTTTAAAACTTGCAATTCATAACTTCACAACTTCAAGATCTTAACTTTAAGATAAATCAGAACTTAGTATCCTAAAGTTTAAAACTTGAAATTCATAACTTCACAACTTCAAGATCTTAACTTTAAGATAAATCAGAACTTAGTATCTTAAAGTTTAAAACTTGCAATTCATAACTTCACAACTTCAAGATCTTAACTTTAAGGTAAATCAGAAAGTTTTTAGCTTAAAGTTTAAAACTTGCAATTCATAACTTCACAACTTCAAGATCTTAACTTTAAGATAAATCAGAAAGTTTTTAGCTTAAAGTTTAAAACTTGAAATTCATAACTTCACAACTTCAAGATCTTAACTTTAAGATAAATCAGAACTTAGTATCTTAAAGTTTAAAACTTGAAATTCATAACTTCACAACTTCAAGATCTTAACTTTAAGATAAATCAGAAAGTTTTTAGCTTAAAGTTTAAAACTTGCAATTCATAACTTCACAACTTCAAGATCTTAACTTGAAGATAAATCAGAAAGTTTTTAGCTTAAAGTTTAAAACTTGAAATTCATAATTTCACAACTTCAAGATCTTAACTTTAAGATAAATCAGAAAGTTTTTAGCTTAAAGTTTAAAACTTGAAATTCATAACTTCACAACTTCAAGATCTTAACTTTAAGATAAATCAGAAAGTTTTTAGCTTAAAGTTTAAAACTTGAAATTCATAACTTCACAACTTCAAGATCTTAACTTTAAGATAAATCAGAAAGTTTTTAGCTTAAAGTTTAAAACTTGAAATTCATAACTTCACAACTTCAAGATCTTAACTTTAAGATAAATCAGAACTTAGTATCTTAAAGTTTAAAACTTGAAATTCATAACTTCACAACTTCAAGATCTTAACTTTAAGATAAATCAGAACTTAGTATCTTAAAGTTTAAAACTTGAAATTCATAACTTCACAACTTCAAGATCTTAACTTTAAGATAAATCAGAAAGTTTTTAGCTTAAAGTTTAAAACTTGAAATTCATAACTTCACAACTTCAAGATCTTAACTTTAAGATAAATCAGAACTTAGTATCTTAAAGTTTAAAACTTGAAATTCATAACTTCACAACTTCAAGATCTTAACTTTAAGATAAATCAGAAAGTTTTTAGCTTAAAGTTTAAAACTTGAAATTCATAACTTCACAACTTCAAGATCTTAACTTTAAGATAAATCAGAACTTAGTATCTTAAAGTTTAAAACTTGAAATTCATAACTTCACAACTTCAAGATCTTAACTTTAAGATAAATCAGAAAGTTTTTAGCTTAAAGTTTAAAACTTGAAATTCATAACTTCACAACTTCAAGATCTTAACTTTAAGATAAATCAGAACTTAGTATCTTAAAGTTTAAAACTTGAAATTCATAACTTCACAACTTCAAGATCTTAACTTTAAGATAAATCAGAACTTAGTATCTTAAAGTTTAAAACTTGCAATTCATAACTTCACAACTTCAAGATCTTAACTTTAAGATAAATCAGAAAGTTTTTAGCTTAAAGTTTAAAACTTGCAATTCATAACTTCACAACTTCAAGATCTTAACTTTAAGATAAATCAGAACTTAGTATCTTAAAGTTTAAAACTTGAAATTCATAACTTCACAACTTCAAGATCTTAACTTTAAGATAAATCAGAAAGTTTTTAGCTTAAAGTTTAAAACTTGAAATTCATAACTTCACAACTTCAAGATCTTAACTTTAAGATAAATCAGAAAGTTTTTAGCTTAAAGTTTAAAACTTGCAATTCATAACTTCACAACTTCAAGATCTTAACTTTAAGATAAATCAGAACTTAGTATCTTAAAGTTTAAAACTTGCAATTCATAACTTCACAACTTCAAGATCTTAACTTTAAGATAAATCAGAACTTAGTATCTTAAAGTTTAAAACTTGAAATTCATAACTTCACAACTTCAAGATCTTAACTTTAAGATAAATCAGAACTTAGTATCTTAAAGTTTAAAACTTGAAATTCATAACTTCACAACTTCAAGATCTTAACTTTAAGATAAATCAGAAAGTTTTTAGCTTAAAGTTTAAAACTTGCAATTCATAACTTCACAACTTCAAGATCTTAACTTTAAGATAAATCAGAACTTAGTATCTTAAAGTTTAAAACTTGAAATTCATAACTTCACAACTTCAAGATCTTAACTTTAAGATAAATCAGAAAGTTTTTAGCTTAAAGTTTAAAACTTGCAATTCATAACTTCACAACTTAAGATCTTAACTTTAAGATAAATCAGAACTTAGTATCTTAAAGTTTAAAACTTGAAATTCATAACTTCACAACTTCAAGATCTTAACTTTAAGATAAATCAGAACTTAGTATCTTAAAGTTTAAAACTTGAAATTCATAACTTCACAACTTCAAGATCTTAACTTTAAGATAAATCAGAAAGTTTTTAGCTTAAAGTTTAAAACTTGAAATTCATAACTTCACAACTTCAAGATCTTAACTTTAAGATAAATCAGAACTTAGTATCTTAAAGTTTAAAACTTGAAATTCATAACTTCACAACTTCAAGATCTTAACTTTAAGATAAATCATAAAGTTTTTAGCTTAAAGTTTAAAACTTGCAATTCATAACTTCACAACTTCAAGATCTTAACTTTAAGATAAATCAGAAAGTTTTTAGCTTAAAGTTTAAAACTTGCAATTCATAACTTCACAACTTCAAGATCTTAACTTTAAGATAAATCAGAAAGTTTTTAGCTTAAAGTTTAAAACTTGAAATACATAACTTCACAACTTCAAGATCTTAACTTTAAGATAAATCAGAAAGTTTTTAGCTTAAAGTTTAAAACTTGCAATTCATAACTTCACAACTTCAAGATCTTAACTTTAAGATAAATCAGAACTTAGTATCTTAAAGTTTAAAACTTGAAATTCATAACTTCACAACTTCAAGATCTTAACTTTAAGATAAATCAGAACTTAGTATCTTAAAGTTTAAAACTTGAAATTCATAACTTCACAACTTCAAGATCTTAACTTTAAGATAAATCAGAACTTAGTATCTTAAAGTTTAAAACTTGAAATTCATAACTTCACAACTTCAAGATCTTAACTTTAAGATAAATCAGAAAGTTTTTAGCTTAAAGTTTAAAACTTGCAATTCATAACTTCACAACTTCAAGATCTTAACTTTAAGATAAATCAGAACTTAGTATCTTAAAGTTTAAAACTTGAAATTCATAACTTCACAACTTCAAGATCTTAACTTTAAGATAAATCAGAAAGTTTTTAGCTTAAAGTTTAAAACTTGCAATTCATAACTTCACAACTTCAAGATCTTAACTTTAAGATAAATCAGAACTTAGTATCTTAAAGTTTAAAACTTGCAATTCATAACTTCACAACTTCAAGATCTTAACTTTAAGATAAATCAGAAAGTTTTTAGCTTAAAGTTTAAAACTTGCAATTCATAACTTCACAACTTCAAGATCTTAACTTTAAGATAAATCAGAACTTAGTATCTTAAAGCTTAAAACTTGAAATTCATAACTTCACAACTTCAAGATCTTAACTTTAAGATAAATCAGAACTTAGTATCTTAAAGTTTAAAACTTGAAATTCATAACTTCACAACTTCAAGATCTTAACTTTAAGATAAATCAGAAAGTTTTTAGCTTAAAGTTTAAAACTTGCAATTCATAACTTCACAACTTCAAGATCTTAACTTTAAGATAAATCAGAAAGTTTTTAGCTTAAAGTTTAAAACTTGAAATTCATAACTTCACAACTTCAAGATCTTAACTTTAAGATAAATCAGAACTTAGTATCTTAAAGTTTAAAACTTGAAATTCATAACTTCACAACTTCAAGATCTTAACTTTAAGATAAATCAGAAAGTTTTTAGCTTAAAGTTTAAAACTTGAAATTCATAACTTCACAACTTCAAGATCTTAACTTTAAGATAAATCAGAAAGTTTTTAGCTTAAAGTTTAAAACTTGCAATTCATAACTTCACAACTTCAAGATCTTAACTTTAAGATAAATCAGAACTTAGTATCTTAAAGTTTAAAACTTGAAATTCATAACTTCACAACTTCAAGATCTTAACTTTAAGATAAATCAGAAAGTTTTTAGCTTAAAGTTTAAAACTTGCAATTCATAACTTCACAACTTCAAGATCTTAACTTTAAGATAAATCAGAACTTAGTATCTTAAAGTTTAAAACTTGAAATTCATAACTTCACAACTTCAAGATCTTAACTTTAAGATAAATCAGAAAGTTTTTAGCTTAAAGTTTAAAACTTGAAATTCATAACTTCACAACTTCAAGATCTTAACTTTAAGATAAATCAGAAAGTTTTTAGCTTAAAGTTTAAAACTTGCAATTCATAACTTCACAACTTCAAGATCTTAACTTTAAGATAAATCAGAACTTAGTATCTTAAAGTTTAAAACTTGAAATTCATAACTTCACAACTTCAAGATCTTAACTTTAAGATAAATCAGAAAGTTTTTAGCTTAAAGTTTAAAACTTGCAATTCATAACTTCACAACTTCAAGATCTTAACTTTAAGATAAATCAGAAAGTTTTTAGCTTAAAGTTTAAAACTTGCAATTCATAACTTCACAACTTCAAGATCTTAACTTTAAGATAAATCAGAAAGTTTTTAGCTTAAAGTTTAAAACTTGAAATTCATAACTTCACAACTTCAAGATCTTAACTTTAAGATAAATCAGAAAGTTTTTAGCTTAAAGTTTAAAACTTGCAATTCATAACTTCACAACTTCAAGATCTTAACTTTAAGATAAATCAGAACTTAGTATCTTAAAGTTTAAAACTTGAAATTCATAACTTCACAACTTCAAGATCTTAACTTTAAGATAAATCAGAAAGTTTTTAGCTTAAAGTTTAAAACTTGAAATTCATAACTTCACAACTTCAAGATCTTAACTTTAAGATAAATCAGAAAGTTTTTAGCTTAAAGTTTAAAACTTGAAATTCATAACTTCACAACTTCAAGATCTTAACTTTAAGATAAATCAGAACTTAGTATCTTAAAGTTTAAAACTTGAAATTCATAACTTCACAACTTCAAGATCTTAACTTTAAGATAAATCAGAACTTAGTATCTTAAAGTTTAAAACTTGCAATTCATAACTTCACAACTTCAAGATCTTAACTTTAAGATAAATCAGAACTTAGTATCTTAAAGTTTAAAACTTGAAATTCATAACTTCACAACTTCAAGATCTTAACTTTAAGATAAATCAGAACTTAGTATCTTAAAGTTTAAAACTTGAAATTCATAACTTCACAACTTCAAGATCTTAACTTTAAGATAAATCAGAAAGTTTTTAGCTTAAAGTTTAAAACTTGCAATTCATAACTTCACAACTTCAAGATCTTAACTTTAAGATAAATCAGAACTTAGTATCTTAAAGTTTAAAACTTGAAATTCATAACTTCACAACTTCAAGATCTTAACTTTAAGATAAATCAGAAAGTTTTTAGCTTAAAGTTTAAAACTTGCAATTCATAACTTCACAACTTCAAGATCTTAACTTTAAGATAAATCAGAAAGTTTTTAGCTTAAAGTTTAAAACTTGCAATTCATAACTTCACAACTTCAAGATCTTAACTTTAAGATAAATCAGAAAGTTTTTAGCTTAAAGTTTAAAACTTGAAATTCATAACTTCACAACTTCAAGATCTTAATTTTAAGATAAATCAGAAAGTTTTTAGCTTAAAGTTTAAAACTTGAAATTCATAACTTCACAACTTCAAGATCTTAACTTTAAGATAAATCAGAACTTAGTATCTTAAAGTTTAAAACTTGAAATTCATAACTTCACAACTTCAAGATCTTAACTTTAAGATAAATCAGAACTTAGTATCTTAAAGTTTAAAACTTGAAATTCATAACTTCACAACTTCAAGATCTTAACTTTAAGATAAATCAGAAAGTTTTTAGCTTAAAGTTTAAAACTTGCAATTCATAACTTCACAACTTCAAGATCTTAACTTTAAGATAAATCAGAAAGTTTTTAGCTTAAAGTTTAAAACTTGAAATTCATAACTTCACAACTTCAAGATCTTAACTTTAAGATAAATCAGAAAGTTTTTAGCTTAAAGTTTAAAACTTGAAATTCATAACTTCACAACTTCAAGATCTTAACTTTAAGATAAATCAGAAAGTTTTTAGCTTAAAGTTTAAAACTTGAAATTCATAACTTCACAACTTCAAGATCTTAACTTTAAGATAAATCAGAACTTAGTATCTTAAAGTTTAAAACTTGAAATTCATAACTTCACAACTTCAAGATCTTAACTTTAAGATAAATCAGAAAGTTTTTAGCTTAAAGTTTAAAACTTGAAATTCATAACTTCACATCTTCAAGATCTTAACTTTAAGATAAATCAGAAAGTTTTTAGCTTAAAGTTTAAAACTTGCAATTCATAACTTCACAACTTCAAGATCTTAACTTTAAGATAAATCAGAAAGTTTTTAGCTTAAAGTTTAAAACTTGCAATTCATAACTTCACAACTTCAAGATCTTAACTTTAAGATAAATCAGAACTTAGTATCTTAAAGTTTAAAACTTGAAATTCATAACTTCACAACTTCAAGATCTTAACTTTAAGATAAATCAGAACTTAGTATCTTAAAGTTTAAAACTTGAAATTCATAACTTCACAACTTCAAGATCTTAACTTTAAGATAAATCAGAACTTAGTATCTTAAAGTTTAAAACTTGAAATTCATAACTTCACAACTTCAAGATCTTAACTTTAAGATAAATCAGAACTTAGTATCTTAAAGTTTAAAACTTGCAATTCATAACTTCACAACTTCAAGATCTTAACTTTAAGATAAATCAGAAAGTTTTTAGCTTAAAGTTTAAAACTTGAAATTCATAACTTCACAACTTCAAGATCTTAACTTTAAGATAAATCAGAACTTAGTATCTTAAAGTTTAAAACTTGCAATTCATAACTTCACAACTTCAAGATCTTAACTTTAAGATAAATCAGAAAGTTTTTAGCTTAAAGTTTAAAACTTGCAATTCATAACTTCACAACTTCAAGATCTTAACTTTAAGATAAATCAGAACTTAGTATCTTAAAGTTTAAAACTTGAAATTCATAACTTCACAACTTCAAGATCTTAACTTTAAGATAAATCAGAAAGTTTTTAGCTTAAAGTTTAAAACTTGCAATTCATAACTTCACAACTTCAAGATCTTAACTTTAAGATAAATCAGAAAGTTTTTAGCTTAAAGTTTAAAACTTGAAATTCATAACTTCACAACTTCAAGATCTTAACTTTAAGATAAATCAGAACTTAGTATCTTAAAGTTTAAAACTTGAAATTCATAACTTCACAACTTCAAGATCTTAACTTTAAGATAAATCAGAACTTAGTATCTTAAAGTTTAAAACTTGAAATTCATAACTTCACAACTTCAAGATCTTAACTTTAAGATAAATCAGAAAGTTTTTAGCTTAAAGTTTAAAACTTGAAATTCATAACTTCACAACTTCAAGATCTTAACTTTAAGATAAATCAGAACTTAGTATCTTAAAGTTTAAAACTTGAAATTCATAACTTCACAACTTCAAGATCTTAACTTTAAGATAAATCAGAAAGTTTTTAGCTTAAAGTTTAAAACTTGCAATTCATAACTTCACAACTTCAAGATCTTAACTTTAAGATAAATCAGAAAGTTTTTAGCTTAAAGTTTAAAACTTGCAATTCATAACTTCACAACTTCAAGATCTTAACTTTAAGATAAATCAGAACTTAGTATCTTAAAGTTTAAAACTTGAAATTCATAACTTCACAACTTCAAGATCTTAACTTTAAGATAAATCAGAAAGTTTTTAGCTTAAAGTTTAAAACTTGCAATTCATAACTTCACAACTTCAAGATCTTAACTTTAAGATAAATCAGAACTTAGTATCTTAAAGTTTAAAACTTGAAATTCATAACTTCACAACTTCAAGATCTTAACTTTAAGATAAATCAGAAAGTTTTTAGCTTAAAGTTTAAAACTTGAAATTAATAACTTCACAACTTCAAGATCTTAACTTTAAGATAAATCAGAAAGTTTTTAGCTTAAAGTTTAAAACTTGCAATTCATAACTTCACAACTTCAAGATCTTAACTTTAAGATAAATCAGAAAGTTTTTAGCTTAAAGTTTAAAACTTGCAATTCATAACTTCACAACTTCAAGATCTTAACTTTAAGATAAATCAGAACTTAGTATCTTAAAGTTTAAAACTTGAAATTCATAACTTCACAACTTCAAGATCTTAACTTTAAGATAAATCAGAACTTAGTATCTTAAAGTTTAAAACTTGCAATTCATAACTTCACAACTTCAAGATCTTAACTTTAAGATAAATCAGAAAGTTTTTAGCTTAAAGTTTAAAACTTGCAATTCATAACTTCACAACTTCAAGATCTTAACTTTAAGATAAATCAGAACTTAGTATCTTAAAGTTTAAAACTTGAAATTCATAACTTCACAACTTCAAGATCTTAACTTTAAGATAAATCAGAAAGTTTTTAGCTTAAAGTTTAAAACTTGAAATTCATAACTTCACAACTTCAAGATCTTAACTTTAAGATAAATCAGAAAGTTTTTAGCTTAAAGTTTAAAACTTGAAATTCATAACTTCACAACTTCAAGATCTTAACTTTAAGATAAATCAGAACTTAGTATCTTAAAGTTTAAAACTTGCAATTCATAACTTCACAACTTCAAGATCTTAACTTTAAGATAAATCAGAAAGTTTTTAGCTTAAAGTTTAAAACTTGAAATTCATAACTTCACAACTTCAAGATCTTAACTTTAAGATAAATCAGAACTTAGTATCTTAAAGTTTAAAACTTGCAATTCATAACTTCACAACTTCAAGATCTTAACTTTAAGATAAATCAGAAAGTTTTTAGCTTAAAGTTTAAAACTTGAAATTCATAACTTCACAACTTCAAGATCTTAACTTTAAGATAAATCAGAACTTAGTATCTTAAAGTTTAAAACTTGAAATTCATAACTTCACAACTTCAAGATCTTAACTTTAAGATAAATCAGAAAGTTTTTAGCTTAAAGTTTAAAACTTGAAATTCATAACTTCACAACTTCAAGATCTTAACTTTAAGATAAATCAGAACTTAGTATCTTAAAGTTTAAAACTTGCAATTCATAACTTCACAACTTCAAGATCTTAACTTTAAGATAAATCAGAAAGTTTTTAGCTTAAAGTTTAAAACTTGAAATTCATAACTTCACAACTTCAAGATCTTAACTTTAAGATAAATCAGAAAGTTTTTAGCTTAAAGTTTAAAACTTGAAATTCATAACTTCACAACTTCAAGATCTTAACTTTAAGATAAATCAGAAAGTTTTTAGCTTAAAGTTTAAAACTTGAAATTCATAACTTCACAACTTCAAGATCTTAACTTTAAGATAAATCAGAACTTAGTATCTTAAAGTTTAAAACTTGAAATTCATAACTTCACAACTTCAAGATCTTAACTTTAAGATAAATCAGAAAGTTTTTAGCTTAAAGTTTAAAACTTGAAATTCATAACTTCACAACTTCAAGATCTTAACTTTAAGATAAATCAGAACTTAGTATCTTAAAGTTTAAAACTTGCAATTCATAACTTCACAACTTCAAGATCTTAACTTTAAGATAAATCAGAAAGTTTTTAGCTTAAAGTTTAAAACTTGAAATTCATAACTTCACAACTTCAAGATCTTAACTTTAAGATAAATCAGAAAGTTTTTAGCTTAAAGTTTAAAACTTGAAATTCATAACTTCACAACTTCAAGATCTTAACTTTAAGATAAATCAGAACTTAGTATCTTAAAGTTTAAAACTTGCAATTCATAACTTCACAACTTCAAGATCTTAACTTTAAGATAAATCAGAAAGTTTTTAGCTTAAAGTTTAAAACTTGAAATTCATAACTTCACAACTTCAAGATCTTAACTTTAAGATAAATCAGAACTTAGTATCTTAAAGTTTAAAACTTGAAATTCATAACTTCACAACTTCAAGATCTTAACTTTAAGATAAATCAGAAAGTTTTTAGCTTAAAGTTTAAAACTTGAAATTCATAACTTCACAACTTCAAGATCTTAACTTTAAGATAAATCAGAACTTAGTATCTTAAAGTTTAAAACTTGAAATTCATAACTTCACAACTTCAAGATCTTAACTTTAAGATAAATCAGAACTTAGTATCTTAAAGTTTAAAACTTGAAATTCATAACTTCACAACTTCAAGATCTTAACTTTAAGATAAATCAGAAAGTTTTTAGCTTAAAGTTTAAAACTTGCAATTCATAACTTCACAACTTCAAGATCTTAACTTTAAGATAAATCAGAACTTAGTATCTTAAAGTTTAAAACTTGAAATTCATAACTTCACAACTTCAAGATCTTAACTTTAAGATAAATCAGAACTTAGTATCTTAAAGTTTAAAACTTGAAATTCATAACTTCACAACTTCAAGATCTTAACTTTAAGATAAATCAGAAAGTTTTTAGCTTAAAGTTTAAAACTTGCAATTCATAACTTCACAACTTCAAGATCTTAACTTTAAGATAAATCAGAACTTAGTATCTTAAAGTTTAAAACTTGAAATTCATAACTTCACAACTTCAAGATCTTAACTTTAAGATAAATCAGAAAGTTTTTAGCTTAAAGTTTAAAACTTGAAATTCATAACTTCACAACTTCAAGATCTTAACTTTAAGATAAATCAGAAAGTTTTTAGCTTAAAGTTTAAAACTTGAAATTCATAACTTCACAACTTCAAGATCTTAACTTTAAGATAAATCAGAAAGTTTTTAGCTTAAAGTTTAAAACTTGAAATTCATAACTTCACAACTTCAAGATCTTAACTTTAAGATAAATCAGAAAGTTTTTAGCTTAAAGTTTAAAACTTGAAATTCATAACTTCACAACTTCAAGATCTTAACTTTAAGATAAATCAGAACTTAGTATCTTAAAGTTTAAAACTTGAAATTCATAACTTCACAACTTCAAGATCTTAACTTTAAGATAAATCAGAAAGTTTTTAGCTTAAAGTTTAAAACTTGCAATTCATAACTTCACAACTTCAAGATCTTAACTTTAAGATAAATCAGAAAGTTTTTAGCTTAAAGTTTAAAACTTGAAATTCATAACTTCACAACTTCAAGATCTTAACTTTAAGATAAATCAGAAAGTTTTTAGCTTAAAGTTTAAAACTTGCAATTCATAACTTCACAACTTCAAGATCTTAACTTTAAGATAAATCAGAACTTAGTATCTTAAAGTTTAAAACTTGAAATTCATAACTTCACAACTTCAAGATCTTAACTTTAAGATAAATCAGAAAGTTTTTAGCTTAAAGTTTAAAACTTGCAATTCATAACTTCACAACTTCAAGATCTTAACTTTAAGATAAATCAGAACTTAGTATCTTAAAGTTTAAAACTTGAAATTCATAACTTCACAACTTCAAGATCTTAACTTTAAGATAAATCAGAACTTAGTATCTTAAAGTTTAAAACTTGAAATTCATAACTTCACAACTTCAAGATCTTAACTTTAAGATAAATCAGAAAGTTTTTAGCTTAAAGTTTAAAACTTGCAATTCATAACTTCACAACTTCAAGATCTTAACTTTAAGATAAATCAGAACTTATTATCTTAAAGTTTAAAACTTGAAATTCATAACTTCACAACTTCAAGATCTTAACTTTAAGATAAATCAGAACTTAGTATCTTAAAGTTTAAAACTTGCAATTCATAACTTCACAACTTCAAGATCTTAACTTTAAGATAAATCAGAAAGTTTTTAGCTTAAAGTTTAAAACTTGCAATTCATAACTTCACAACTTCAAGATCTTAACTTTAAGATAAATCAGAACTTAGTATCTTAAAGTTTAAAACTTGAAATTCATAACTTCACAACTTCAAGATCTTAACTTTAAGATAAATCAGAAAGTTTTTAGCTTAAAGTTTAAAACTTGCAATTCATAACTTCACAACTTCAAGATCTTAACTTTAAGATAAATCAGAAAGTTTTTAGCTTAAAGTTTAAAACTTGCAATTCATAACTTCACAACTTCAAGATCTTAACTTTAAGATAAATCAGAACTTAGTATCTTAAAGTTTAAAACTTGAAATTCATAACTTCACAACTTCAAGATCTTAACTTTAAGATAAATCAGAAAGTTTTTAGCTTAAAGTTTAAAACTTGAAATTCATAACTTCACAACTTCAAGATCTTAACTTTAAGATAAATCAGAACTTAGTATCTTAAAGTTTAAAACTTGAAATTCATAACTTCACAACTTCAAGATCTTAACTTTAAGATAAATCAGAACTTAGTATCTTAAAGTTTAAAACTTGAAATTCATAACTTCACAACTTCAAGATCTTAACTTTAAGATAAATCAGAAAGTTTTTAGCTTAAAGTTTAAAACTTGCAATTCATAACTTCACAACTTCAAGATCTTAACTTTAAGATAAATCAGAACTTAGTATCTTAAAGTTTAAAACTTGAAATTCATAACTTCACAACTTCAAGATCTTAACTTTAAGATAAATCAGAAAGTTTTTAGCTTAAAGTTTAAAACTTGCAATTCATAACTTCACAACTTCAAGATCTTAACTTTAAGATAAATCAGAACTTAGTATCTTAAAGTTTAAAACTTGAAATTCATAACTTCACAACTTCAAGATCTTAACTTTAAGATAAATCAGAACTTAGTATCTTAAAGTTTAAAACTTGAAATTCATAACTTCACAACTTCAAGATCTTAACTTTAAGATAAATCAGAAAGTTTTTAGCTTAAAGTTTAAAACTTGCAATTCATAACTTCACAACTTCAAGATCTTAACTTTAAGATAAATCAGAACTTAGTATCTTAAAGTTTAAAACTTGAAATTCATAACTTCACAACTTCAAGATCTTAACTTTAAGATAAATCAGAACTTAGTATCTTAAAGTTTAAAACTTGAAATTCAAAACTTCACAACTTCAAGATCTTAACTTTAAGATAAATCAGAAAGTTTTTAGCTTAAAGTTTAAAACTTGAAATTCATAACTTCACAACTTCAAGATCTTAACTTTAAGATAAATCAGAACTTAGTATCTTAAAGTTTAAAACTTGAAATTCATAACTTCACAACTTCAAGATCTTAACTTTAAGATAAATCAGAAAGTTTTTAGCTTAAAGTTTAAAACTTGCAATTCATAACTTCACAACTTCAAGATCTTAACTTTAAGATAAATCAGAAAGTTTTTAGCTTAAAGTTTAAAACTTGCAATTCATAACTTCACAACTTCAAGATCTTAACTTTAAGATAAATCAGAACTTAGTATCTTAAAGTTTAAAACTTGAAATTCATAACTTCACAACTTCAAGATCTTAACTTTAAGATAAATCAGAAAGTTTTTAGCTTAAAGTTTAAAACTTGCAATTCATAACTTCACAACTTCAAGATCTTAACTTTAAGATAAATCAGAAAGTTTTTAGCTTAAAGTTTAAAACTTGCAATTCATAACTTCACAACTTCAAGATCTTAACTTTAAGATAAATCAGAACTTAGTATCTTAAAGTTTAAAACTTGAAATTCATAACTTCACAACTTCAAGATCTTAACTTTAAGATAAATCAGAAAGTTTTTAGCTTAAAGTTTAAAACTTGAAATTCATAATTTCACAACTTCAAGATCTTAACTTTAAGATAAATCAGAAAGTTTTTAGCTTAAAGTTTAAAACTTGAAATTCATAACTTCACAACTTCAAGATCTTAACTTTAAGATAAATCAGAAAGTTTTTAGCTTAAAGTTTAAAACTTGCAATTCATAACTTCACAACTTCAAGATCTTAACTTTAAGATAAATCAGAACTTAGTATCTTAAAGTTTAAAACTTGAAATTCATAACTTCACAACTTCAAGATCTTAACTTTAAGATAAATCAGAACTTAGTATCTTAAAGTTTAAAACTTGCAATTCATAACTTCACAACTTCAAGATCTTAACTTTAAGATAAATCAGAACTTAGTATCTTAAAGTTTAAAACTTGAAATTCATAACTTCACAACTTCAAGATCTTAACTTTAAGATAAATCAGAACTTAGTATCTTAAAGTTTAAAACTTGAAATTCATAACTTCACAACTTCAAGATCTTAACTTTAAGATAAATCAGAACTTAGTATCTTAAAGTTTAAAACTTGAAATTCATAACTTCACAACTTCAAGATCTTAACTTTAAGATAAATCAGAAAGTTTTTAGCTTAAAGTTTAAAACTTGAAATTCATAACTTCACAACTTCAAGATCTTAACTTTAAGATAAATCAGAAAGTTTTTAGCTTAAAGTTTAAAACTTGCAATTCATAACTTCACAACTTCAAGATCTTAACTTTAAGATAAATCAGAAAGTTTTTAGCTTAAAGTTTAAAACTTGCAATTCATAACTTCACAACTTCAAGATCTTAACTTTAAGATAAATCAGAAAGTTTTTAGCTTAAAGTTTAAAACTTGCAATTCATAACTTCACAACTTCAAGATCTTAACTTTAAGATAAATCAGAAAGTTTTTAGCTTAAAGTTTAAAACTTGAAATTCATAACTTCACAACTTCAAGATCTTAACTTTAAGATAAATCAGAAAGTTTTTAGCTTAAAGTTTAAAACTTGCAATTCATAACTTCACAACTTCAAGATCTTAACTTTAAGATAAATCAGAAAGTTTTTAGCTTAAAGTTTAAAACTTGAAATTCATAACTTCACAACTTCAAGATCTTAACTTTAAGATAAATCAGAAAGTTTTTAGCTTAAAGTTTAAAACTTGCAATTCATAACTTCACAACTTCAAGATCTTAACTTTAAGATAAATCAGAACTTAGTATCTTAAAGTTTAAAACTTGAAATTCATAACTTCACAACTTCAAGATCTTAACTTTAAGATAAATCAGAAAGTTTTTAGCTTAAAGTTTAAAACTTGAAATTCATAACTTCACAACTTCAAGATCTTAACTTTAAGATAAATCAGAACTTAGTATCTTAAAGTTTAAAACTTGAAATTCATAACTTCACAACTTCAAGATCTTAACTTTAAGATAAATCAGAAAGTTTTTAGCTTAAAGTTTAAAACTTGAAATTCATAACTTCACAACTTCAAGATCTTAACTTTAAGATAAATCAGAACTTAGTATCTTAAAGTTTAAAACTTGAAATTCATAACTTCACAACTTCAAGATCTTAACTTTAAGATAAATCAGAAAGTTTTTAGCTTAAAGTTTAAAACTTGCAATTCATAACTTCACAACTTCAAGATCTTAACTTTAAGATAAATCAGAAAGTTTTTAGCTTAAAGTTTAAAACTTGAAATTCATAACTTCACAACTTCAAGATCTTAACTTTAAGATAAATCAGAACTTAGTATCTTAAAGTTTAAAACTTGCAATTCATAACTTCACAACTTCAAGATCTTAACTTTAAGATAAATCAGAAAGTTTTTAGCTTAAAGTTTAAAACTTGAAATTCATAACTTCACAACTTCAAGATCTTAACTTTAAGATAAATCAGAACTTAGTATCTTAAAGTTTAAAACTTGAAATTCATAACTTCACAACTTCAAGATCTTAACTTTAAGATAAATCAGAAAGTTTTTAGCTTAAAGTTTAAAACTTGAAATTCATAACTTCACAACTTCAAGATCTTAACTTTAAGATAAATCAGAAAGTTTTTAGCTTAAAGTTTAAAACTTGCAATTCATAACTTCACAACTTCAAGATCTTAACTTTAAGATAAATCAGAAAGTTTTTAGCTTAAAGTTTAAAACTTGCAATTCATAACTTCACAACTTCAAGATCTTAACTTTAAGATAAATCAGAAAGTTTTTAGCTTAAAGTTTAAAACTTGAAATTCATAACTTCACAACTTCAAGATCTTAACTTTAAGATAAATCAGAACTTAGTATCTTAAAGTTTAAAACTTGCAATTCATAACTTCACAACTTCAAGATCTTAACTTTAAGATAAATCAGAAAGTTTTTAGCTTAAAGTTTAAAACTTGAAATTCATAACTTCACAACTTCAAGATCTTAACTTTAAGATAAATCAGAACTTAGTATCTTAAAGTTTAAAACTTGAAATTCATAACTTCACAACTTCAAGATCTTAACTTTATGATAAATCAGAAAGTTTTTAGCTTAAAGTTTAAAACTTGAAATTCATAACTTCACAACTTCAAGATCTTAACTTTAAGATAAATCAGAAAGTTTTTAGCTTAAAGTTTAAAACTTGCAATTCATAACTTCACAACTTCAAGATCTTAACTTTAAGATAAATCAGAAAGTTTTTAGCTTAAAGTTTAAAACTTGCAATTCATAACTTCACAACTTCAAGATCTTAACTTTAAGATAAATCAGAAAGTTTTTAGCTTAAAGTTTAAAACTTGAAATTCATAACTTCACAACTTCAAGATCTTAACTTTAAGATAAATCAGAAAGTTTTTAGCTTAAAGTTTAAAACTTGAAATTCATAACTTCACAACTTCAAGATCTTAACTTTAAGATAAATCAGAAAGTTTTTAGCTTAAAGTTTAAAACTTGAAATTCATAACTTCACAACTTCAAGATCTTAACTTTAAGATAAATCAGAACTTAGTATCTTAAAGTTTAAAACTTGAAATTCATAACTTCACAACTTCAAGATCTTAACTTTAAGATAAATCAGAACTTAGTATCTTAAAGTTTAAAACTTGAAATTCATAACTTCACAACTTCAAGATCTTAACTTTAAGATAAATCAGAAAGTTTTTAGCTTAAAGTTTAAAACTTGAAATTCATAACTTCACAACTTCAAGATCCTAACTTTAAGATAAATCAGAAAGTTTTTAGCTTAAAGTTTAAAACTTGAAATTCATAACTTCACAACTTCAAGATCTTAACTTTAAGATAAATCAGAAAGTTTTTAGCTTAAAGTTTAAAACTTGCAATTCATAACTTCACAACTTCAAGATCTTAACTTTAAGATAAATCAGAAAGTTTTTAGCTTAAAGTTTAAAACTTGAAATTCATAACTTCACAACTTCAAGATCTTAACTTTAAGATAAATCAGAAAGTTTTTAGCTTAAAGTTTAAAACTTGCAATTCATAACTTCACAACTTCAAGATCTTAACTTTAAGATAAATCAGAACTTAGTATCTTAAAGTTTAAAACTTGAAATTCATAACTTCACAACTTCAAGATCTTAACTTTAAGATAAATCAGAAAGTTTTTAGCTTAAAGTTTAAAACTTGAAATTCATAACTTCACAACTTCAAGATCTTAACTTTAAGATAAATCAGAAAGTTTTTAGCTTAAAGTTTAAAACTTGCAATTCATAACTTCACAACTTCAAGATCTTAACTTTAAGATAAATCAGAACTTAGTATCTTAAAGTTTAAAACTTGAAATTCATAACTTCACAACTTCAAGATCTTAACTTTAAGATAAATCAGAAAGTTTTTAGCTTAAAGTTTAAAACTTGAAATTCATAACTTCACAACTTCAAGATCTTAACTTTAAGATAAATCAGAACTTAGTATCTTAAAGTTTAAAACTTAAAATTCATAACTTCACAACTTCAAGATCTTAACTTTAAGATAAATCAGAAAGTTTTTAGCTTAAAGTTTAAAACTTGCAATTCATAACTTCACAACTTCAAGATCTTAACTTTAAGATAAATCAGAAAGTTTTTAGCTTAAAGTTTAAAACTTGAAATTCATAACTTCACAACTTCAAGATCTTAACTTTAAGATAAATCAGAACTTAGTATCTTAAAGTTTAAAACTTGAAATTCATAACTTCACAACTTCAAGATCTTAACTTTAAGATAAATCAGAAAGTTTTTAGCTTAAAGTTTAAAACTTGCAATTCATAACTTCACAACTTCAAGATCTTAACTTTAAGATAAATCAGAACTTAGTATCTTAAAGTTTAAAACTTGAAATTCATAACTTCACAACTTCAAGATCTTAACTTTAAGATAAATCAGAAAGTTTTTAGCTTAAAGTTTAAAACTTGCAATTCATAACTTCACAACTTCAAGATCTTAACTTTAAGATAAATCAGAAAGTTTTTAGCTTAAAGTTTAAAACTTGAAATTCATAACTTCACAACTTCAAGATCTTAACTTTAAGATAAATCAGAAAGTTTTTAGCTTAAAGTTTAAAACTTGAAATTCATAACTTCACAACTTCAAGATCTTAACTTTAAGATAAATCAGAAAGTTTTTAGCTTAAAGTTTAAAACTTGCAATTCATAACTTCACAACTTCAAGATCTTAACTTTAAGATAAATCAGAAAGTTTTTAGCTTAAAGTTTAAAACTTGAAATTCATAACTTCACAACTTCAAGATCTTAACTTTAAGATAAATCAGAACTTAGTATCTTAAAGTTTAAAACTTGCAATTCATAACTTCACAACTTCAAGATCTTAACTTTAAGATAAATCAGAACTTAGTATCTTAAAGTTTAAAACTTGAAATTCATAACTTCACAACTTCAAGATCTTAACTTTAAGATAAATCAGAAAGTTTTTAGCTTAAAGTTTAAAACTTGAAATTCATAACTTCACAACTTCAAGATCTTAACTTTAAGATAAATCAGAACTTAGTATCTTAAAGTTTAAAACTTGAAATTCATAACTTCACAACTTCTAGATCTTAACTTTAAGATAAATCAGAAAGTTTTTAGCTTAAAGTTTAAAACTTGAAATTCATAACTTCACAACTTCAAGATCTTAACTTTAAGATAAATCAGAACTTAGTATCTTAAAGTTTAAAACTTGAAATTCATAACTTCACAACTTCAAGATCTTAACTTTAAGATAAATCAGAAAGTTTTTAGCTTAAAGTTTAAAACTTGCAATTCATAACTTCACAACTTCAAGATCTTAACTTTAAGATAAATCAGAAAGTTTTTAGCTTAAAGTTTAAAACTTAAATTCATAACTTCACAACTTCAAGATCTTAACTTTAAGATAAATTAGAAAGTTTTTAGCTTAAAGTTTAAAACTTGAAATTCATAACTTCACAACTTCAAGATCTTAACTTTAAGATAAATCAGAACTTAGTATCTTAAAGTTTAAAACTTGAAATTCATAACTTCACAACTTCAAGATCTTAACTTTAAGATAAATCAGAAAGTTTTTAGCTTAAAGTTTAAAACTTGAAATTCATAACTTCACAACTTCAAGATCTTAACTTTAAGATAAATCAGAAAGTTTTTAGCTTAAAGTTTAAAACTTGCAATTCATAACTTCACAACTTCAAGATCTTAACTTTAAGATAAATCAGAAAGTTTTTAGCTTAAAGTTTAAAACTTGAAATTCATAACTTCACAACTTCAAGATCTTAACTTTAAGATAAATCAGAAAGTTTTTAGCTTAAAGTTTAAAACTTGAAATTCATAACTTCACAACTTCAAGATCTTAACTTTAAGATAAATCAGAACTTAGTATCTTAAAGTTTAAAACTTGAAATTCATAACTTCACAACTTCAAGATCTTAACTTTAAGATAAATCAGAAAGTTTTTAGCTTAAAGTTTAAAACTTGAAATTCATAACTTCACAACTTCAAGTTCTTAACTTTAAGATAAATCAGAACTTAGTATCTTAAAGTTTAAAACTTGAAATTCATAACTTCACAACTTCAAGATCTAAACTTTAAGATAAATCAGAAAGTTTTTAGCTTAAAGTTTAAAACTTGAAATTCATAACTTCACAACTTCAAGATCTTAACTTTAAGATAAATCAGAACTTAGTATCTTAAAGTTTAAAACTTGAAATTCATAACTTCACAACTTCAAGATCTTAACTTTAAGATAAATCAGAACTTAGTATCTTAAAGTTTAAAACTTGAAATTCATAACTTCACAACTTCAAGATCTTAACTTTAAGATAAATCAGAAAGTTTTTAGCTTAAAGTTTAAAACTTGAAATTCATAACTTCACAACTTCAAGATCTTAACTTTAAGATAAATCAGAAAGTTTTTAGCTTAAAGTTTAAAACTTGCAATTCATAACTTCACAACTTCAAGATCTTAACTTTAAGATAAATCAGAAAGTTTTTAGCTTAAAGTTTAAAACTTGCAATTCATAACTTCACAACTTCAAGATCTTAACTTTAAGATAAATCAGAAAGTTTTTAGCTTAAAGTTTAAAACTTGAAATTCATAACTTCACAACTTCAAGATCTTAACTTTAAGATAAATCAGAAAGTTTTTAGCTTAAAGTTTAAAACTTGCAATTCATAACTTCACAACTTCAAGATCTTAACTTTAAGATAAATCAGAAAGTTTTTAGCTTAAAGTTTAAAACTTGAAATTCATAACTTCACAACTTCAAGATCTTAACTTTAAGATAAATCAGAACTTAGTATCTTAAAGTTTAAAACTTGAAATTCATAACTTCACAACTTCAAGATCTTAACTTTAAGATAAATCAGAAAGTTTTTAGCTTAAAGTTTATAACTTGAAATTCATAACTTCACAACTTCAAGATCTTAACTTTAAGATAAATCAGAACTTAGTATCTTAAAGTTTAAAACTTGCAATTCATAACTTCACAACTTCAAGATCTTAACTTTAAGATAAATCAGAAAGTTTTTAGCTTAAAGTTTAAAACTTGAAATTCATAACTTCACAACTTCAAGATCTTAACTTTAAGATAAATCAGAAAGTTTTTAGCTTAAAGTTTAAAACTTGAAATTCATAACTTCACAACTTCAAGATCTTAACTTTAAGATAAATCAGAACTTAGTATCTTAAAGTTTAAAACTTGAAATTCATAACTTCACAACTTCAAGATCTTAACTTTAAGATAAATCAGAAAGTTTTTAGCTTAAAGTTTAAAACTTGAAATTCATAACTTCACAACTTCAAGATCTTAACTTTAAGATAAATCAGAACTTAGTATCTTAAAGTTTAAAACTTGAAATTCATAACTTCACAACTTCAAGATCTTAACTTTAAGATAAATCAGAAAGTTTTTAGCTTAAAGTTTAAAACTTGAAATTCATAACTTCACAACTTCAAGATCTTAACTTTAAGATAAATCAGAAAGTTTTTAGCTTAAAGTTTAAAACTTGCAATTCATAACTTCACAACTTCAAGATCTTAACTTTAAGATAAATCAGAACTTAGTATCTTAAAGTTTAAAACTTGAAATTCATAACTTCACAACTTCAAGATCTTAACTTTAAGATAAATCAGAAAGTTTTTAGCTTAAAGTTTAAAACTTGCAATTCATAACTTCACAACTTCAAGATCTTAACTTTAAGATAAATCAGAAAGTTTTTAGCTTAAAGTTTAAAACTTGAAATTCATAACTTCACAACTTCAAGATCTTAACTTTAAGATAAATCAGAACTTAGTATCTTAAAGTTTAAAACTTGAAATTCATAACTTCACAACTTCAAGATCTTAACTTTAAGATAAATCAGAACTTAGTATCTTAAAGTTTAAAACTTGAAATTCATAACTTCACAACTTCAAGATCTTAACTTTAAGATAAATCAGAAAGTTTTTAGCTTAAAGTTTAAAACTTGCAATTCATAACTTCACAACTTCAAGATCTTAACTTTAAGATAAATCAGAAAGTTTTTAGCTTAAAGTTTAAAACTTGCAATTCATAACTTCACAACTTCAAGATCTTAACTTTAAGATAAATCAGAAAGTTTTTAGCTTAAAGTTTAAAACTTGAAATTCATAACTTCACAACTTCAAGATCTTAACTTTAAGATAAATCAGAAAGTTTTTAGCTTAAAGTTTAAAACTTGAAATTCATAACTTCACAACTTCAAGATCTTAACTTTAAGATAAATCAGAAAGTTTTTAGCTTAAAGTTTAAAACTTGCAATTCATAACTTCACAACTTCAAGATCTTAACTTTAAGATAAATCAGAAAGTTTTTAGCTTAAAGTTTAAAACTTGCAATTCATAACTTCACAACTTCAAGATCTTAACTTTAAGATAAATCAGAAAGTTTTTAGCTTAAAGTTTAAAACTTGAAATTCATAACTTCACAACTTCAAGATCTTAACTTTAAGATAAATCAGAAAGTTTTTAGCTTAAAGTTTAAAACTTGAAATTCATAACTTCACAACTTCAAGATCTTAACTTTAAGATAAATCAGAACTTAGTATCTTAAAGTTTAAAACTTGAAATTCATAACTTCACAACTTCAAGATCTTAACTTTAAGATAAATCAGAAAGTTTTTAGCTTAAAGTTTAAAACTTGAAATTCATAACTTCACAACTTCAAGATCTTAACTATAAGATAAATCAGAACTTAGTATCTTAAAGTTTAAAACTTGAAATTCATAACTTCACAACTTCAAGATCTTAACTTTAAGATAAATCAGAAAGTTTTTAGCTTAAAGTTTAAAACTTGAAATTCATAACTTCACAACTTCAAGATCTTAATTTTAAGATAAATCAGAACTTAGTATCTTAAAGTTTAAAACTTGAAATTCATAACTTCACAACTTCAAGATCTTAACTTTAAGATAAATCAGAACTTAGTATCTTAAAGTTTAAAACTTGAAATTCATAACTTCACAACTTCAAGATCTTAACTTTAAGATAAATCAGAAAGTTTTTAGCTTAAAGTTTAAAACTTGAAATTCATAACTTCACAACTTCAAGATCTTAACTTTAAGATAAATCAGAAAGTTTTTAGCTTAAAGTTTAAAACTTGCAATTCATAACTTCACAACTTCAAGATCTTAACTTTAAGATAAATCAGAAAGTTTTTAGCTTAAAGTTTAAAACTTGCAATTCATAACTTCACAACTTCAAGATCTTAACTTTAAGATAAATCAGAAAGTTTTTAGCTTAAAGTTTAAAACTTGAAATTCATAACTTCACAACTTCAAGATCTTAACTTTAAGATAAATCAGAAAGTTTTTAGCTTAAAGTTTAAAACTTGCAATTCATAACTTCACAACTTCAAGATCTTAACTTTAAGATAAATCAGAAAGTTTTTAGCTTAAAGTTTAAAACTTGAAATTCATAACTTCACAACTTCAAGATCTTAACTTTAAGATAAATCAGAAAGTTTTTAGCTTAAAGTTTATAACTTGAAATTCATAACTTCACAACTTCAAGATCTTAACTTTAAGATAAATCAGAACTTAGTATCTTAAAGTTTAAAACTTGCAATTCATAACTTCACAACTTCAAGATCTTAACTTTAAGATAAATCAGAAAGTTTTTAGCTTAAAGTTTAAAACTTGAAATTCATAACTTCACAACTTCAAGATCTTAACTTTAAGATAAATCAGAAAGTTTTTAGCTTAAAGTTTAAAACTTGAAATTCATAACTTCACAACTTCAAGATCTTAACTTTAAGATAAATCAGAACTTAGTATCTTAAAGTTTAAAACTTGAAATTCATAACTTCACAACTTCAAGATCTTAACTTTAAGATAAATCAGAAAGTTTTTAGCTTAAAGTTTAAAACTTGAAATTCATAACTTCACAACTTCAAGATCTTAACTTTAAGATAAATCAGAACTTAGTATCTTAAAGTTTAAAACTTGAAATTCATAACTTCACAACTTCAAGATCTTAACTTTAAGATAAATCAGAAAGTTTTTAGCTTAAAGTTTAAAACTTGAAATTCATAACTTCACAACTTCAAGATCTTAACTTTAAGATAAATCAGAAAGTTTTTAGCTTAAAGTTTAAAACTTGCAATTCATAACTTCACAACTTCAAGATCTTAACTTTAAGATAAATCAGAACTTAGTATCTTAAAGTTTAAAACTTGAAATTCATAACTTCACATCTTCAAGATCTTAACTTTAAGATAAATCAGAAAGTTTTTAGCTTAAAGTTTAAAACTTGCAATTCATAACTTCACAACTTCAAGATCTTAACTTTAAGATAAATCAGAAAGTTTTTAGCTTAAAGTTTAAAACTTGAAATTCATAACTTCACAACTTCAAGATCTTAACTTTAAGATAAATCAGAACTTAGTATCTTAAAGTTTAAAACTTGAAATTCATAACTTCACAACTTCAAGATCTTAACTTTAAGATAAATCAGAACTTAGTATCTTAAAGTTTAAAACTTGAAATTCATAACTTCACAACTTCAAGATCTTAACTTTAAGATAAATCAGAAAGTTTTTAGCTTAAAGTTTAAAACTTGCAATTCATAACTTCACAACTTCAAGATCTTAACTTTAAGATAAATCAGAAAGTTTTTAGCTTAAAGTTTAAAACTTGCAATTCATAACTTCACAACTTCAAGATCTTAACTTTAAGATAAATCAGAAAGTTTTTAGCTTAAAGTTTAAAACTTGAAATTCATAACTTCACAACTTCAAGATCTTAACTTTAAGATAAATCAGAAAGTTTTTAGCTTAAAGTTTAAAACTTGAAATTCATAACTTCACAACTTCAAGATCTTAACTTTAAGATAAATCAGAAAGTTTTTAGCTTAAAGTTTAAAACTTGCAATTCATAACTTCACAACTTCAAGATCTTAACTTTAAGATAAATCAGAAAGTTTTTAGCTTAAAGTTTAAAACTTGCAATTCATAACTTCACAACTTCAAGATCTTAACTTTAAGATAAATCAGAAAGTTTTTAGCTTAAAGTTTAAAACTTGAAATTCATAACTTCACAACTTCAAGATCTTAACTTTAAGATAAATCAGAAAGTTTTTAGCTTAAAGTTTAAAACTTGAAATTCATAACTTCACAACTTCAAGATCTTAACTTTAAGATAAATCAGAACTTAGTATCTTAAAGTTTAAAACTTGAAATTCATAACTTCACAACTTCAAGATCTTAACTTTAAGATAAATCAGAAAGTTTTTAGCTTAAAGTTTAAAACTTGAAATTCATAACTTCACAACTTCAAGATCTTAACTTTAAGATAAATCAGAACTTAGTATCTTAAAGTTTAAAACTTGAAATTCATAACTTCACAACTTCAAGATCTTAACTTTAAGATAAATCAGAAAGTTTTTAGCTTAAAGTTTAAAACTTGCAATTCATAACTTCACAACTTCAAGATCTTAACTTTAAGATAAATCAGAAAGTTTTTAGCTTAAAGTTTAAAACTTGCAATTCATAACTTCACAACTTCAAGATCTTAACTTTAAGATAAATCAGAAAGTTTTTAGCTTAAAGTTTAAAACTTGCAATTCATTACTTCACAACTTCAAGATCTTAACTTTAAGATAAATCAGAAAGTTTTTAGCTTAAAGTTTAAAACTTGAAATTCATAACTTCACAACTTCAAGATCTTAACTTTAAGATAAATCAGAAAGTTTTTAGCTTAAAGTTTAAAACTTGAAATTCATAACTTCACAACTTCAAGATCTTAACTTTAAGATAAATCAGAACTTAGTATCTTAAAGTTTAAAACTTGCAATTCATAACTTCACAACTTCAAGATCTTAACATTAAGATAAATCAGAAAGTTTTTAGCTTAAAGTTTAAAACTTGCAATTCATAACTTCACAACTTCAAGATCTTAACTTTAAGATAAATCAGAAAGTTTTTAGCTTAAAGTTTAAAACTTGCAATTCATAACTTCACAACTTCAAGATCTTAACTTTAAGATAAATCAGAAAGTTTTTAGCTTAAAGTTTAAAACTTGAAATTCATAACTTCACAACTTCAAGATCTTAACTTTAAGATAAATCAGAACTTAGTATCTTAAAGTTTAAAACTTGAAATTCATAACTTCACAACTTCAAGATCTTAACTTTAAGATAAATCAGAAAGTTTTTAGCTTAAAGTTTAAAACTTGAAATTCATAACTTCACAACTTCAAGATCTTAACTTTAAGATAAATCAGAAAGTTTTTAGCTTAAAGTTTAAAACTTGCAATTCATAACTTCACAACTTCAAGATCTTAACTTTAAGATAAATCAGAAAGTTTTTAGCTTAAAGTTTAAAACTTGAAATTCATAACTTCACAACTTCAAGATCTTAACTTTAAGATAAATCAGAAAGTTTTTAGCTTAAAGTTTAAAACTTGCAATTCATAACTTCACAACTTCAAGATCTTAACTTTAAGATAAATCAGAAAGTTTTTAGCTTAAAGTTTAAAACTTGAAATTCATAACTTCACAACTTCAAGATCTTAACTTTAAGATAAATCAGAAAGTTTTTAGCTTAAAGTTTAAAACTTGAAATTCATAACTTCACAACTTCAAGATCTTAACTTTAAGATAAATCAGAAAGTTTTTAGCTTAAAGTTTAAAACTTGAAATTCATAACTTCACAACTTCAAGATCTTAACTTTAAGATAAATCAGAACTTAGTATCTTAAAGTTTAAAACTTGAAATTCATAACTTCACAACTTCAAGATCTTAACTTTAAGATAAATCAGAACTTAGTATCTTAAAGTTTAAAACTTGAAATTCATAACTTCACAACTTCAAGATCTTAACTTTAAGATAAATCAGAACTTAGTATCTTAAAGTTTAATACTTGAAATTCATAACTTCACAACTTCAAGATCTTAACTTTAAGATAAATCAGAACTTAGTATCTTAAAGTTTAAAACTTGAAATTCATAACTTCACAACTTCAAGATCTTAACTTTAAGATAAATCAGAAAGTTTTTAGCTTAAAGTTTAAAACTTGAAATTCATAACTTCACAACTTCAAGATCTTAACTTTAAGATAAATCAGAAAGTTTTTAGCTTAAAGTTTAAAACTTGAAATTCATAACTTCACAACTTCAAGATCTTAACTTTAAGATAAATCAGAACGTAGTATCTTAAAGTTTAAAACTTGAAATTCATAACTTCACAACTTCAAGATCTTAACTTTAAGATAAATCAGAAAGTTTTTAGCTTAAAGTTTAAAACTTGAAATTCATAACTTCACAACTTCAAGATCTTAACTTTAAGATAAATCAGAACTTAGTATCTTAAAGTTTAAAACTTGAAATTCATAACTTCACAACTTCAAGATCTTAACTTTAAGATAAATCAGAAAGTTTTTAGCTTAAAGTTTAAAACTTGAAATTCATAACTTCACAACTTCAAGATCTTAACTTTAAGATAAATCAGAACTTAGTATCTTAAAGTTTAAAACTTGAAATTCATAACTTCACAACTTCAAGATCTTAACTTTAAGATAAATCAGAAAGTTTTTAGCTTAAAGTTTAAAACTTGAAATTCATAACTTCACAACTTCAAGATCTTAACTTTTAAGATAAATCAGAAAGTTTTTAGCTTAAAGTTTAAAACTTGAAATTCATAACTTCACAACTTCAAGATCTTAACTTTAAGATAAATCAGAACTTAGTATCTTAAAGTTTAAAACTTGAAATTCATAACTTCACAACTTCAAGATCTTAACTTTAAGATAAATCAGAAAGTTTTTAGCTTAAAGTTTAAAACTTGCAATTCATAACTTCACAACTTCAAGATCTTAACTTTAAGATAAATCAGAACTTAGTATCTTAAAGTTAAAACTTGAAATTCATAACTTCACAACTTCAAGATCTTAACTTTAAGATAAATCAGAAAGTTTTTAGCTTAAAGTTTAAAACTTGAAATTCATAACTTCACAACTTCAAGATCTTAACTTTAAGATAAATCAGAAAGTTTTTAGCTTAAAGTTT
The DNA here is from genome assembly GCA_932274525.1 of Podabrus alpinus. NCBI lineage: Eukaryota > Metazoa > Arthropoda > Insecta > Coleoptera > Cantharidae > Podabrus > Podabrus alpinus. The sequence continues at coordinate 43,524 of CAKNZV010000012.1, read as the reverse complement.
AAAACTTGCAATTCATAACTTCACAACTTCATGATCTTAACTTTAAGATAAATCAGAACTTAGTATCTTAAAGTTTAAAACTTGAAATTCATAACTTCACAACTTCAAGATCTTAACTTTAAGATAAATCAGAAAGTTTTTAGCTTAAAGTTTAAAACTTGCAATTCATAACTTCACAACTTCAAGATCTTAACTTTAAGATAAATCAGAACTTAGTATCTTAAAGTTTAAAACTTGAAATTCATAACTTCACAACTTCAAGATCTTAACTTTAAGATAAATCAGAACTTAGTATCTTAAAGTTTAAAACTTGAAATTCATAACTTCACAACTTCAAGATCTTAACTTTAAGATAAATCAGAAAGTTTTTAGCTTAAAGTTTAAAACTTGCAATTCATAACTTCACAACTACAAGATCTTAACTTTAAGATAAATCAGAAAGTTTTTAGCTTAAAGTTTAAAACTTGCAATTCATAACTTCACAACTTCAAGATCTTAACTTTAAGATAAATCAGAACTTAGTATCTTAAAGTTTAAAACTTGAAATTCATAACTTCACAACTTCAAGATCTTAACTTTAAGATAAATCAGAACTTAGTATCTTAAAGTTTAAAACTTGAAATTCATAACTTCACAACTTCAAGATCTTAACTTTAAGATAAATCAGAACTTAGTATCTTAAAGTTTAAAACTTGAAATTCATAACTTCACAACTTCAAGATCTTAACTTTAAGATAAATCAGAAAGTTTTTAGCTTAAAGTTTAAAACTTGAAATTCATAACTTCACAACTTCAAGATCTTAACTTTAAGATAAATCAGAAAGTTTTTAGCTTAAAGTTTAAAACTTGAAATTCATAACTTCACAACTTCAAGATCTTAACTTTAAGATAAATCAGAACTTAGTATCTTAAAGTTTAAAACTTGAAATTCATAACTTCACAACTTCAAGATCTTAACTTTAAGATAAATCAGAAAGTTTTTAGCTTAAAGTTTAAAACTTGAAATTCATAACTTCACAACTTCAAGATCCTAACTTTAAGATAAATCAGAAATTTTTAGCTTAAAGTTTAAAACTTGCAATTCATAACTTCACAACTTCAAGATCTTAACTTTAAGATAAATCAGAACTTAGTATCTTAAAGTTTAAAACTTGAAATTCATAACTTCACAACTTCAAGATCTTAACTTTAAGATAAATCAGAAAGTTTTTAGCTTAAAGTTTAAAACTTGAAATTCATAACTTCACAACTTCAAGATCTTAACTTTAAGATAAATCAGAACTTAGTATCTTAAAGTTTAAAACTTGAAATTCATAACTTCACAACTTCAAGATCTTAACTTTAAGATAAATCAGAAAGTTTTTAGCTTAAAGTTTAAAACTTGCAATTCATAACTTCACAACTTCAAGATCTTAACTTTAAGATAAATCAGAAAGTTTTTAGCTTAAAGTTTAAAACTTGCAATTCATAACTTCACAACTTCAAGATCTTAACTTTAAGATAAATCAGAACTTAGTATCTTAAAGTTTAAAACTTGAAATTCATAACTTCACAACTTCAAGATCTTAACTTTAAGATAAATCAGAAAGTTTTTAGCTTAAAGTTTAAAACTTGCAATTCATAACTTCACAACTTCAAGATCTTAACTTTAAGATAAATCAGAACTTAGTATCTTAAAGTTTAAAACTTGCAATTCATAACTTCACAACTTCAAGATCTTAACTTTAAGATAAATCAGAACTTAGTATCTTAAAGTTTAAAACTTGAAATTCATAACTTCACAACTTCAAGATCTTAACTTTAAGATAAATCAGAACTTAGTATCTTAAAGTTTAAAACTTGAAATTCATAACTTCACAACTTCAAGATCTTAACTTTAAGATAAATCAGAACTTAGTATCTTAAAGTTTAAAACTTGAAATTCATAACTTCACAACTTCAAGATCTTAACTTTAAGATAAATCAGAAAGTTTTTAGCTTAAAGTTTAAAACTTGCAATTCATAACTTCACAACTTCAAGATCTTAACTTTAAGATAAATCAGAACTTAGTATCTTAAAGTTTAAAACTTGCAATTCATAACTTCACAACTTCAAGATCTTAACTTTAAGATAAATCAGAAAGTTTTTAGCTTAAAGTTTAAAACTTGCAATTCATAACTTCACAACTTCAAGATCTTAACTTTAAGATAAATCAGAACTTAGTATCTTAAAGTTTAAAACTTGCAATTCATAACTTCACAACTTCAAGATCTTAACTTTAAGATAAATCAGAAAGTTTTTAGCTTAAAGTTTAAAACTTGAAATTCATAACTTCACAACTTCAAGATCTTAACTTTAAGATAAATCAGAAAGTTTTTAGCTTAAAGTTTAAAACTTGCAATTCATAACTTCACAACTTCAAGATCTTAACTTTAAGATAAATCAGAAAGTTTTTAGCTTAAAGTTTAAAACTTGAAATTCATAACTTCACAACTTCAAGATCTTAACTTTAAGATAAATCAGAAAGTTTTTAGCTTAAAGTTTAAAACTTGCAATTCATAACTTCACAACTTCAAGATCTTAACTTTAAGATAAATCAGAACTTAGTATCTTAAAGTTTAAAACTTGCAATTCATAACTTCACAACTTCAAGATCTTAACTTTAAGATAAATCAGAACTTAGTATCTTAAAGTTTAAAACTTGAAATTCATAACTTCACAACTTCAAGATCTTAACTTTAAGATAAATCAGAACTTAGTATCTTAAAGTTTAAAACTTGAAATTCATAACTTCACAACTTCAAGATCTTAACTTTAAGATAAATCAGAAAGTTTTTAGCTTAAAGTTTAAAACTTGCAATTCATAACTTCACAACTTCAAGATCTTAACTTTAAGATAAATCAGAACTTAGTATCTTAAAGTTTAAAACTTGAAATTCATAACTTCACAACTTCAAGATCTTAACTTTAAGATAAATCAGAAAGTTTTTAGCTTAAAGTTTAAAACTTGCAATTCATAACTTCACAACTTCAAGATCTTAACTTTAAGATAAATCAGAAAGTTTTTAGCTTAAAGTTTAAAACTTGAAATTCATAACTTCACAACTTCAAGATCTTAACTTTAAGATAAATCAGAACTTAGTATCTTAAAGTTTAAAACTTGAAATTCATAACTTCACAACTTCAAGATCTTAACTTTAAGATAAATCAGAACTTAGTATCTTAAAGTTTAAAACTTGAAATTCATAACTTCACAACTTCAAGATCTTAACTTTAAGATAAATCAGAACTTAGTATCTTAAAGTTTAAAACTTGCAATTCATAACTTCACAACTTCAAGATCTTAACTTTAAGATAAATCAGAAAGTTTTTAGCTTAAAGTTTAAAACTTGAAATTCATAACTTCACAACTTCAAGATCTTAACTTTAAGATAAATCAGAAAGTTTTTAGCTTAAAGTTTAAAACTTGAAATTCATAACTTCACAACTTCAAGATCTTAACTTTAAGATAAATCAGAAAGTTTTTAGCTTAAAGTTTAAAACTTGCAATTCATAACTTCACAACTTCAAGATCTTAACTTTAAGATAAATCAGAAAGTTTTTAGCTTAAAGTTTAAAACTTGAAATTCATAACTTCACAACTTCAAGATCTTAACTTTAAGATAAATCAGAAAGTTTTTAGCTTAAAGTTTAAAACTTGCAATTCATAACTTCACAACTTCAAGATCTTAACTTTAAGATAAATCAGAAAGTTTTTAGCTTAAAGTTTAAAACTTGAAATTCATAACTTCACAACTTCAAGATCTTAACTTTAAGATAAATCAGAAAGTTTTTAGCTTAAAGTTTAAAACTTGCAATTCATAACTTCACAACTTCAAGATCTTAACTTTAAGATAAATCAGAAAGTTTTTAGCTTAAAGTTTAAAACTTGAAATTCATAACTTCACAACTTCAAGATCTTAACTTTAAGATAAATCAGAAAGTTTTTAGCTTAAAGTTTAAAACTTGCAATTCATAACTTCACAACTTCAAGATCTTAACTTTAAGATAAATCAGAACTTAGTATCTTAAAGTTTAAAACTTGAAATTCATAACTTCACAACTTCAAGATCTTAACTTTAAGATAAATCAGAACTTAGTATCTTAAAGTTTAAAACTTGAAATTCATAACTTCACAACTTCAAGATCTTAACTTTAAGATAAATCAGAAAGTTTTTAGCTTAAAGTTTAAAACTTGAAATTCATAACTTCACAACTTCAAGATCTTAACTTTAAGATAAATCAGAAAGTTTTTAGCTTAAAGTTTAAAACTTGCAATTCATAACTTCACAACTTCAAGATCTTAACTTTAAGATAAATCAGAAAGTTTTTAGCTTAAAGTTTAAAACTTGAAATTCATAACTTCACAACTTCAAGATCTTAACTTTAAGATAAATCAGAACTTAGTATCTTAAAGTTTAAAACTTGCAATTCATAACTTCACAACTTCAAGATCTTAACTTTAAGATAAATCAGAAAGTTTTTAGCTTAAAGTTTAAAACTTGAAATTCATAACTTCACAACTTCAAGATCTTAACTTTAAGATAAATCAGAAAGTTTTTAGCTTAAAGTTTAAAACTTGAAATTCATAACTTCACAACTTCAAGATCTTAACTTTAAGATAAATCAGAACTTAGTATCTTAAAGTTTAAAACTTGAAATTCATAACTTCACAACTTCAAGATCTTAACTTTAAGATAAATCAGAAAGTTTTTAGCTTAAAGTTTAAAACTTGAAATTCATAACTTCACAACTTCAAGATCTTAACTTTAAGATAAATCAGAACTTAGTATCTTAAAGTTTAAAACTTGAAATTCATAACTTCACAACTTCAAGATCTTAACTTTAAGATAAATCAGAAAGTTTTTAGCTTAAAGTTTAAAACTTGCAATTCATAACTTCACAACTTCAATATCTTAACTTTAAGATAAATCAGAAAGTTTTTAGCTTAAAGTTTAAAACTTGAAATTCATAACTTCACAACTTCAAGATCTTAACTTTAAGATAAATCAGAACTTAGTATCTTAAAGTTTAAAACTTGAAATTCATAACTTCACAACTTCAAGATCTTAACTTTAAGATAAATCAGAAAGTTTTTAGCTTAAAGTTTAAAACTTGCAATTCATAACTTCACAACTTCAAGATCTTAACTTTAAGATAAATCAGAAAGTTTTTAGCTTAAAGTTTAAAACTTGCAATTCATAACTTCACAACTTCAAGATCTTAACTTTAAGATAAATCAGAACTTAGTATCTTAAAGTTTAAAACTTGAAATTCATAACTTCACAACTTCAAGATCTTAACTTTAAGATAAATCAGAAAGTTTTTAGCTTAAAGTTTAAAACTTGAAATTCATAACTTCACAACTTCAAGATCTTAACTTTAAGATAAATCAGAAAGTTTTTAGCTTAAAGTTTAAAACTTGAAATTCATAACTTCACAACTTCAAGATCTTAACTTTAAGATAAATCAGAACTTAGTATCTTAAAGTTTAAAACTTGAAATTCATAACTTCACAACTTCAAGATCTTAACTTTAAGATAAATCAGAAAGTTTTTAGCTTAAAGTTTAAAACTTGAAATTCATAACTTCACAACTTCAAGATCTTAACTTTAAGATAAATCAGAACTTAGTATCTTAAAGTTTAAAACTTGAAATTCATAACTTCACAACTTCAAGATCTTAACTTTAAGATAAATCAGAAAGTTTTTAGCTTAAAGTTTAAAACTTGAAATTCATAACTTCACAACTTCAAGATCTTAACTTTAAGATAAATCAGAACTTAGTATCTTAAAGTTTAAAACTTGCAATTCATAACTTCACAACTTCAAGATCTTAACTTTAAGATAAATCAGAAAGTTTTTAGCTTAAAGTTTAAAACTTGAAATTCATAACTTCACAACTTCAAGATCTTAACTTTAAGATAAATCAGAACTTAGTATCTTAAAGTTTAAAACTTGAAATTCATAACTTCACAACTTCAAGATCTTAACTTTAAGATAAATCAGAAAGTTTTTAGCTTAAAGTTTAAAACTTGAAATTCATAACTTCACAACTTCAAGATCTTAACTTTAAGATAAATCAGAAAGTTTTTAGCTTAAAGTTTAAAACTTGCAATTCATAACTTCACATCTTCAAGATCTTAACTTTAAGATAAATCAGAACTTAGTATCTTAAAGTTTAAAACTTGAAATTCATAACTTCACAACTTCAAGATCTTAACTTTAAGATAAATCAGAACTTAGTATCTTAAAGTTTAAAACTTGAAATTCATAACTTCACAACTTCAAGATCTTAACTTTAAGATAAATCAGAAAGTTTTTAGCTTAAAGTTTAAAACTTGCAATTCATAACTTCACAACTTCAAGATCTTAACTTTAAGATAAATCAGAAAGTTTTTAGCTTAAAGTTTAAAACTTAAAATTCATAACTTCACAACTTCAAGATCTTAACTTTAAGATAAATCAGAACTTAGTATCTTAAAGTTTAAAACTTGAAATTCATAACTTCACAACTTCAAGATCTTAACTTTAAGATAAATCAGAACTTAGTATCTTAAAGTTTAAAACTTGAAATTCATAACTTCACAACTTCAAGATCTTAACTTTAAGATAAATCAGAAAGTTTTTAGCTTAAAGTTTAAAACTTGCAATTCATAACTTCACAACTTCAAGATCTTAACTTTAAGATAAATCAGAACTTAGTATCTTAAAGTTTAAAACTTGAAATTCATAACTTCACAACTTCAAGATCTTAACTTTAAGATAAATCAGAAAGTTTTTAGCTTAAAGTTTAAAACTTGCAATTCATAACTTCACAACTTCAAGATCTTAACTTTAAGATAAATCAGAAAGTTTTTAGCTTAAAGTTTAAAACTTGAAATTCATAACTTCACAACTTCAAGATCTTAACTTTAAGGTAAATCAGAAAGTTTTTAGCTTAAAGTTTAAAACTTGAAATTCATAACTTCACAACTTCAAGATCTTAACTTTAAGATAAATCAGAAAGTTTTTAGCTTAAAGTTTAAAACTTGCAATTCATAACTTCACAACTTCAAGATCTTAACTTTACGATAAATCAGAAAGTTTTTAGCTTAAAGTTTAAAACTTGAAATTCATAACTTCACAACTTCAAGATCTTAACTTTAAGATAAATCAGAAAGTTTTTAGCTTAAAGTTTAAAACTTGAAATTCATAACTTCACAACTTCAAGATCTTAACTTTAAGATAAATCAGAACTTAGTATCTTAAAGTTTAAAACTTGAAATTCATAACTTCACAACTTCAAGATCTTAACTTTAAGATAAATCAGAAAGTTTTTAGCTTAAAGTTTAAAACTTGCAATTCATAACTTCACAACTTCAAGATCTTAACTTTAAGATAAATCAGAAAGTTTTTAGCTTAAAGTTTCAAACTTGAAATTCATAACTTCACAACTTCAAGATCTTAACTTTAAGATAAATCAGAAAGTTTTTAGCTTAAAGTTTAAAACTTGAAATTCATAACTTCACAACTTCAAGATCTTAACTTTAAGATAAATCAGAAAGTTTTTAGCTTAAAGTTTAAAACTTGCAATTCATAACTTCACAACTTCAAGATCTTAACTTTAAGATAAATCAGAAAGTTTTTAGCTTAAAGTTTAAAACTTGAAATTCATAACTTCACAACTTCAAGATCTTAACTTTAAGATAAATCAGAAAGTTTTTAGCTTAAAGTTTAAAACTTGAAATTCATAACTTCACAACTTCAAGATCTTAACTTTAAGATAAATCAGAACTTAGTATCTTAAAGTTTAAAACTTGAAATTCATAACTTCACAACTTCAAGATCTTAACTTTAAGATAAATCAGAAAGTTTTTAGCTTAAAGTTTAAAACTTGAAATTCATAACTTCACAACTTCAAGATCTTAACTTTAAGATAAATCAGAAAGTTTTTAGCTTAAAGTTTAAAACTTGAAATTCATAACTTCACAACTTCAAGATCTTAACTTTAAGATAAATCAGAAAGTTTTTAGCTTAAAGTTTAAAACTTGCAATTCATAACTTCACAACTTCAAGATCTTAACTTTAAGATAAATCAGAACTTAGTATCTTAAAGTTTAAAACTTGAAATTCATAACTTCACAACTTCAAGATCTTAACTTTAAGATAAATCAGAACTTAGTATCTTAAAGTTTAAAACTTGAAATTCATAACTTCACAACTTCAAGATCTTAACTTTAAGATAAATCAGAAAGTTTTTAGCTTAAAGTTTAAAACTTGCAATTCATAACTTCACAACTTCAAGATCTTAACTTTAAGATAAATCAGAAAGTTTTTAGCTTAAAGTTTAAAACTTGAAATTCATAACTTCACAACTTCAAGATCTTAACTTTAAGATAAATCAGAAAGTTTTTAGCTTAAAGTTTAAAACTTGAAATTCATAACTTCACAACTTCAAGATCTTAACTTTAAGATAAATCAGAACTTAGTATCTTAAAGTTTAAAACTTGAAATTCATAACTTCACAACTTCAAGATCTTAACTTTAAGATAAATCAGAACTTAGTATCTTAAAGTTTAAAACTTGAAATTCATAACTTCACAACTTCAAGATCTTAACTTTAAGATAAATCAGAACTTAGTATCTTAAAGTTTAAAACTTGAAATTCATAACTTCACAACTTCAAGATCTTAACTTTAAGATAAATCAGAAAGTTTTTAGCTTAAAGTTTAAAACTTGCAATTCATAACTTCACAACTTCAAGATCTTAACTTTAAGATAAATCAGAAAGTTTTTAGCTTAAAGTTTAAAACTTGAAATTCATAACTTCACAACTTCAAGATCTTAACTTTAAGATAAATCAGAACTTAGTATCTTAAAGTTTAAAACTTGAAATTCATAACTTCACAACTTCAAGATCTTAACTTTAAGATAAATCAGAAAGTTTTTAGCTTAAAGTTTAAAACTTGCAATTCATAACTTCACAACTTCAAGATCTTAACTTTAAGATAAATCAGAACTTAGTATCTTAAAGTTTAAAACTTGAAATTCATAACTTCACAACTTCAAGATCTTAACTTTAAGATAAATCAGAAAGTTTTTAGCTTAAAGTTTAAAACTTGCAATTCATAACTTCACAACTTCAAGATCTTAACTTTAAGATAAATCAGAAAGTTTTTAGCTTAAAGTTTAAAACTTGAAATTCATAACTTCACAACTTCAAGATCTTAACTTTAAGATAAATCAGAAAGTTTTTAGCTTAAAGTTTAAAACTTGAAATTCATAACTTCACAACTTCAAGATCTTAACTTTAAGATAAATCAGAAAGTTTTTAGCTTAAAGTTTAAAACTTGCAATTCATAACTTCACAACTTCAAGATCTTAACTTTAAGATAAATCAGAACTTAGTATCTTAAAGTTTAAAACTTGAAATTCATAACTTCACAACTTCAAGATCTTAACTTTAAGATAAATCAGAACTTAGTATCTTAAAGTTTAAAACTTGCAATTCATAACTTCACAACTTCAAGATCTTAACTTTAAGATAAATCAGAACTTAGTATCTTAAAGTTTAAAACTTGAAATTCATAACTTCACAACTTCAAGATCTTAACTTTAAGATAAATCAGAAAGTTTTTAGCTTAAAGTTTAAAACTTGAAATTCATAACTTCACAACTTCTAGATCTTAACTTTAAGATAAATCAGAACTTAGTATCTTAAAGTTTAAAACTTGAAATTCATAACTTCACAACTTCAAGATCTTAACTTTAAGATAAATCAGAAAGTTTTTAGCTTAAAGTTTAAAACTTGAAATTCATAACTTCACAACTTCAAGATCTTAACTTTAAGATAAATCAGAACTTAGTATCTTAAAGTTTAAAACTTGAAATTCATAACTTCACAACTTCAAGATCTTAACTTTAAGATAAATCAGAACTTAGTATCTTAAAGTTTAAAACTTGCAATTCATAACTTCACAACTTCAAGATCTTAACTTTAAGATAAATCAGAACTTAGTATCTTAAAGTTTAAAACTTGAAATTCATAACTTCACAACTTCAAGATCTTAACTTTAAGATAAATCAGAAAGTTTTTAGCTTAAAGTTTAAAACTTGAAATTCATAACTTCACAACTTCAAGATCTTAACTTTAAGATAAATCAGAACTTAGTATCTTAAAGTTTAAAACTTGAAATTCATAACTTCACAACTTCAAGATCTTAACTTTAAGATAAATCAGAAAGTTTTTAGCTTAAAGTTTAAAACTTGCAATTCATAACTTCACAACTTCAAGATCTTAACTTTAAGATAAATCAGAAAGTTTTTAGCTTAAAGTTTAAAACTTGAAATTCATAACTTCACAACTTCAAGATCTTAACTTTAAGATAAATCAGAAAGTTTTTAGCTTAAAGTTTAAAACTTGAAATTCATAACTTCACAACTTCAAGATCTTAACTTTAAGATAAAGCAGAACTTAGTATCTTAAAGTTTAAAACTTGAAATTCATAACTTCACAACTTCAAGATCTTAACTTTAAGATAAATCAGAAAGTTTTTAGCTTAAAGTTTAAAACTTGAAATTCATAACTTCACAACTTCAAGATCTTAACTTTAAGATAAATCAGAAAGTTTTTAGCTTAAAGTTTAAAACTTGCAATTCATAACTTCACAACTTCAAGATCTTAACTTTAAGATAAATCAGAAAGTTTTTAGCTTAAAGTTTAAAACTTGAAATTCATAACTTCACAACTTCAAGAACTTAACTTTAAGATAAATCAGAAAGTTTTTAGCTTAAAGTTTAAAACTTGAAATTCATAACTTCACAACTTCAAGATCTTAACTTTAAGATAAATCAGAACTTAGTATCTTAAAGTTTAAAACTTGAAATTCATAACTTCACAACTTCAAGATCTTAACTTTAAGATAAATCAGAAAGTTTTTAGCTTAAAGTTTAAAACTTGCAATTCATAACTTCACAACTTCAAGATCTTAACTTTAAGATAAATCAGAAAGTTTTTAGCTTAAAGTTTAAAACTTGCAATTCATAACTTCACAACTTCAAGATCTTAACTTTAAGATAAATCAGAAAGTTTTTAGCTTAAAGTTTAAAACTTGAAATTCATAACTTCACAACTTCAAGATCTTAACTTTAAGATAAATCAGAACTTAGTATCTTAAAGTTTAAAACTTGAAATTCATAACTTCACAACTTCAAGATCTTAACTTTAAGATAAATCAGAACTTAGTATCTTAAAGTTTAAAACTTGAAATTCATAACTTCACAACTTCAAGATCTTAACTTTAAGATAAATCAGAAAGTTTTTAGCTTAAAGTTTAAAACTTGAAATTCATAACTTCACAACTTCAAGATCTTAACTTTAAGATAAATCAGAAAGTTTTTAGCTTAAAGTTTAAAACTTGAAATTCATAACTTCACAACTTCAAGATCTTAACTTTAAGATAAATCAGAAAGTTTTTAGCTTAAAGTTTAAAACTTGCAATTCATAACTTCACAACTTCAAGATCTTAACTTTAAGATAAATCAGAAAGTTTTTAGCTTAAAGTTTAAAACTTGAAATTCATAACTTCACAACTTCAAGATCTTAACTTTAAGATAAATCAGAAAGTTTTTAGCTTAAAGTTTAAAACTTGCAATTCATAACTTCACAACTTCAAGATCTTAACTTTAAGATAAATCAGAACTTAGTATCTTAAAGTTTAAAACTTGAAATTCATAACTTCACAACTTCAAGATCTTAACTTTAAGATAAATCAGAAAGTTTTTAGCTTAAAGTTTAAAACTTGAAATTCATAACTTCACAACTTCAAGATCTTAACTTTAAGATAAATCAGAAAGTTTTTAGCTTAAAGTTTAAAACTTGCAATTCATAACTTCACAACTTCAAGATCTTAACTTTAAGATAAATCAGAACTTAGTATCTTAAAGTTTAAAACTTGAAATTCATAACTTCACAACTTCAAGATCTTAACTTTAAGATAAATCAGAAAGTTTTTAGCTTAAAGTTTAAAACTTGAAATTCATAACTTCACAACTTCAAGATCTTAACTTTAAGATAAATCAGAACTTAGTATCTTAAAGTTTAAAACTTGAAATTCATAACTTCACAACTTCAAGATCTTAACTTTAAGATAAATCAGAAAGTTTTTAGCTTAAAGTTTAAAACTTGCAATTCATAACTTCACAACTTCAAGATCTTAACTTTAAGATAAATCAGAAAGTTTTTAGCTTAAAGTTTAAAACTTGAAATTCATAACTTCACAACTTCAAGATCTTAACTTTAAGATAAATCAGAACTTAGTATCTTAAAGTTTAAAACTTGAAATTCATAACTTCACAACTTCAAGATCTTAACTTTAAGATAAATCAGAAAGTTTTTAGCTTAAAGTTTAAAACTTGCAATTCATAACTTCACAACTTCAAGATCTTAACTTTAAGATAAATCAGAACTTAGTATCTTAAAGTTTAAAACTTGAAATTCATAACTTCACAACTTCAAGATCTTAACTTTAAGATAAATCAGAAAGTTTTTAGCTTAAAGTTTAAAACTTGCAATTCATAACTTCACAACTTCAAGATCTTAACTTTAAGATAAATCAGAAAGTTTTTAGCTTAAAGTTTAAAACTTGAAATTCATAACTTCACAACTTCAAGATCTTAACTTTAAGATAAATCAGAAAGTTTTTAGCTTAAAGTTTAAAACTTGCAATTCATAACTTCACAACTTCAAGATCTTAACTTTAAGATAAATCAGAAAGTTTTTAGCTTAAAGTTTAAAACTTGCAATTCATAACTTCACAACTTCAAGATCTTAACTTTAAGATAAATCAGAACTTAGTATCTTAAAGTTTAAAACTTGAAATTCATAACTTCACAACTTCAAGATCTTAACTTTAAGATAAATCAGAAAGTTTTTAGCTTAAAGTTTAAAACTTGAAATTCATAACTTCACAACTTCAAGATCTTAACTTTAAGATAAATCAGAAAGTTTTTAGCTTAAAGTTTAAAACTTGCAATTCATAACTTCACAACTTCAAGATCTTAACTTTAAGATAAATCAGAAAGTTTTTAGCTTAAAGTTTAAAACTTGCAATTCATAACTTCACAACTTCAAGATCTTAACTTTAAGATAAATCAGAAAGTTTTTAGCTTAAAGTTTAAAACTTGAAATTCATAACTTCACAACTTCAAGATCTTAACTTTAAGATAAATCAGAACTTAGTATCTTAAAGTTTAAAACTTGAAATTCATAACTTCACAACTTCAAGATCTTAACTTTAAGATAAATCAGAACTTAGTATCTTAAAGTTTAAAACTTGCAATTCATAACTTCACAACTTCAAGATCTTAACTTTAAGATAAATCAGAACTTAGTATCTTAAAGTTTAAAACTTGAAATTCATAACTTCACAACTTCAAGATCTTAACTTTAAGATAAATCAGAAAGTTTTTAGCTTAAAGTTTAAAACTTGCAATTCATAACTTCACAACTTCAAGATCTTAACTTTAAGATAAATCAGAACTTAGTATCTTAAAGTTTAAAACTTGCAATTCATAACTTCACAACTTCAAGATCTTAACTTTAAGATAAATCAGAACTTAGTATCTTAAAGTTTAAAACTTGAAATTCATAACTTCACAACTTCAAGATCTTAACTTTAAGATAAATCAGAAAGTTTTTAGCTTAAAGTTTAAAACTTGCAATTCATAACTTCACAACTTCAAGATCTTAACTTTAAGATAAATCAGAAAGTTTTTAGCTTAAAGTTTAAAACTTGCAATTCATAACTTCACAACTTCAAGATCTTAACTTTAAGATAAATCAGAACTTAGTATCTTAAAGTTTAAAACTTGCAATTCATAACTTCACAACTTCAAGATCTTAACTTTAAGATAAATCAGAAAGTTTTTAGCTTAAAGTTTAAAACTTGCAATTCATAACTTCACAACTTCAAGATCTTAACTTTAAGATAAATCAGAAAGTTTTTAGCTTAAAGTTTAAAACTTGCAATTCATAACTTCACAACTTCAAGATCTTAACTTTAAGATAAATCAGAACTTAGTATCTTAAAGTTTAAAACTTGAAATTCATAACTTCACAACTTCAAGATCTTAACTTTAAGATAAATCAGAAAGTTTTTAGCTTAAAGTTTAAAACTTGCAATTCATAACTTCACAACTTCAAGATCTTAACTTTAAGATAAATCAGAAAGTTTTTAGCTTAAAGTTTAAAACTTGAAATTCATAACTTCACAACTTCAAGATCTTAACTTTAAGATAAATCAGAAAGTTTTTAGCTTAAAGTTTAAAACTTGCAATTCATAACTTCACAACTTCAAGATCTTAACTTTAAGATAAATCAGAAAGTTTTTAGCTTAAAGTTTAAAACTTGCAATTCATAACTTCACAACTTCAAGATCTTAACTTTAAGATAAATCAGAAAGTTTTTAGCTTAAAGTTTAAAACTTGCAATTCATAACTTCACAACTTCAAGATCTTAACTTTAAGATAAATCAGAACTTAGTATCTTAAAGTTTAAAACTTGAAATTCATAACTTCACAACTTCAAGATCTTAACTTTAAGATAAATCAGAACTTAGTATCTTAAAGTTTAAAACTTGAAATTCATAACTTCACAACTTCAAGATCTTAACTTTAAGATAAATCAGAAAGTTTTTAGCTTAAAGTTTAAAACTTGAAATTCATAACTTCACAACTTCAAGATCTTAACTTTAAGATAAATCAGAACTTAGTATCTTAAAGTTTAAAACTTGCAATTCATAACTTCACAACTTCAAGATCTTAACTTTAAGATAAATCAGAAAGTTTTTAGCTTAAAGTTTAAAACTTGCAATTCATAACTTCACAACTTCAAGATCTTAACTTTAAGATAAATCAGAAAGTTTTTAGCTTAAAGTTTAAAACTTGAAATTCATAACTTCACAACTTCAAGATCTTAACTTTAAGATAAATCAGAACTTAGTATCTTAAAGTTTAAAACTTGAAATTCATAACTTCACAACTTCAAGATCTTAACTTTAAGATAAATCAGAACTTAGTATCTTAAAGTTTAAAACTTGCAATTCATAACTTCACAACTTCAAGATCTTAACTTTAAGATAAATCAGAACTTAGTATCTTAAAGTTTAAAACTTGAAATTCATAACTTCACAACTTCAAGATCTTAACTTTAAGATAAATCAGAAAGTTTTTAGCTTAAAGTTTAAAACTTGAAATTCATAACTTCACAACTTCAAGATCTTAACTTTAAGATAAATCAGAACTTAGTATCTTAAAGTTTAAAACTTGAAATTCATAACTTCACAACTTCAAGATCTTAACTTTAAGATAAATCAGAACTTAGTATCTTAAAGTTTAAAACTTGAAATTCATAACTTCACAACTTCAAGATCTTAACTTTAAGATAAATCAGAAAGTTTTTAGCTTAAAGTTTAAAACTTGCAATTCATAACTTCACAACTTCAAGATCTTAACTTTAAGATAAATCAGAACTTAGTATCTTAAAGTTTAAAACTTGCAATTCATAACTTCACAACTTCAAGATCTTAACTTTAAGATAAATCAGAAAGTTTTTAGCTTAAAGTTTAAAACTTGCAATTCATAACTTCACAACTTCAAGATCTTAACTTTAAGATAAATCAGAAAGTTTTTAGCTTAAAGTTTAAAACTTGCAATTCATAACTTCACAACTTCAAGATCTTAACTTTAAGATAAATCAGAACTTAGTATCTTAAAGTTTAAAACTTGAAATTCATAACTTCACAACTTCAAGATCTTAACTTTAAGATAAATCAGAAAGTTTTTAGCTTAAAGTTTAAAACTTGAAATTCATAACTTCACAACTTCAAGATCTTAACTTTAAGATAAATCAGAACTTAGTATCTTAAAGTTTAAAACTTGAAATTCATAACTTCACAACTTCAAGATCTTAACTTTAAGATAAATCAGAAAGTTTTTAGCTTAAAGTTTAAAACTTGAAATTCATAACTTCACAACTTCAAGATCTTAACTTTAAGATAAATCAGAAAGTTTTTAGCTTAAAGTTTAAAACTTGCAATTCATAACTTCACAACTTCAAGATCTTAACTTTAAGATAAATCAGAAAGTTTTTAGCTTAAAGTTTAAAACTTGAAATTCATAACTTCACAACTTCAAGATCTTAACTTTAAGATAAATCAGAAAGTTTTTAGCTTAAAGTTTAAAACTTGAAATTCATAACTTCACAACTTCAAGATCTTAACTTTAAGATAAATCAGAAAGTTTTTAGCTTAAAGTTTAAAACTTGAAATTCATAACTTCACAACTTCAAGATCTTAACTTTAAGATAAATCAGAAAGTTTTTAGCTTAAAGTTTAAAACTTGAAATTCATAACTTCACAACTTCAAGATCTTAACTTTAAGATAAATCAGAACTTAGTATCTTAAAGTTTAAAACTTGAAATTCATAACTTCACAACTTCAAGATCTTAACTTTAAGATAAATCAGAAAGTTTTTAGCTTAAAGTTTAAAACTTGCAATTCATAACTTCACAACTTCAAGATCTTAACTTTAAGATAAATCAGAACTTAGTATCTTAAAGTTTAAAACTTGCAATTCATAACTTCACAACTTCAAGATCTTAACTTTAAGATAAATCAGAAAGTTTTTAGCTTAAAGTTTAAAACTTGCAATTCATAACTTCACAACTTCAAGATCTTAACTTTAAGATAAATCAGAAAGTTTTTAGCTTAAAGTTTAAAACTTGCAATTCATAACTTCACAACTTCAAGATCTTAACTTTAAGATAAATCAGAACTTAGTATCTTAAAGTTTAAAACTTGAAATTCATAACTTCACAACTTCAAGATCTTAACTTTAAGATAAATCAGAAAGTTTTTAGCTTAAAGTTTAAAACTTGAAATTCATAACTTCACAACTTCAAGATCTTAACTTTAAGATAAATCAGAAAGTTTTTAGCTTAAAGTTTAAAACTTGAAATTCATAACTTCACAACTTCAAGATCTTAACTTTAAGATAAATCAGAAAGTTTTTAGCTTAAAGTTTAAAACTTGCAATTCATAACTTCACAACTTCAAGATCTTAACTTTAAGATAAATCAGAAAGTTTTTAGCTTAAAGTTTAAAACTTGAAATTCATAACTTCACAACTTCAAGATCTTAACTTTAAGATAAATCAGAAAGTTTTTAGCTTAAAGTTTAAAACTTGAAATTCATAACTTCACAACTTCAAGATCTTAACTTTAAGATAAATCAGAACTTAGTATCTTAAAGTTTAAAACTTGAAATTCATAACTTCACAACTTCAAGATCTTAACTTTAAGATAAATCAGAAAGTTTTTAGCTTAAAGTTTAAAACTTGAAATTCATAACTTCACAACTTCAAGATCTTAACTTTAAGATAAATCAGAACTTAGTATCTTAAAGTTTAAAACTTGAAATTCATAACTTCACAACTTCAAGATCTTAACTTTAAGATAAATCAGAAAGTTTTTAGCTTAAAGTTTAAAACTTGAAATTCATAACTTCACAACTTCAAGATCTTAACTTTAAGATAAATCAGAAAGTTTTTAGCTTAAAGTTTAAAACTTGCAATTCATAACTTCACAACTTCAAGATCTTAACTTTAAGATAAATCAGAAAGTTTTTAGCTTAAAGTTTAAAACTTGAAATTCATAACTTCACAACTTCAAGATCTTAACTTTAAGATAAATCAGAACTTAGTATCTTAAAGTTTAAAACTTGCAATTCATAACTTCACAACTTCAAGATCTTAACTTTAAGATAAATCAGAAAGTTTTTAGCTTAAAGTTTAAAACTTGAAATTCATAACTTCACAACTTCAAGATCTTAACTTTAAGATAAATCAGAAAGTTTTTAGCTTAAAGTTTAAAACTTGCAATTCATAACTTCACAACTTCAAGATCTTAACTTTAAGATAAATCAGAAAGTTTTTAGCTTAAAGTTTAAAACTTGAAATTCATAACTTCACAACTTCAAGATCTTAACTTTAAGATAAATCAGAAAGTTTTTAGCTTAAAGTTTAAAACTTGAAATTCATAACTTCACAACTTCAAGATCTTAACTTTAAGATAAATCAGAAAGTTTTTAGCTTAAAGTTTAAAACTTGCAATTCATAACTTCACAACTTCAAGATCTTAACTTTAAGATAAATCAGAACTTAGTATCTTAAAGTTTAAAACTTGAAATTCATAACTTCACAACTTCAAGATCTTAACTTTAAGATAAATCAGAAAGTTTTTAGCTTAAAGTTTAAAACTTGAAATTCATAACTTCACAACTTCAAGATCTTAACTTTAAGATAAATCAGAACTTAGTATCTTAAAGTTTAAAACTTGAAATTCATAACTTCACAACTTCAAGATCTTAACTTTAAGATAAATCAGAAAGTTTTTAGCTTAAAGTTTAAAACTTGAAATTCATAACTTCACAACTTCAAGATCTTAACTTTAAGATAAATCAGAAAGTTTTTAGCTTAAAGTTTAAAACTTGCAATTCATAACTTCACAACTTCAAGATCTTAACTTTAAGATAAATCAGAAAGTTTTTAGCTTAAAGTTTAAAACTTGAAATTCATAACTTCACAACTTCAAGATCTTAACTTTAAGATAAATCAGAACTTAGTATCTTAAAGTTTAAAACTTGCAATTCATAACTTCACAACTTCAAGATCTTAACTTTAAGATAAATCAGAAAGTTTTTAGCTTAAAGTTTAAAACTTGAAATTCATAACTTCACAACTTCAAGATCTTAACTTTAAGATAAATCAGAAAGTTTTTAGCTTAAAGTTTAAAACTTGCAATTCATAACTTCACAACTTCAAGATCTTAACTTTAAGATAAATCAGAAAGTTTTTAGCTTAAAGTTTAAAACTTGAAATTCATAACTTCACAACTTCAAGATCTTAACTTTAAGATAAATCAGAAAGTTTTTAGCTTAAAGTTTAAAACTTGAAATTCATAACTTCACAACTTCAAGATCTTAACTTTAAGATAAATCAGAAAGTTTTTAGCTTAAAGTTTAAAACTTGCAATTCATAACTTCACAACTTCAAGATCTTAACTTTAAGATAAATCAGAACTTAGTATCTTAAAGTTTAAAACTTGAAATTCATAACTTCACAACTTCAAGATCTTAACTTTAAGATAAATCAGAAAGTTTTTAGCTTAAAGTTTAAAACTTGCAATTCATAACTTCACAACTTCAAGATCTTAACTTTAAGATAAATCAGAACTTAGTATCTTAAAGTTTAAAACTTGCAATTCATAACTTCACAACTTCAAGATCTTAACTTTAAGATAAATCAGAACTTAGTATCTTAAAGTTTAAAACTTGAAATTCATAACTTCACAACTTCAAGATCTTAACTTTAAGATAAATCAGAAAGTTTTTAGCTTAAAGTTTAAAACTTGCAATTCATAACTTCACAACTTCAAGATCTTAACTTTAAGATAAATCAGAAAGTTTTTAGCTTAAAGTTTAAAACTTGCAATTCATAACTTCACAACTTCAAGATCTTAACTTTAAGATAAATCAGAACTTAGTATCTTAAAGTTTAAAACTTGCAATTCATAACTTCACAACTTCAAGATCTTAACTTTAAGATAAATCAGAAAGTTTTTAGCTTAAAGTTTAAAACTTGCAATTCATAACTTCACAACTTCAAGATCTTAACTTTAAGATAAATCAGAAAGTTTTTAGCTTAAAGTTAAAAACTTGCAATTCATAACTTCACAACTTCAAGATCTTAACTTTAAGATAAATCAGAACTTAGTATCTTAAAGTTTAAAACTTGAAATTCATAACTTCACAACTTCAAGATCTTAACTTTAAGATAAATCAGAAAGTTTTTAGCTTAAAGTTTAAAACTTGCAATTCATAACTTCACAACTTCAAGATCTTAACTTTAAGATAAATCAGAAAGTTTTTAGCTTAAAGTTTAAAACTTGAAATTCATAACTTCACAACTTCAAGATCTTAACTTTAAGATAAATCAGAAAGTTTTTAGCTTAAAGTTTAAAACTTGCAATTCATAACTTCACAACTTCAAGATCTTAACTTTAAGATAAATCAGAAAGTTTTTAGCTTAAAGTTTAAAACTTGCAATTCATAACTTCACAACTTCAAGATCTTAACTTTAAGATAAATCAGAAAGTTTTTAGCTTAAAGTTTAAAACTTGCAATTCATAACTTCACAACTTCAAGATCTTAACTTTAAGATAAATCAGAACTTAGTATCTTAAAGTTTAAAACTTGAAATTCATAACTTCACAACTTCAAGATCTTAACTTTAAGATAAATCAGAACTTAGTATCTTAAAGTTTAAAACTTGAAATTCATAACTTCACAACTTCAAGATCTTAACTTTAAGATAAATCAGAAAGTTTTTAGCTTAAAGTTTAAAACTTGAAATTCATAACTTCACAACTTCAAGATCTTAACTTTAAGATAAATCAGAACTTAGTATCTTAAAGTTTAAAACTTGCAATTCATAACTTCACAACTTCAAGATCTTAACTTTAAGATAAATCAGAAAGTTTTTAGCTTAAAGTTTAAAACTTGCAATTCATAACTTCACAACTTCAAGATCTTAACTTTAAGATAAATCAGAAAGTTTTTAGCTTAAAGTTTAAAACTTGAAATTCATAACTTCACAACTTCAAGATCTTAACTTTAAGATAAATCAGAACTTAGTATCTTAAAGTTTAAAACTTGAAATTCATAACTTCACAACTTCAAGATCTTAACTTTAAGATAAATCAGAACTTAGTATCTTAAAGTTTAAAACTTGCAATTCATAACTTCACAACTTCAAGATCTTAACTTTAAGATAAATCAGAACTTAGTATCTTAAAGTTTAAAACTTGAAATTCATAACTTCACAACTTCAAGATCTTAACTTTAAGATAAATCAGAAAGTTTTTAGCTTAAAGTTTAAAACTTGAAATTCATAACTTCACAACTTCAAGATCTTAACTTTAAGATAAATCAGAACTTAGTATCTTAAAGTTTAAAACTTGAAATTCATAACTTCACAACTTCAAGATCTTAACTTTAAGATAAATCAGAACTTAGTATCTTAAAGTTTAAAACTTGAAATTCATAACTTCACAACTTCAAGATCTTAACTTTAAGATAAATCAGAAAGTTTTTAGCTTAAAGTTTAAAACTTGAAATTCATAACTTCACAACTTCAAGATCTTAACTTTAAGATAAATCAGAAAGTTTTTAGCTTAAAGTTTAAAACTTGAAATTCATAACTTCACAACTTCAAGATCTTAACTTTAAGATAAATCAGAAAGTTTTTAGCTTAAAGTTTAAAACTTGCAATTCATAACTTCACAACTTCAAGATCTTAACTTTAAGATAAATCAGAACTTAGTATCTTAAAGTTTAAAACTTGAAATTCATAACTTCACAACTTCAAGATCTTAACTTTAAGATAAATCAGAAAGTTTTTAGCTTAAAGTTTAAAACTTGCAATTCATAACTTCACAACTTCAAGATCTTAACTTTAAGATAAATCAGAACTTAGTATCTTAAAGTTTAAAACTTGCAATTCATAACTTCACAACTTCAAGATCATAACTTTAAGATAAATCAGAAAGTTTTTAGCTTAAAGTTTAAAACTTGCAATTCATAACTTCACAACTTCAAGATCTTAACTTTAAGATAAATCAGAAAGTTTTTAGCTTAAAGTTTAAAACTTGCAATTCATAACTTCACAACTTCAAGATCTTAACTTTAAGATAAATCAGAACTTAGTATCTTAAAGTTTAAAACTTGAAATTCATAACTTCACAACTTCAAGATCTTAACTTTAAGATAAATCAGAAAGTTTTTAGCTTAAAGTTTAAAACTTGAAATTCATAACTTCACAACTTCAAGATCTTAACTTTAAGATAAATCAGAACTTAGTATCTTAAAGTTTAAAACTTGAAATTCATAACTTCACAACTTCAAGATCTTAACTTTAAGATAAATCAGAAAGTTTTTAGCTTAAAGTTTAAAACTTGAAATTCATAACTTCACAACTTCAAGATCTTAACTTTAAGATAAATCAGAAAGTTTTTAGCTTAAAGTTTAAAACTTGCAATTCATAACTTCACAACTTCAAGATCTTAACTTTAAGATAAATCAGAAAGTTTTTAGCTTAAAGTTTAAAACTTGAAATTCATAACTTCACAACTTCAAGATCTTAACTTTAAGATAAATCAGAAAGTTTTTAGCTTAAAGTTTAAAACTTGAAATTCATAACTTCACAACTTCAAGATCTTAACTTTAAGATAAATCAGAAAGTTTTTAGCTTAAAGTTTAAAACTTGAAATTCATAACTTCACAACTTCAAGATCTTAACTTTAAGATAAATCAGAAAGTTTTTAGCTTAAAGTTTAAAACTTGAAATTCATAACTTCACAACTTCAAGATCTTAACTTTAAGATAAATCAGAACTTAGTATCTTAAAGTTTAAAACTTGAAATTCATAACTTCACAACTTCAAGATCTTAACTTTAAGATAAATCAGAAAGTTTTTAGCTTAAAGTTTAAAACTTGCAATTCATAACTTCACAACTTCAAGATCTTAACTTTAAGATAAATCAGAACTTAGTATCTTAAAGTTTAAAACTTGCAATTCATAACTTCACAACTTCAAGATCTTAACTTTAAGATAAATCAGAAAGTTTTTAGCTTAAAGTTTAAAACTTGCAATTCATAACTTCACAACTTCAAGATCTTAACTTTAAGATAAATCAGAAAGTTTTTAGCTTAAAGTTTAAAACTTGCAATTCATAACTTCACAACTTCAAGATCTTAACTTTAAGATAAATCAGAACTTAGTATCTTAAAGTTTAAAACTTGAAATTCATAACTTCACAACTTCAAGATCTTAACTTTAAGATAAATCAGAAAGTTTTTAGCTTAAAGTTTAAAACTTGAAATTCATAACTTCACAACTTCAAGATCTTAACTTTAAGATAAATCAGAAAGTTTTTAGCTTAAAGTTTAAAACTTGAAATTCATAACTTCACAACTTCAAGATCTTAACTTTAAGATAAATCAGAAAGTTTTTAGCTTAAAGTTTAAAACTTGCAATTCATAACTTCACAACTTCAAGATCTTAACTTTAAGATAAATCAGAAAGTTTTTAGCTTAAAGTTTAAAACTTGAAATTCATAACTTCACAACTTCAAAATCTTAACTTTAAGATAAATCAGAAAGTTTTTAGCTTAAAGTTTAAAACTTGAAATTCATAACTTCACAACTTCAAGATCTTAACTTTAAGATAAATCAGAACTTAGTATCTTAAAGTTTAAAACTTGAAATTCATAACTTCACAACTTCAAGATCTTAACTTTAAGATAAATCAGAAAGTTTTTAGCTTAAAGTTTAAAACTTGAAATTCATAACTTCACAACTTCAAGATCTTAACTTTAAGATAAATCAGAACTTAGTATCTTAAAGTTTAAAACTTGAAATTCATAACTTCACAACTTCAAGATCTTAACTTTAAGATAAATCAGAAAGTTTTTAGCTTAAAGTTTAAAACTTGAAATTCATAACTTCACAACTTCAAGATCTTAACTTTAAGATAAATCAGAAAGTTTTTAGCTTAAAGTTTAAAACTTGCAATTCATAACTTCACAACTTCAAGATCTTAACTTTAAGATAAATCAGAAAGTTTTTAGCTTAAAGTTTAAAACTTGAAATTCATAACTTCACAACTTCAAGATCTTAACTTTAAGATAAATCAGAACTTAGTATCTTAAAGTTTAAAACTTGCAATTCATAACTTCACAACTTCAAGATCTTAACTTTAAGATAAATCAGAAAGTTTTTAGCTTAAAGTTTAAAACTTGCAATTCATAACTTCACAACTTCAAGATCTTAACTTTAAGATAAATCAGAACTTAGTATCTTAAAGTTTAAAACTTGAAATTCATAACTTCACAACTTCAAGATCTTAACTTTAAGATAAATCAGAAAGTTTTTAGCTTAAAGTTTAAAACTTGAAATTCATAACTTCACAACTTCAAGATCTTAACTTTAAGATAAATCAGAACTTAGTATCTTAAAGTTTAAAACTTGAAATTCATAACTTCACAACTTCAAGATCTTAACTTTAAGATAAATCAGAAAGTTTTTAGCTTAAAGTTTAAAACTTGAAATTCATAACTTCACAACTTCAAGATCTTAACTTTAAGATAAATCAGAAAGTTTTTAGCTTAAAGTTTAAAACTTGCAATTCATAACTTCACAACTTCAAGATCTTAACTTTAAGATAAATCAGAAAGTTTTTAGCTTAAAGTTTAAAACTTGAAATTCATAACTTCACAACTTCAAGATCTTAACTTTAAGATAAATCAGAAAGTTTTTAGCTTAAAGTTTAAAACTTGAAATTCATAACTTCACAACTTCAAGATCTTAACTTTAAGATAAATCAGAAAGTTTTTAGCTTAAAGTTTAAAACTTGAAATTCATAACTTCACAACTTCAAGATCTTAACTTTAAGATAAATCAGAAAGTTTTTAGCTTAAAGTTTAAAACTTGAAATTCATAACTTCACAACTTCAAGATCTTAACTTTAAGATAAATCAGAACTTAGTATCTTAAAGTTTAAAACTTGAAATTCATAACTTCACAACTTCAAGATCTTAACTTTAAGATAAATCAGAAAGTTTTTAGCTTAAAGTTTAAAACTTGCAATTCATAACTTCACAACTTCAAGATCTTAACTTTAAGATAAATCAGAACTTAGTATCTTAAAGTTTAAAACTTGCAATTCATAACTTCACAACTTCAAGATCTTAACTTTAAGATAAATCAGAAAGTTTTTAGCTTAAAGTTTAAAACTTGCAATTCATAACTTCACAACTTCAAGATCTTAACTTTAAGATAAATCAGAAAGTTTTTAGCTTAAAGTTTAAAACTTGCAATTCATAACTTCACAACTTCAAGATCTTAACTTTAAGATAAATCAGAACTTAGTATCTTAAAGTTTAAAACTTGAAATTCATAACTTCACAACTTCAAGATCTTAACTTTAAGATAAATCAGAAAGTTTTTAGCTTAAAGTTTAAAACTTGAAATTCATAACTTCACAACTTCAAGATCTTAACTTTAAGATAAATCAGAAAGTTTTTAGCTTAAAGTTTAAAACTTGCAATTCATAACTTCACAACTTCAAGATCTTAACTTTAAGATAAATCAGAAAGTTTTTAGCTTAAAGTTTAAAACTTGCAATTCATAACTTCACAACTTCAAGATCTTAACTTTAAGATAAATCAGAAAGTTTTTAGCTTAAAGTTTAAAACTTGAAATTCATAACTTCACAACTTCAAGATCTTAACTTTAAGATAAATCAGAAAGTTTTTAGCTTAAAGTTTAAAACTTGAAATTCATAACTTCACAACTTCAAGATCTTAACTTTAAGATAAATCAGAAAGTTTTTAGCTTAAAGTTTAAAACTTGCAATTCATAACTTCACAACTTCAAGATCTTAACTTTAAGATAAATCAGAACTTAGTATCTTAAAGTTTAAAACTTGAAATTCATAACTTCACAACTTCAAGATCTTAACTTTAAGATAAATCAGAAAGTTTTTAGCTTAAAGTTTAAAACTTGAAATTCATAACTTCACAACTTCAAGATCTTAACTTTAAGATAAATCAGAACTTAGTATCTTAAAGTTTAAAACTTGAAATTCATAACTTCACAACTTCAAGATCTTAACTTTAAGATAAATCAGAAAGTTTTTAGCTTAAAGTTTAAAACTTGAAATTCATAACTTCACAACTTCAAGATCTTAACTTTAAGATAAATCAGAAAGTTTTTAGCTTAAAGTTTAAAACTTGCAATTCATAACTTCACAACTTCAAGATCTTAACTTTAAGATAAATCAGAAAGTTTTTAGCTTAAAGTTTAAAACTTGAAATTCATAACTTCACAACTTCAAGATCTTAACTTTAAGATAAATCAGAACTTAGTATCTTAAAGTTTAAAACTTGCAATTCATAACTTCACAACTTCAAGATCTTAACTTTAAGATAAATCAGAAAGTTTTTAGCTTAAAGTTTAAAACTTGAAATTCATAACTTCACAACTACAAGATCTTAACTTTAAGATAAATCAGAAAGTTTTTAGCTTAAAGTTTAAAACTTGCAATTCATAACTTCACAACTTCAAGATCTTAACTTTAAGATAAATCAGAAAGTTTTTAGCTTAAAGTTTAAAACTTGAAATTCATAACTTCACAACTTCAAGATCTTAACTTTAAGATAAATCAGAAAGTTTTTAGCTTAAAGTTTAAAACTTGAAATTCATAACTTCACAACTTCAAGATCTTAACTTTAAGATAAATCAGAAAGTTTTTAGCTTAAAGTTTAAAACTTGCAATTCATAACTTCACAACTTCAAGATCTTAACTTTAAGATAAATCAGAACTTAGTATCTTAAAGTTTAAAACTTGAAATTCATAACTTCACAACTTCAAGATCTTAACTTTAAGATAAATCAGAAAGTTTTTAGCTTAAAGTTTAAAACTTGCAATTCATAACTTCACAACTTCAAGATCTTAACTTTAAGATAAATCAGAACTAAGTATCTTAAAGTTTAAAACTTGCAATTCATAACTTCACAACTTCAAGATCTTAACTTTAAGATAAATCAGAACTTAGTATCTTAAAGTTTAAAACTTGAAATTCATAACTTCACAACTTCAAGATCTTAACTTTAAGATAAATCAGAAAGTTTTTAGCTTAAAGTTTAAAACTTGCAATTCATAACTTCACAACTTCAAGATCTTAACTTTAAGATAAATCAGAAAGTTTTTAGCTTAAAGTTTAAAACTTGCAATTCATAACTTCACAACTTCAAGATCTTAACTTTAAGATAAATCAGAACTTAGTATCTTAAAGTTTAAAACTTGCAATTCATAACTTCACAACTTCAAGATCTTAACTTTAAGATAAATCAGAAAGTTTTTAGCTTAAAGTTTAAAACTTGCAATTCATAACTTCACAACTTCAAGATCTTAACTTTAAGATAAATCAGAAAGTTTTTAGCTTAAAGTTAAAAACTTGCAATTCATAACTTCACAACTTCAAGATCTTAACTTTAAGATAAATCAGAACTTAGTATCTTAAAGTTTAAAACTTGAAATTCATAACTTCACAACTTCAAGATCTTAACTTTAAGATAAATCAGAAAGTTTTTAGCTTAAAGTTTAAAACTTGCAATTCATAACTTCACAACTTCAAGATCTTAACTTTAAGATAAATCAGAAAGTTTTTAGCTTAAAGTTTAAAACTTGAAATTCATAACTTCACAACTTCAAGATCTTAACTTTAAGATAAATCAGAAAGTTTTTAGCTTAAAGTTTAAAACTTGCAATTCATAACTTCACAACTTCAAGATCTTAACTTTAAGATAAATCAGAAAGTTTTTAGCTTAAAGTTTAAAACTTGCAATTCATAACTTCACAACTTCAAGATCTTAACTTTAAGATAAATCAGAAAGTTTTTAGCTTAAAGTTTAAAACTTGCAATTCATAACTTCACAACTTCAAGATCTTAACTTTAAGATAAATCAGAACTTAGTATCTTAAAGTTTAAAACTTGAAATTCATAACTTCACAACTTCAAGATCTTAACTTTAAGATAAATCAGAACTTAGTATCTTAAAGTTTAAAACTTGAAATTCATAACTTCACAACTTCAAGATCTTAACTTTAAGATAAATCAGAAAGTTTTTAGCTTAAAGTTTAAAACTTGAAATTCATAACTTCACAACTTCAAGATCTTAACTTTAAGATAAATCAGAACTTAGTATCTTAAAGTTTAAAACTTGCAATTCATAACTTCACAACTTCAAGATCTTAACTTTAAGATAAATCAGAAAGTTTTTAGCTTAAAGTTTAAAACTTGCAATTCATAACTTCACAACTTCAAGATCTTAACTTTAAGATAAATCAGAAAGTTTTTAGCTTAAAGTTTAAAACTTGAAATTCATAACTTCACAACTTCAAGATCTTAACTTTAAGATAAATCAGAACTTAGTATCTTAAAGTTTAAAACTTGAAATTCATAACTTCACAACTTCAAGATCTTAACTTTAAGATAAATCAGAACTTAGTATCTTAAAGTTTAAAACTTGCAATTCATAACTTCACAACTTCAAGATCTTAACTTTAAGATAAATCAGAACTTAGTATCTTAAAGTTTAAAACTTGAAATTCATAACTTCACAACTTCAAGATCTTAACTTTAAGATAAATCAGAAAGTTTTTAGCTTAAAGTTTAAAACTTGAAATTCATAACTTCACAACTTCAAGATCTTAACTTTAAGATAAATCAGAACTTAGTATCTTAAAGTTTAAAACTTGAAATTCATAACTTCACAACTTCAAGATCTTAACTTTAAGATAAATCAGAACTTAGTATCTTAAAGTTTAAAACTTGAAATTCATAACTTCACAACTTCAAGATCTTAACTTTAAGATAAATCAGAAAGTTTTTAGCTTAAAGTTTAAAACTTGAAATTCATAACTTCACAACTTCAAGATCTTAACTTTAAGATAAATCAGAAAGTTTTTAGCTTAAAGTTTAAAACTTGAAATTCATAACTTCACAACTTCAAGATCTTAACTTTAAGATAAATCAGAAAGTTTTTAGCTTAAAGTTTAAAACTTGCAATTCATAACTTCACAACTTCAAGATCTTAACTTTAAGATAAATCAGAACTTAGTATCTTAAAGTTTAAAACTTGAAATTCATAACTTCACAACTTCAAGATCTTAACTTTAAGATAAATCAGAAAGTTTTTAGCTTAAAGTTTAAAACTTGCAATTCATAACTTCACAACTTCAAGATCTTAACTTTAAGATAAATCAGAACTTAGTATCTTAAAGTTTAAAACTTGCAATTCATAACTTCACAACTTCAAGATCATAACTTTAAGATAAATCAGAAAGTTTTTAGCTTAAAGTTTAAAACTTGCAATTCATAACTTCACAACTTCAAGATCTTAACTTTAAGATAAATCAGAAAGTTTTTAGCTTAAAGTTTAAAACTTGCAATTCATAACTTCACAACTTCAAGATCTTAACTTTAAGATAAATCAGAACTTAGTATCTTAAAGTTTAAAACTTGAAATTCATAACTTCACAACTTCAAGATCTTAACTTTAAGATAAATCAGAAAGTTTTTAGCTTAAAGTTTAAAACTTGAAATTCATAACTTCACAACTTCAAGATCTTAACTTTAAGATAAATCAGAACTTAGTATCTTAAAGTTTAAAACTTGAAATTCATAACTTCACAACTTCAAGATCTTAACTTTAAGATAAATCAGAAAGTTTTTAGCTTAAAGTTTAAAACTTGAAATTCATAACTTCACAACTTCAAGATCTTAACTTTAAGATAAATCAGAAAGTTTTTAGCTTAAAGTTTAAAACTTGCAATTCATAACTTCACAACTTCAAGATCTTAACTTTAAGATAAATCAGAAAGTTTTTAGCTTAAAGTTTAAAACTTGAAATTCATAACTTCACAACTTCAAGATCTTAACTTTAAGATAAATCAGAAAGTTTTTAGCTTAAAGTTTAAAACTTGAAATTCATAACTTCACAACTTCAAGATCTTAACTTTAAGATAAATCAGAAAGTTTTTAGCTTAAAGTTTAAAACTTGAAATTCATAACTTCACAACTTCAAGATCTTAACTTTAAGATAAATCAGAAAGTTTTTAGCTTAAAGTTTAAAACTTGAAATTCATAACTTCACAACTTCAAGATCTTAACTTTAAGATAAATCAGAACTTAGTATCTTAAAGTTTAAAACTTGAAATTCATAACTTCACAACTTCAAGATCTTAACTTTAAGATAAATCAGAAAGTTTTTAGCTTAAAGTTTAAAACTTGCAATTCATAACTTCACAACTTCAAGATCTTAACTTTAAGATAAATCAGAACTTAGTATCTTAAAGTTTAAAACTTGCAATTCATAACTTCACAACTTCAAGATCTTAACTTTAAGATAAATCAGAAAGTTTTTAGCTTAAAGTTTAAAACTTGCAATTCATAACTTCACAACTTCAAGATCTTAACTTTAAGATAAATCAGAAAGTTTTTAGCTTAAAGTTTAAAACTTGCAATTCATAACTTCACAACTTCAAGATCTTAACTTTAAGATAAATCAGAACTTAGTATCTTAAAGTTTAAAACTTGAAATTCATAACTTCACAACTTCAAGATCTTAACTTTAAGATAAATCAGAAAGTTTTTAGCTTAAAGTTTAAAACTTGAAATTCATAACTTCACAACTTCAAGATCTTAACTTTAAGATAAATCAGAAAGTTTTTAGCTTAAAGTTTAAAACTTGAAATTCATAACTTCACAACTTCAAGATCTTAACTTTAAGATAAATCAGAAAGTTTTTAGCTTAAAGTTTAAAACTTGCAATTCATAACTTCACAACTTCAAGATCTTAACTTTAAGATAAATCAGAAAGTTTTTAGCTTAAAGTTTAAAACTTGAAATTCATAACTTCACAACTTCAAAATCTTAACTTTAAGATAAATCAGAAAGTTTTTAGCTTAAAGTTTAAAACTTGAAATTCATAACTTCACAACTTCAAGATCTTAACTTTAAGATAAATCAGAACTTAGTATCTTAAAGTTTAAAACTTGAAATTCATAACTTCACAACTTCAAGATCTTAACTTTAAGATAAATCAGAAAGTTTTTAGCTTAAAGTTTAAAACTTGAAATTCATAACTTCACAACTTCAAGATCTTAACTTTAAGATAAATCAGAACTTAGTATCTTAAAGTTTAAAACTTGAAATTCATAACTTCACAACTTCAAGATCTTAACTTTAAGATAAATCAGAAAGTTTTTAGCTTAAAGTTTAAAACTTGAAATTCATAACTTCACAACTTCAAGATCTTAACTTTAAGATAAATCAGAAAGTTTTTAGCTTAAAGTTTAAAACTTGCAATTCATAACTTCACAACTTCAAGATCTTAACTTTAAGATAAATCAGAAAGTTTTTAGCTTAAAGTTTAAAACTTGAAATTCATAACTTCACAACTTCAAGATCTTAACTTTAAGATAAATCAGAACTTAGTATCTTAAAGTTTAAAACTTGCAATTCATAACTTCACAACTTCAAGATCTTAACTTTAAGATAAATCAGAAAGTTTTTAGCTTAAAGTTTAAAACTTGCAATTCATAACTTCACAACTTCAAGATCTTAACTTTAAGATAAATCAGAACTTAGTATCTTAAAGTTTAAAACTTGAAATTCATAACTTCACAACTTCAAGATCTTAACTTTAAGATAAATCAGAAAGTTTTTAGCTTAAAGTTTAAAACTTGAAATTCATAACTTCACAACTTCAAGATCTTAACTTTAAGATAAATCAGAACTTAGTATCTTAAAGTTTAAAACTTGAAATTCATAACTTCACAACTTCAAGATCTTAACTTTAAGATAAATCAGAAAGTTTTTAGCTTAAAGTTTAAAACTTGAAATTCATAACTTCACAACTTCAAGATCTTAACTTTAAGATAAATCAGAAAGTTTTTAGCTTAAAGTTTAAAACTTGCAATTCATAACTTCACAACTTCAAGATCTTAACTTTAAGATAAATCAGAAAGTTTTTAGCTTAAAGTTTAAAACTTGAAATTCATAACTTCACAACTTCAAGATCTTAACTTTAAGATAAATCAGAAAGTTTTTAGCTTAAAGTTTAAAACTTGAAATTCATAACTTCACAACTTCAAGATCTTAACTTTAAGATAAATCAGAAAGTTTTTAGCTTAAAGTTTAAAACTTGAAATTCATAACTTCACAACTTCAAGATCTTAACTTTAAGATAAATCAGAAAGTTTTTAGCTTAAAGTTTAAAACTTGAAATTCATAACTTCACAACTTCAAGATCTTAACTTTAAGATAAATCAGAACTTAGTATCTTAAAGTTTAAAACTTGAAATTCATAACTTCACAACTTCAAGATCTTAACTTTAAGATAAATCAGAAAGTTTTTAGCTTAAAGTTTAAAACTTGCAATTCATAACTTCACAACTTCAAGATCTTAACTTTAAGATAAATCAGAACTTAGTATCTTAAAGTTTAAAACTTGCAATTCATAACTTCACAACTTCAAGATCTTAACTTTAAGATAAATCAGAAAGTTTTTAGCTTAAAGTTTAAAACTTGCAATTCATAACTTCACAACTTCAAGATCTTAACTTTAAGATAAATCAGAAAGTTTTTAGCTTAAAGTTTAAAACTTGCAATTCATAACTTCACAACTTCAAGATCTTAACTTTAAGATAAATCAGAACTTAGTATCTTAAAGTTTAAAACTTGAAATTCATAACTTCACAACTTCAAGATCTTAACTTTAAGATAAATCAGAAAGTTTTTAGCTTAAAGTTTAAAACTTGAAATTCATAACTTCACAACTTCAAGATCTTAACTTTAAGATAAATCAGAAAGTTTTTAGCTTAAAGTTTAAAACTTGCAATTCATAACTTCACAACTTCAAGATCTTAACTTTAAGATAAATCAGAAAGTTTTTAGCTTAAAGTTTAAAACTTGCAATTCATAACTTCACAACTTCAAGATCTTAACTTTAAGATAAATCAGAAAGTTTTTAGCTTAAAGTTTAAAACTTGAAATTCATAACTTCACAACTTCAAGATCTTAACTTTAAGATAAATCAGAAAGTTTTTAGCTTAAAGTTTAAAACTTGAAATTCATAACTTCACAACTTCAAGATCTTAACTTTAAGATAAATCAGAACTTAGTATCTTAAAGTTTAAAACTTGAAATTCATAACTTCACAACTTCAAGATCTTAACTTTAAGATAAATCAGAAAGTTTTTAGCTTAAAGTTTAAAACTTGAAATTCATAACTTCACAACTTCAAGATCTTAACTTTAAGATAAATCAGAACTTAGTATCTTAAAGTTTAAAACTTGAAATTCATAACTTCACAACTTCAAGATCTTAACTTTAAGATAAATCAGAAAGTTTTTAGCTTAAAGTTTAAAACTTGAAATTCATAACTTCACAACTTCAAGATCTTAACTTTAAGATAAATCAGAAAGTTTTTAGCTTAAAGTTTAAAACTTGCAATTCATAACTTCACAACTTCAAGATCTTAACTTTAAGATAAATCAGAAAGTTTTTAGCTTAAAGTTTAAAACTTGAAATTCATAACTTCACAACTTCAAGATCTTAACTTTAAGATAAATCAGAAAGTTTTTAGCTTAAAGTTTAAAACTTGAAATTCATAACTTCACAACTTCAAGATCTTAACTTTAAGATAAATCAGAACTTAGTATCTTAAAGTTTAAAACTTGAAATTCATAACTTCACAACTTCAAGATCTTAACTTTAAGATAAATCAGAAAGTTTTTAGCTTAAAGTTTAAAACTTGCAATTCATAACTTCACAACTTCAAGATCTTAACTTTAAGATAAATCAGAACTTAGTATCTTAAAGTTTAAAACTTGCAATTCATAACTTCACAACTTCAAGATCTTAACTTTAAGATAAATCAGAAAGTTTTTAGCTTAAAGTTTAAAACTTGCAATTCATAACTTCACAACTTCAAGATCTTAACTTTAAGATAAATCAGAAAGTTTTTAGCTTAAAGTTTAAAACTTGCAATTCATAACTTCACAACTTCAAGATCTTAACTTTAAGATAAATCAGAACTTAGTATCTTAAAGTTTAAAACTTGAAATTCATAACTTCACAACTTCAAGATCTTAACTTTAAGATAAATCAGAAAGTTTTTAGCTTAAAGTTTAAAACTTGAAATTCATAACTTCACAACTTCAAGATCTTAACTTTAAGATAAATCAGAAAGTTTTTAGCTTAAAGTTTAAAACTTGCAATTCATAACTTCACAACTTCAAGATCTTAACTTTAAGATAAATCAGAAAGTTTTTAGCTTAAAGTTTAAAACTTGCAATTCATAACTTCACAACTTCAAGATTTTAACTTTAAGATAAATCAGAAAGTTTTTAGCTTAAAGTTTAAAACTTGAAATTCATAACTTCACAACTTCAAGATCTTAACTTTAAGATAAATCAGAAAGTTTTTAGCTTAAAGTTTAAAACTTGAAATTCATAACTTCACAACTTCAAGATCTTAACTTTAAGATAAATCAGAACTTAGTATCTTAAAGTTTAAAACTTGAAATTCATAACTTCACAACTTCAAGATCTTAACTTTAAGATAAATCAGAAAGTTTTTAGCTTAAAGTTTAAAACTTGAAATTCATAACTTCACAACTTCAAGATCTTAACTTTAAGATAAATCAGAACTTAGTATCTTAAAGTTTAAAACTTGAAATTCATAACTTCACAACTTCAAGATCTTAACTTTAAGATAAATCAGAACTTAGTATCTTAAAGTTTAAAACTTGAAATTCATAACTTCACAACTTCAAGATCTTAACTTTAAGATAAATCAGAAAGTTTTTAGCTTAAAGTTTAAAACTTGCAATTCATAACTTCACAACTTCAAGATCTTAACTTTAAGATAAATCAGAAAGTTTTTAGCTTAAAGTTTAAAACTTGAAATTCATAACTTCACAACTTCAAGATCTTAACTTTAAGATAAATCAGAAAGTTTTTAGCTTAAAGTTTAAAACTTGCAATTCATAACTTCACAACTTCAAGATCTTAACTTTAAGATAAATCAGAAAGTTTTTAGCTTAAAGTTTAAAACTTGAAATTCATAACTTCACAACTTCAAGATCTTAACTTTAAGATAAATCAGAAAGTTTTTAGCTTAAAGTTTAAAACTTGAAATTCATAACTTCACAACTTCAAGATCTTAACTTTAAGATAAATCAGAACTTAGTATCTTAAAGTTTAAAACTTGAAATTCATAACTTCACAACTTCAAGATCTTAACTTTAAGATAAATCAGAAAGTTTTTAGCTTAAAGTTTAAAACTTGCAATTCATAACTTCACAACTTCAAGATCTTAACTTTAAGATAAATCAGAACTTAGTATCTTAAAGTTTAAAACTTGCAATTCATAACTTCACAACTTCAAGATCTTAACTTTAAGATAAATCAGAAAGTTTTTAGCTTAAAGTTTAAAACTTGAAATTCATAACTTCACAACTTCAAGATCTTAACTTTAAGATAAATCAGAACTTAGTATTTTAAAGTTTAAAACTTGAAATTCATAACTTCACAACTTCAAGATCTTAACTTTAAGATAAATCAGAAAGTTTTTAGCTTAAAGTTTAAAACTTGAAATTCATAACTTCACAACTTCAAGATCTTAACTTTAAGATAAATCAGAAAGTTTTTAGCTTAAAGTTTAAAACTTGCAATTCATAACTTCACAACTTCAAGATCTTAACTTTAAGATAAATCAGAACTTAGTATCTTAAAGTTTAAAACTTGAAATTCATAACTTCACAACTTCAAGATCTTAACTTTAAGATAAATCAGAAAGTTTTTAGCTTAAAGTTTAAAACTTGAAATTCATAACTTCACAACTTCAAGATCTTAACTTTAAGATAAATCAGAACTTAGTATCTTAAAGTTTAAAACTTGAAATTCATAACTTCACAACTTCAAGATCTTAACTTTAAGATAAATCAGAACTTAGTATCTTAAAGTTTAAAACTTGAAATTCATAACTTCACAACTTCAAGATCTTAACTTTAAGATAAATCAGAAAGTTTTTAGCTTAAAGTTTAAAACTTGCAATTCATAACTTCACAACTTCAAGATCTTAACTTTAAGATAAATCAGAAAGTTTTTAGCTTAAAGTTTAAAACTTGCAATTCATAACTTCACAACTTCAAGATCTTAACTTTAAGATAAATCAGAAAGTTTTTAGCTTAAAGTTTAAAACTTGAAATTCATAACTTCACAACTTCAAGATCTTAACTTTAAGATAAATCAGAAAGTTTTTAGCTTAAAGTTTAAAACTTGCAATTCATAACTTCACAACTTCAAGATCTTAACTTTAAGATAAATCAGAAAGTTTTTAGCTTAAAGTTTAAAACTTGAAATTCATAACTTCACAACTTCAAGATCTTAACTTTAAGATAAATCAGAACTTAGTATCTTAAAGTTTAAAACTTGAAATTCATAACTTCACAACTTCAAGATCTTAACTTTAAGATAAATCAGAAAGTTTTTAGCTTAAAGTTTAAAACTTGAAATTCATAACTTCACAACTTCAAGATCTTAACTTTAAGATAAATCAGAACTTAGTATCTTAAAGTTTAAAACTTGAAATTCATAACTTCACAACTTCAAGATCTTAACTTTAAGATAAATCAGAAAGTTTTTAGCTTAAAGTTTAAAACTTGAAATTCATAACTTCACAACTTCAAGATCTTAACTTTAAGATAAATCAGAACTTAGTATCTTAAAGTTTAAAACTTGAAATTCATAACTTCACAACTTCAAGATCTTAACTTTAAGATAAATCAGAAAGTTTTTAGCTTAAAGTTTAAAACTTGCAATTCATAACTTCACAACTTCAAGATCTTAACTTTAAGATAAATCAGAACTTAGTATCTTAAAGTTTAAAACTTGAAATTCATAACTTCACAACTTCAAGATCTTAACTTTAAGATAAATCAGAAAGTTTTTAGCTTAAAGTTTAAAACTTGCAATTCATAACTTCACAACTTCAAGATCTTAACTTTAAGATAAATCAGAAAGTTTTTAGCTTAAAGTTTAAAACTTGCAATTCATAACTTCACAACTTCAAGATCTTAACTTTAAGATAAATCAGAACTTAGTATCTTAAAGTTTAAAACTTGAAATTCATAACTTCACAACTTCAAGATCTTAACTTTAAGATAAATCAGAACTTAGTATCTTAAAGTTTAAAACTTGAAATTCATAACTTCACAACTTCAAGATCTTAACTTTAAGATAAATCAGAAAGTTTTTAGCTTAAAGTTTAAAACTTGAAATTCATAACTTCACAACTTCAAGATCTTAACTTTAAGATAAATCAGAACTTAGTATCTTAAAGTTTAAAACTTGCAATTCATAACTTCACAACTTCAAGATCTTAACTTTAAGATAAATCAGAACTTAGTATCTTAAAGTTTAAAACTTGAAATTCATAACTTCACAACTTCAAGATCTTAACTTTAAGATAAATCAGAAAGTTTTTAGCTTAAAGTTTAAAACTTGCAATTCATAACTTCACAACTTCAAGATCTTAACTTTAAGATAAATCAGAACTTAGTATCTTAAAGTTTAAAACTTGCAATTCATAACTTCACAACTTCAAGATCTTAACTTTAAGATAAATCAGAACTTAGTATCTTAAAGTTTAAAACTTGAAATTCATAACTTCACAACTTCAAGATCTTAACTTTAAGATAAATCAGAACTTAGTATCTTAAAGTTTAAAACTTGAAATTCATAACTTCACAACTTCAAGATCTTAACTTTAAGATAAATCAGAAAGTTTTTAGCTTAAAGTTTAAAACTTGCAATTCATAACTTCACAACTTCAAGATCTTAACTTTAAGATAAATCAGAAAGTTTTTAGCTTAAAGTTTAAAACTTGCAATTCATAACTTCACAACTTCAAGATCTTAACTTTAAGATAAATCAGAAAGTTTTTAGCTTAAAGTTTAAAACTTGAAATTCATAACTTCACAACTTCAAGATCTTAACTTTAAGATAAATCAGAACTTAGTATCTTAAAGTTTAAAACTTGAAATTCATAACTTCACAACTTCAAGATCTTAACTTTAAGATAAATCAGAAAGTTTTTAGCTTAAAGTTTAAAACTTGAAATTCATAACTTCACAACTTCAAGATCTTAACTTTAAGATAAATCAGAAAGTTTTTAGCTTAAAGTTTAAAACTTGCAATTCATAACTTCACAACTTCAAGATCTTAACTTTAAGATAAATCAGAACTTAGTATCTTAAAGTTTAAAACTTGAAATTCATAACTTCACAACTTCAAGATCTTAACTTTAAGATAAATCAGAAAGTTTTTAGCTTAAAGTTTAAAACTTGAAATTCATAACTTCACAACTTCAAGATCTTAACTTTAAGATAAATCAGAAAGTTTTTAGCTTAAAGTTTAAAACTTGCAATTCATAACTTCACAACTTCAAGATCTTAACTTTAAGATAAATCAGAACTTAGTATCTTAAAGTTTAAAACTTGCAATTCATAACTTCACAACTTCAAGATCTTAACTTTAAGATAAATCAGAAAGTTTTTAGCTTAAAGTTTAAAACTTGCAATTCATAACTTCACAACTTCAAGATCTTAACTTTAAGATAAATCAGAACTTAGTATCTTAAAGTTTAAAACTTGAAATTCATAACTTCACAACTTCAAGATCTTAACTTTAAGATAAATCAGAAAGTTTTTAGCTTAAAGTTTAAAACTTGAAATTCATAACTTCACAACTTCAAGATCTTAACTTTAAGATAAATCAGAACTTAGTATCTTAAAGTTTAAAACTTGAAATTCATAACTTCACAACTTCAAGATCTTAACTTTAAGATAAATCAGAAAGTTTTTAGCTTAAAGTTTAAAACTTGAAATTCATAACTTCACAACTTCAAGATCTTAACTTTAAGATAAATCAGAAAGTTTTTAGCTTAAAGTTTAAAACTTGCAATTCATAACTTCACAACTTCAAGATCTTAACTTTAAGATAAATCAGAACTTAGTATCTTAAAGTTTAAAACTTGAAATTCATAACTTCACAACTTCAAGATCTTAACTTTAAGATAAATCAGAACTTAGTATCTTAAAGTTTAAAACTTGAAATTCATAACTTCACAACTTCAAGATCTTAACTTTAAGATAAATCAGAAAGTTTTTAGCTTAAAGTTTAAAACTTGCAATTCATAACTTCACAACTTCAAGATCTTAACTTTAAGATAAATCAGAAAGTTTTTAGCTTAAAGTTTAAAACTTGCAATTCATAACTTCACAACTTCAAGATCTTAACTTTAAGATAAATCAGAAAGTTTTTAGCTTAAAGTTTAAAACTTGAAATTCATAACTTCACAACTTCAAGATCTTAACTTTAAGATAAATCAGAACTTAGTATCTTAAAGTTTAAAACTTGAAATTCATAACTTCACAACTTCAAGATCTTAACTTTAAGATAAATCAGAACTTAGTATCTTAAAGTTTAAAACTTGAAATTCATAACTTCACAACTTCAAGATCTTAACTTTAAGATAAATCAGAAAGTTTTTAGCTTAAAGTTTAAAACTTGAAATTCATAACTTCACAACTTCAAGATCTTAACTTTAAGATAAATCAGAACTTAGTATCTTAAAGTTTAAAACTTGAAATTCATAACTTCACAACTTCAAGATCTTAACTTTAAGATAAATCAGAAAGTTTTTAGCTTAAAGTTTAAAACTTGAAATTCATAACTTCACAACTTCAAGATCTTAACTTTAAGATAAATCAGAAAGTTTTTAGCTTAAAGTTTAAAACTTGAAATTCATAACTTCACAACTTCAAGATCTTAACTTTAAGATAAATCAGAAAGTTTTTAGCTTAAAGTTTAAAACTTGAAATTCATAACTTCACAACTTCAAGATCTTAACTTTAAGATAAATCAGAAAGTTTTTAGCTTAAAGTTTAAAACTTGCAATTCATAACTTCACAACTTCAAGATCTTAACTTTAAGATAAATCAGAACTTAGTATCTTAAAGTTTAAAACTTGAAATTCATAACTTCACAACTTCAAGATCTTAACTTTAAGATAAATCAGAAAGTTTTTTAGCTTAAAGTTTAAAACTTGCAATTCATAACTTCACAACTTCAAGATCTTAACTTTAAGATAAATCAGAAAGTTTTTAGCTTAAAGTTTAAAACTTGCAATTCATAACTTCACAACTTCAAGATCTTAACTTTAAGATAAATCAGAAAGTTTTTAGCTTAAAGTTTAAAACTTGAAATTCATAACTTCACAACTTCAAGATCTTAACTTTAAGATAAATCAGAAAGTTTTTAGCTTAAAGTTTAAAACTTGAAATTCATAACTTCACAACTTCAAGATCTTAACTTTAAGATAAATCAGAACTTAGTATCTTAAAGTTTAAAACTTGAAATTCATAACTTCACAACTTCAAGATCTTAACTTTAAGATAAATCAGAAAGTTTTTAGCTTAAAGTTTAAAACTTGAAATTCATAACTTCACAACTTCAAGATCTTAACTTTAAGATAAATCAGAAAGTTTTTAGCTTAAAGTTTAAAACTTGCAATTCATAACTTCACAACTTCAAGATCTTAACTTTAAGATAAATCAGAACTTAGTATCTTAAAGTTTAAAACTTGCAATTCATAACTTCACAACTTCAAGATCTTAACTTTAAGATAAATCAGAAAGTTTTTAGCTTAAAGTTTAAAACTTGCAATTCATAACTTCACAACTTCAAGATCTTAACTTTAAGATAAATCAGAACTTAGTATCTTAAAGTTTAAAACTTGAAATTCATAACTTCACAACTTCAAGATCTTAACTTTAAGATAAATCAGAAAGTTTTTAGCTTAAAGTTTAAAACTTGAAATTCATAACTTCACAACTTCAAGATCTTAACTTTAAGATAAATCAGAACTTAGTATCTTAAAGTTTAAAACTTGAAATTCATAACTTCACAACTTCAAGATCTTAACTTTAAGATAAATCAGAAAGTTTTTAGCTTAAAGTTTAAAACTTGAAATTCATAACTTCACAACTTCAAGATCTTAACTTTAAGATAAATCAGAAAGTTTTTAGCTTAAAGTTTAAAACTTGCAATTCATAACTTCACAACTTCAAGATCTTAACTTTAAGATAAATCAGAACTTAGTATCTTAAAGTTTAAAACTTGAAATTCATAACTTCACAACTTCAAGATCTTAACTTTAAGATAAATCAGAACTTAGTATCTTAAAGTTTAAAACTTGAAATTCATAACTTCACAACTTCAAGATCTTAACTTAAGATAAATCAGAAAGTTTTTAGCTTAAAGTTTAAAACTTGCAATTCATAACTTCACAACTTCAAGATCTTAACTTTAAGATAAATCAGAAAGTTTTTAGCTTAAAGTTTAAAACTTGCAATTCATAACTTCACAACTTCAAGATCTTAACTTTAAGATAAATCAGAAAGTTTTTAGCTTAAAGTTTTAAAACTTGAAATTCATAACTTCACAACTTCAAGATCTTAACTTTAAGATAAATCAGAACTTAGTATCTTAAAGTTTAAAACTTGAAATTCATAACTTCACAACTTCAAGATCTTAACTTTAAGATAAATCAGAACTTAGTATCTTAAAGTTTAAAACTTGAAATTCATAACTTCACAACTTCAAGATCTTAACTTTAAGATAAATCAGAAAGTTTTTAGCTTAAAGTTTTAAAACTTGAAATTCATAACTTCACAACTTCAAGATCTTAACTTTAAGATAAATCAGAACTTAGTATCTTAAAGTTTAAAACTTGAAATTCATAACTTCACAACTTCAAGATCTTAACTTTAAGATAAATCAGAAAGTTTTTAGCTTAAAGTTTAAAACTTGAAATTCATAACTTCACAACTTCAAGATCTTAACTTTAAGATAAATCAGAAAGTTTTTAGCTTAAAGTTTAAAACTTGAAATTCATAACTTCACAACTTCAAGATCTTAACTTTAAGATAAATCAGAAAGTTTTTAGCTTAAAGTTTAAAACTTGAAATTCATAACTTCACAACTTCAAGATCTTAACTTTAAGATAAATCAGAAAGTTTTTTAGCTTAAAGTTTAAAACTTGCAATTCATAACTTCACAACTTCAAGATCTTAACTTTAAGATAAATCAGAACTTAGTATCTTAAAGTTTAAAACTTGAAATTCATAACTTCACAACTTCAAGATCTTAACTTTAAGATAAATCAGAAAGTTTTTTAGCTTAAAGTTTAAAACTTTAATTCATAACTTCACAACTTCAAGATCTTAACTTTAAGATAAATCAGAAAGTTTTTAGCTTAAAGTTTAAAACTTGCAATTCATAACTTCACAACTTCAAGATCTTAACTTTAAGATAAATCAGAAAGTTTTTAGCTTAAAGTTTAAAACTTGAAATTCATAACTTCACAACTTCAAGATCTTAACTTTAAGATAAATCAGAAAGTTTTTAGCTTAAAGTTTAAAACTTGCAATTCATAACTTCACAACTTCAAGATCTTAACTTTAAGATAAATCAGAACTTAGTATCTTAAAGTTTAAAACTTGAAATTCATAACTTCACAACTTCAAGATCTTAACTTTAAGATAAATCAGAAAGTTTTTAGCTTAAAGTTTAAAACTTGCAATTCATAACTTCACAACTTCAAGATCTTAACTTTAAGATAAATCAGAAAGTTTTTTAGCTTAAAGTTTAAAACTTGAAATTCATAACTTCACAACTTCAAGATCTTAACTTTAAGATAAATCAGAACTTAGTATCTTAAAGTTTAAAACTTGAAATTCATAACTTCACAACTTCAAGATCTTAACTTTAAGATAAATCAGAACTTAGTATCTTAAAGTTTAAAACTTGAAATTCATAACTTCACAACTTCAAGATCTTAACTTTAAGATAAATCAGAAAGTTTTTAGCTTAAAGTTTAAAACTTGCAATTCATAACTTCACAACTTCAAGATCTTAACTTTAAGATAAATCAGAACTTAGTATCTTAAAGTTTAAAACTTGAAATTCATAACTTCACAACTTCAAGATCTTAACTTTAAGATAAATCAGAAAGTTTTTAGCTTAAAGTTTAAAACTTGAAATTCATAACTTCACAACTTCAAGATCTTAACTTTAAGATAAATCAGAAAGTTTTTAGCTTAAAGTTTAAAACTTGCAATTCATAACTTCACAACTTCAAGATCTTAACTTTAAGATAAATCAGAAAGTTTTTAGCTTAAAGTTTAAAACTTGAAATTCATAACTTCACAACTTCAAGATCTTAACTTTAAGATAAATCAGAAAGTTTTTAGCTTAAAGTTTAAAACTTGCAATTCATAACTTCACAACTTCAAGATCTTAACTTTAAGATAAATCAGAAAGTTTTTAGCTTAAAGTTTAAAACTTGCAATTCATAACTTCACAACTTCAAGATCTTAACTTTAAGATAAATCAGAAAGTTTTTAGCTTAAAGTTTAAAACTTGAAATTCATAACTTCACAACTTCAAGATCTTAACTTTAAGATAAATCAGAACTTAGTATCTTAAAGTTTAAAACTTGCAATTCATAACTTCACAACTTCAAGATCTTAACTTTAAGATAAATCAGAACTTAGTATCTTAAAGTTTAAAACTTGAAATTCATAACTTCACAACTTCAAGATCTTAACTTTAAGATAAATCAGAAAGTTTTTAGCTTAAAGTTTAAAACTTGCAATTCATAACTTCACAACTTCAAGATCTTAACTTTAAGATAAATCAGAACTTAGTAT
>CAKNZV010000011.1:0-109736 GCA_932274525.1 Podabrus alpinus | reverse complement strand
ATCCTAACTTGAAGATCAATCAAAACTTGGTAACTTAGAGTTGACAACTTCAAATTCAAAACTTGACAACTTCAAGATCCTAACTTGAAGATCAATCATAACTTGGTAACTTAGAGTTGACAACTTCAAATTCATAACTTGACAACTTCAAGATCCTAACTTGAAGATCAATCATAACTTGGTAACTTAGAGTTGACAACTTCAAATTCATAACTTGACAACTTCAAGATCCTAACTTGAAGATCAATCATAACTTGGTAACTTAGAGTTGACAACTTCAAATTCATAACTTGACAACTTCAAGATCCTAACTTGAAGATCAATCATATTTTGTTAACTTAGAGTTGACAACTTCAAATTCATAACTTGACAACTTCAAGATCCTAACTTGAAGATCAATCATATTTTGTTAACTTAGAGTTGACAACTTCAAATTCATAACTTGACAACTTCAAGATCCTAACTTGAAGATCAATCATATTTTGTTAACTTAGAGTTGACAACTTCAAAATTCATAACTTGACAACTTCAAGATCCTAACTTGAAGATCAATCATATTTTGTTAACTTAGAGTTGACAACTTCAAATTCATAACTTGACAACTTCAAGATCCTAACTTGAAGATCAATCATAACTTGGTAACTTAGAGTTGACAACTTCAAATTCATAACTTGACAACTTCAAGATCCTAACTTGAAGATCAATCATAACTTGGTAACTTAGAGTTGACAACTTCAAATTCATAACTTGACAACTTCTAGATCCTAACTTGAAGATCAATCATATTTTGTTAACTTAGAGTTGACAACTTCAAATTCATAACTTGACAACTTCAAGATCCTAACTGGAAGATCAATCATAACTTGGTAACTTAGAGTTGACAACTTCAAATTCATAACTTGACAACTTCAAGATCCTAACTTGAAGATCAATCATATTTTGTTAACTTAGAGTTGACAACTTCAAATTAATAACTTGACAACTTCAAGATCCTAACTTGAAGATCAATCATATTTTGTTAACTTAGAGTTGACAACTTCAA
Organism: Podabrus alpinus; assembly: GCA_932274525.1. NCBI lineage: Eukaryota > Metazoa > Arthropoda > Insecta > Coleoptera > Cantharidae > Podabrus > Podabrus alpinus. The sequence continues at coordinate 108,694 of CAKNZV010000011.1, read as the reverse complement.
ATTCATAACTTGACAACTTCAAGATCCTAACTTGAAGATCAATCATATTTTGTTAACTTAGAGTTGACAACTTCAAATTCATAACTTGACAACTTCAAGATCCTAACTTGAAGATCAATCATATTTTGTTAACTTAGAGTTGACAACTTCAAATTCATAACTTGACAACTTCAAGATCCTAACTTGAAGATCAATCATATTTTGTTAACTTAGAGTTGACAACTTCAAATTCATAAATTGACAACTTCAAGATCCTAACTTGAAGATCAATCATATTTTGTTAACTTAGAGTTGACAACTTCAAATTCATAACTTGACAACTTCAAGATCCTACTTGAAGATCTATCATAAATTGATAACTTAGAGTTGACAACTTCAAATTCATAGCTTCACAACTTCAAGATCCTAACTTTAAGATCAATCAGAACTTTGTAACTTAGAGTTGACAACTTCAAATTCATAACTTGACAACTTCAAGATCCTAACTTGAAGATCAATCAAAACTTGGTAACTTAGAGTTGACAACTTCAAATTCAAAACTTGACAACTTCAAGATCCTAACTTGAAGATCTATCATAAATTGATAACTTAGAGTTGACAACTTCAAATTCATAGCTTCACAACTTCAAGATCCTAACTTTAAGATCAATCAGAACTTTGTAACTTAGAGTTGACAACTTCAAATTCATAACTTGACAACTTCAAGATCCTAACTTGAAGATCAATCATATTTTGTTAACTTAGAGTTGACAACTTCAAATTCATAACTTGACAACTTCAAGATCCTAACTTGAAGATCAATCATAACTTGGTAACTTAGAGTTGACAACTTCAAATTCAAAACTTGACAACTTCAAGATCCTAACTTGAAGATCAATCATAACTTGGTAACTTAGAGTTGACAACTCCAAATTCATAACTTGACAACTTCAAGATCCTAACTTGAAGATCAATCATAACTTGGTAACTTAGAGTTGACAACTTCAAATTCATAACTTGACAACTTCAAGATCCTAACTTGAAGATCAATCATAACTTGGTAACTTAGAGTTGACAACTTCAAATTCATAACTTGACAACTTCAAGATCCTAACTTGAAGATCAATCATATTTTGTTAACTTAGAGTTGACAACTTCAAATTCATAACTTGACAACTTCAAGATTCTAACTTGTAGATCAATCATAACTTGGTAACTTAGAGTTGACAACTTCAAATTCATAACTTGACAACTTCAAGATCCTAACTTGAAGATCAATCATATTTTGTTAACTTAGAGTTGACAACTTCAAATTCATAACTTGACAACTTCAAGATCCTAACTTGAAGATCAATCATATTTTGTTAACTTAGAGTTGACAACTTCAAATTCAAAACTTGACAACTTCAAGATCCTAACTTGAAGATCAATCATAACTTGGTAACTTAGAGTTGACAACTTCAAATTCATAACTGACAACTTCAAGATCCTAACTTGAAGATCAATCATAACTTGGTAACTTAGAGTTGACAACTTCAAATTCATAACTTGACAACTTCAAGATCCTAACTTGAAGATCAATCATATTTTGTTAACTTAGAGTTGACAACTTCAAATTCATAACTTGACAACTTCAAGATCCTAACTTGAAGATCAATCATATTTTGTTAACTTAGAGTTGACAACTTCAAATTCATAACTTGACAACTTCAAGATCCTAACTTGAAGATCAATCATAACTTGGTAACTTAGAGTTGACAACTTCAAATTCATAACTTGACAACTTCAAGATCCTAACTTGAAGATCAATCATATTTTGTTAACTTAGAGTTGACAACTTCAAATTCATAAACTTGACAACTTCAAGATCCTAACTTGAAGATCAATCATATTTTGTTAACTTAGAGTTGACAACTTCAAATTCATAAACTTGACAACTTCAAGATCCTAACTTGAAGATCAATCATATTTTGTTAACTTAGAGTTGACAACTTCAAATTCATAACTTGACAACTTCAAGATCCTAACTTGAAGATCAATCATATTTTGTTAACTTAGAGTTGACAACTTCAAATTCATAACTTGACAACTTCAAGATGCTAACTTGAAGATCAATCATATTTTGTTAACTTAGAGTTGACAACTTCAAATTCATAACTTGACAACTTCAAGATCCTAACTTGAAGATCAATAATAACTTGGTAACTTAGAGTTGACAACTTCAAATTCATAACTTGACAACTTCAAGATCCTAACTTGAAGATCAATCATATTTTGTTAACTTAGAGTTGACAACTTCAAATTCATAACTTGACAACTTCAAGATCCTAACTTGAAGATCAATCATATTTTGGTAACTTAGAGTTGACAACTTCAAATTCATAACTTGACAACTTCAAGATCCTAACTTGAAGATCAATCATATTTTGTTAACTTAGAGTTGACAACTTCAAATTCATAACTTGACAACTTCAAGATTATAACTTGAAGATCAATCATATTTTGGTAACTTAGAGTTGACAACTTCAAATTCATAACTTGACAACTTCAAGATCCTAACTTGAAGATCAATCATATTTTGTTAACTTAGAGTTGACAACTTCAAATTCATAACTTGGACAACTTCAAGATCCTAACTTGAAGATCAATCATAACTTGGTAACTTAGAGTTGACAACTTCAAAATTCATAACTTGACAACTTCAAGATCCTAACTTGAAGATCAATCATATTTTGTTAACTTAGAGTTGACAACTTCAAATTCATAACTTGACAACTTCAAGATCCTAACTTGAAGATCAATCATATTTTGTTAACTTAGAGTTGACAACTTCAAATTCATAACTTGACAACTTCAAGATCCTAACTTGAAGATCAATCATATTTTGTTAACTTAGAGTTGACAACTTCAAATTCATAACTTGACAACTTCAAGATCCTAACTTGAAGATCAATCATAACTTGGTAACTTAGAGGTGACAACTTCAAATTCATAAACTTGACAACTTCAAGATCCTAACTTGAAGATCAATCATAACTTGGTAACTTAGAGTTGACAACTTCAAATTCATAACTTGACAACTTCAAGATCCTAACTTGAAGATCAATCATATTTTGGTAACTTAGAGTTGACAACTTCAAATTCATAACTTGACAACTTCAAGATCCTAACTTGAAGATCAATCATATTTTGTTAACTTAGAGTTGACAACTTCAAATTCATAGCTTCACAACTTCAAGTTTATAACTTGAAGATCAATCATAACTTGGTAACTTAGAGTTGACAACTTCAAATTCATAACTTGACAACTTCAAGATCCTAACTTGAAGATCAATCATATTTTGTTAACTTAGAGTTGACAACTTCAAATTCATAACTTGACAACTTCAAGATCCTAACTTGAAGATCAATCATATTTTGGTAACTTAGAGTTGACAACTTCAAATTCATAACTTGACAACTTCAAGATCCTAACTTGAAGATCAATCATAACTTTGTAACTTAGAGTTGACAACTTGAAATTCATAACTTGACAACTTCAAGATCCTAACTTGAAGATCAATCATATTTTGTTAACTTAGAGTTGACAACTTCAAATTCATAACTTGACAACTTCAAGATCCTAACTTGAAGATCAATGAGAACTTGGTAACTTAGAGTTGACAACTTCAAATTCATAGCTTCACAACTTCAAGTTTATAACTTGAAGATCAATAATAACTTGGTAACTTAGAGTTGACAACTTCAAATTCATAGCTTCACAACTTCAAGATCCTAACTTTAAGATCAATCAGAACTTTGTAACTTAGAGTTGACAACTTCAAATTCATAACTTGACAACTTCAAGATCCTAACTTGAAGATCAATCATATTTTGTTAACTTAGAGTTGACAACTTCAAATTCATAACTTGACAACTTCAAGATCCTAACTTGAAGATCAATCATAACTTGGTAACTTAGAGTTGACAACTTCAAATTCATAACTTGACAACTTCAAGATCCTAACTTGAAGATCTATCATAAATTGATAACTTAGAGTTGACAACTTCAAATTCATAGCTTCACAACTTCAAGATCCTAACTTTAAGATCAATCAGAACTTTGTAACTTAGAGTTGACAACTTCAAATTCATAACTTGACAACTTCAAGATCCTAACTTGAAGATCAATCATATTTTGTTAACTTAGAGTTGACAACTTCAAATTCATAACTTGACAACTTCAAGATCCTAACTTGAAGATCAATCATATTTTGTTAACTTAGAGTTGACAACTTCAAATTCATAACTTGACAACTTCAAGATCCTAACTTGAAGATCAATCATAACTTGGTAACTTAGAGTTGACAACTTCAAATTCATAACTTGACAACTTCAAGATCCTAACTTGAAGATCTATCATAAATTGATAACTTAGAGTTGACAACTTCAAATTCATAGCTTCACAACTTCAAGATCCTAACTTGAAGATCAATCATATTTTGTTAACTTAGAGTTGACAACTTCAAATTCATAACTTGACAACTTCAAGATCCTAACTTAAAGATCAATCATAACTTGGTAACTTAGAGTTGACAACTTCAAATTCATAACTTGACAACTTCAAGATCCTAACTTGAAGATCAATCATATTTTGTTAACTTAGAGTTGACAACTTCAAATTCATAACTTGAAAACTTCAAGATCCTAACTTGAAGATCAATCATATTTTGTTAACTTAGAGTTGACAACTTCAAATTCATAACTTGACAACTTCAAGATCCTAACTTGAAGATCAATCATATTTTGTTAACTTAGAGTTGACAACTTCAAATTCATAACTTGACAACTTCAAGATCCTAACTTGAAGATCAATCATATTTTGTTAACGTAGAGTTGACAACTTCAAATTCATAACTTGACAACTTCAAGATCCTAACTTGAAGATCAATCATATTTTGTTAACTTAGAGTTGACAACTTCAAATTCATAACTTGACAACTTCAAGATCCTAACTTGAAGATCAATCATATTTTGTTAACTTAGAGTTGACAACTTCAAATTCATAACTTGACAACTTCAAGATCCTAACTTGAAGATCAATCATAACTTGGTAACTTAGAGTTGACAACTTCAAATTCATAACTTGACAACTTCAAGATCCTAACTTGAAGATCAATCATAACTTGGTAACTTAGAGTTGACAACTTCAAATTCATAACTTGACAACTTCAAGATCCTAACTTGAAGATCAATCATATTTTGTTAACTTAGAGTTGACAACTTCAAATTCATAGCTTCACAACTTCAAGTTTATAACTTGAAGATCAATAATAACTTGGTAACTTATAGTTGACAACTTCAAATTCATAACTTGACAACTTCAAGATCCTAACTTGAAGATCAATCATATTTTGTTAACTTAGAGTTGACAACTTCAAATTCATAACTTGACAACTTCAAGATCCTAACTTGAAGATCAATCATATTTTGTTAACTTAGAGTTGACAACTTCAAATTCATAACTTGACAACTTCAAGATCCTAACTTGAAGATCAATCATAACTTGGTAACTTAGTGTTGACAACTTCAAATTCATAACTTGACAACTTCAAGATCCTAACTTGAAGATCAATCATATTTTGTTAACTTAGAGTTGACAACTTCAAATTCATAACTTGACAACTTCAAGATCCTAACTTGAAGATCAATCATATTTTGTTAACTTAAAGTTGACAACTTCAAATTCATAACTTGACAACTTCAAGATCCTAACTTGAAGATCAATCATATTTTGTTAACTTAGAGTTGACAACTTCAAATTCATAACTTGACAACTTCAAGATCCTAACTTGAAGATCAATCATATTTTGTTAACTTAGAGTTGACAACTTCAAATTCATAACTTGACAACTTCAAGATCCTAACTTGAAGATCAATCATATTTTGTTAACTTAGAGTTGACAACTTCAAATTCATAACTTGACAACTTCAAGATCCTAACTTGAAGATCAATCATATTTTGTTAACTTAGAGTTGACAACTTCAAATTCATAACTTGACAACTTCAAGATCCTAACTTGAAGATCAATCATAACTTGGTAACTTAGAGTTGACAACTTCAAATTCATAACTTGACAACTTCAAGATCCTAACTTGAAGATCAATCATATTTTGTTAACTTAGAGTTGACAACTTCAAATTCATAACTTGACAACTTCAAGATCCTAACTTGAAGATCAATCATATTTTGGTAACTTAGAGTTGACAACTTCAAATTCATAACTTGACAACTTCAAGATCCTAACTTGAAGATCAATCATAACTTGGTAACTTAGAGTTGACAACTTCAAATTCATAACTTGACAACTTCAAGATCCTAACTTGAAGATCTATCATAAATTGATAACTTAGAGTTGACAACTTCAAATTCATAGCTTCACAACTTCAAGATCCTAACTTTAAGATCAATCATAACTTGGTAACTTAGAGTTGACAACTTCAAATTCATAACTTGACAACTTCAAGATCCTAACTTGAAGATCAATCATAACTTGGTAACTTAGAGTTGACAACTTCAAATTCATAACTTGACAACTTCAAGATCCTAACTTGAAGATCAATCATATTTTGTTAACTTAGAGTTGACAACTTCAAATTCATAACTTGACAACTTCAAGATCCTAACTTGAAGATCAATCATATTTTGTTAACTTAGAGTTGACAACTTCAAATTCATAACTTGACAACTTCAAGATCCTAACTTGAAGATCAATCATATTTTGTTAACTTAGAGTTGACAACTTCAAATTCATAACTTGACAACTTCAAGATCCTAACTTGAAGATCAATCATAACTTGGTAACTTAGAGTTGACAACTTCAAATTCATAACTTGACAACTTCAAGATCCTAACTTGAAGATCTATCATAAATTGATAACTTAGAGTTGACAACTTCAAATTCATAGCTTCACAACTTCAAGATCCTAACTTTAAGATCAATCAGAACTTTGTAACTTAGAGTTGACAACTTCAAATTCATAACTTGACAACTTCAAGATCCTAACTTGAAGATCAATCATATTTTGTTAACTTAGAGTTGACAACTTCAAATTCATAACTTGACAACTTCAAGATCCTAACTTGAAGATCAATCATATTTTGTTAACTTAGAGTTGACAACTTCAAATTCATAACTTGACAACTTCAAGATCCTAACTTGAAGATCAATCATAACTTGGTAACTTAGAGTTGACAACTTCAAATTCATAACTTGACAACTTCAAGATCCTAACTTGAAGATCTATCATAAATTGATAACTTAGAGTTGACAACTTCAAATTCATAGCTTCACAACTTCAAGATCCTAACTTGAAGATCAATCATATTTTGTTAACTTAGAGTTGACAACTTCAAATTCATAACTTGACAACTTCAAGATCCTAACTTAAAGATCAATCATAACTTGGTAACTTAGAGTTGACAACTTCAAATTCATAACTTGACAACTTCAAGATCCTAACTTGAAGATCAATCATATTTTGTTAACTTAGAGTTGACAACTTCAAATTCATAACTTGAAAACTTCAAGATCCTAACTTGAAGATCAATCATATTTTGTTAACTTAGAGTTGACAACTTCAAATTCATAACTTGACAACTTCAAGATCCTAACTTGAAGATCAATCATATTTTGTTAACTTAGAGTTGACAACTTCAAATTCATAACTTGACAACTTCAAGATCCTAACTTGAAGATCAATCATATTTTGTTAACGTAGAGTTGACAACTTCAAATTCATAACTTGACAACTTCAAGATCCTAACTTGAAGATCAATCATATTTTGTTAACTTAGAGTTGACAACTTCAAATTCATAACTTGACAACTTCAAGATCCTAACTTGAAGATCAATCATATTTTGTTAACTTAGAGTTGACAACTTCAAATTCATAACTTGACAACTTCAAGATCCTAACTTGAAGATCAATCATAACTTGGTAACTTAGAGTTGACAACTTCAAATTCATAACTTGACAACTTCAAGATCCAAACTTGAAGATCAATCATAACTTGGTAACTTAGAGTTGACAACTTCAAATTCATAACTTGACAACTTCAAGATCCTAACTTGAAGATCAATCATATTTTGTTAACTTATAGTTGACAACTTCAAATTCATAGCTTCACAACTTCAAGTTTATAACTTGAAGATCAATAATAACTTGGTAACTTATAGTTGACAACTTCAAATTCATAACTTGACAACTTCAAGATCCTAACTTGAAGATCAATCATATTTTGTTAACTTAGAGTTGACAACTTCAAATTCATAACTTGACAACTTCAAGATCCTAACTTGAAGATCAATCATATTTTATTAACTTAGAGTTGACAACTTCAAATTCATAACTTGACAACTTCAAGATCCTAACTTGAAGATCAATCATAACTTGGTAACTTAGTGTTGACAACTTCAAATTCATAACTTGACAACTTCAAGATCCTAACTTGAAGATCAATCATATTTTGTTAACTTAGAGTTGACAACTTCAAATTCATAACTTGACAACTTCAAGATCCTAACTTGAAGATCAATCATATTTTGTTAACTTAAAGTTGACAACTTCAAATTCATAACTTGACAACTTCAAGATCCTAACTTGAAGATCAATCATATTTTGTTAACTTAGAGTTGACAACTTCAAATTCATAACTTGACAACTTCAAGATCCTAACTTGAAGATCAATCATATTTTGTTAACTTAGAGTTGACAACTTCAAATTCATAACTTGACAACTTCAAGATCCTAACTTGAAGATCAATCATATTTTGTTAACTTAGAGTTGACAACTTCAAATTCATAACTTGACAACTTCAAGATCCTAACTTGAAGATCAATCATATTTTGTTAACTTAGAGTTGACAACTTCAAATTCATAACTTGACAACTTCAAGATCCTAACTTGAAGATCAATCATAACTTGGTAACTTAGAGTTGACAACTTCAAATTCATAACTTGACAACTTCAAGATCCTAACTTGAAGATCAATCATATTTTGTTAACTTAGAGTTGACAACTTCAAATTCATAACTTGACAACTTCAAGATCCTAACTTGAAGATCAATCATATTTTGGTAACTTAGAGTTGACAACTTCAAATTCATAACTTGACAACTTCAAGATCCTAACTTGAAGATCAATCATATTTTGTTAACTTAGAGTTGACAACTTCAAATTCATAACTTGACAACTTCAAGATTATAACTTGAAGATCAATCATATTTTGTTAACTTAGAGTTGACAACTTCAAATTCATAACTTGACAACTTCAAGATCCTAACTTGAAGATCAATCATATTTTGTTAACTTAGAGTTGACAACTTCAAATTCATAACTTGACAACTTCAAGATCCTAACTTGAAGATCAATCATATTTTGTTAACTTAGAGTTGACAACTTCAAATTCATAACTTGACAACTTCAAGATCCTAACTTGAAGATCAATCATAACTTGGTAACTTAGAGTTGACAACTTCAAATTCATTACTTGACAACTTCAAGATCCTAACTTGAAGATCAATCATAACTTGGTAACTTAGAGTTGACAACTTCAAATTCATAACTTGACAACTTCAAGATCCTAACTTGAAGATCAATCATATTTTGTTAACTTAGAGTTGACAACTTCAAATTCATAACTTGACAACTTCAAGATCCTAACTTAAAGATCAATCATAACTTGGTAACTTAGAGTTGACAACTTCAAATTCATAACTTGACAACTTCAAGATCCTAACTTGAAGATCAATCATATTTTGTTAACTTAGAGTTGACAACTTCAAATTCATAACTTGACAACTTCAAGATCCTAACTTGAAGATCAATCATATTTTGTAAACTTAGAGTTGACAACTTCTAATTCATAACTTGACAACTTCAAGATCCTAACTTGAAGATCAATCATATTTTGTTAACTTAGAGTTGACAACTTCAAATTCATAACTTGACAACTTCAAGATCCTAACTTGAAGATCAATCATATTTTGTTAACTTAGAGTTGACAACTTCAAATTCATAACTTGACAACTTCAAGATCCTAACTTGAAGATCAATCATATTTTGTTAACTTAGAGTTGACAACTTCAAATTCATAACTTGACAACTTCAAGATCCTAACTTGAAGATCAATCATAACTTGGTAACTTAGAGTTGACAACTTCAAATTCATAACTTGACAACTTCAAGATCCTAACTTGAAGATCAATCATAACTTGGTAACTTAGAGTTGACAACTTCAAATTCATAACTTGACAACTTCAAGATCCTAACTTGAAGATCAATCATAACTTGGTAACTTAGAGTTGACAACTTCAAATTCATAACTTGACAACTTCAAGATCCTAACTTGAAGATCAATCATATTTTGTTAACTTAGAGTTGACAACTTCAAATTAATAACTTGACAACTTCAAGATCCTAACTTGAAGATCAACCATATTTTGTTAACTTAGAGTTGACAACTTCAAATTCATAACTTGACAACTTCAAGATCCTAACTTGAAGATCAATCATATTTTGTTAACTTAGAGTTGACAACTTCAAATTCATAACTTGACAACTTCAAGATCCTAACTTGAAGATCAATCATATTTTGTTAACTTAGAGTTGACAACTTCAAATTCATAACTTGACAACTTCAAGATCCTAACTTGAAGATCAATCATATTTTGTTAACTTAGAGTTGACAACTTCAAATTCATAACTTGACAACTTCAAGATCCTAACTTGAAGATCAATCATATTTTGTTAACTTAGAGTTGACAACTTCAAATTCATAACTTGACAACTTCAAGATCCTAACTTGAAGATCAATCATATTTTGTTAACTTAGAGTTGACAACTTCAAATTCATAACTTGACAACTTCAAGATCCTAACTTGAAGATCAATCATATTTTGTTAACTTAGAGTTGACAACTTCAAATTCATAACTTGACAACTTCAAGATCCTAACTTGAAGATCAATCATAACTTGGTAACTTAGAGTTGACAACTTCAAATTCATAACTTGACAACTTCAAGATCCTAACTTGAAGATCAATCATATTTTGTTAACTTAGAGTTGACAACTTCAAATTAATAACTTGACAACTTCAAGATCCTAACTTGAAGATCAACCATATTTTGTTAACTTAGAGTTGACAACTTCAAATTCATAACTTGACAACTTCAAGATCCTAACTTGAAGATCAATCATATTTTGTTAACTTAGAGTTGACAACTTCAAATTCATAACTTGACAACTTCAAGATCCTAACTTGAAGATCAATCATATTTTGTTAACTTAGAGTTGACAACTTCAAATTCATAACTTGACAATTTCAAGATCCTAACTTGAAGATCAATCATAACTTGGTAACTTAGAGTTGACAACTTCAAATTCATAACTTGACAACTTCAAGATCCTAACTTGAAGATCAATCATATTTTGTTAACTTAGAGTTGACAACTTCAAATTCATAACTTGACAACTTCAAGATCCTAACTTGAAGATCAATCATATTTTGTTAACTTAGAGTTGACAACTTCAAATTCATAACTTGACAACTTCAAGATCCTAACTTGAAGATCAATCATATTTTGTTAACTTAGAGTTGACAACTTCAAATTCATAACTTGACAACTTCAAGATCCTAACTTAAAGATCAATCATAACTTGGTAACTTAGAGTTGACAACTTCAAATTCATAACTTGACAACTTCAAGATCCTAACTTGAAGATCAATCATAACTTGGTAACTTAGAGTTGACAACTTCAAATTCATAACTTGACAACTTCAAGATCCTAACTTGAAGATCAATCATATTTTGTTAACTTAGAGTTGACAACTTCAAATTCATAGCTTCACAACTTCAAGATCCTAACTTGAAGATCAATCATAACTTGGTAACTTAGAGTTGACAACTTCAAATTCATAACTTGACAACTTCAAGATCCTAACTTAAAGATCAATCATAACTTGGTAACTTAGAGTTGACAACTTCAAATTCATAACTTGACAACTTCAAGATCCTAACTTGAAGATCAATCATATTTTGTTAACTTAGAGTTGACAACTTCAAATTCATAACTTGAAAACTTCAAGATCCTAACTTGAAGATCAATCATATTTTGTTAACTTAGAGTTGACAACTTCAAATTCATAACTTGACAACTTCAAGATCCTAACTTGAAGATCAATCATATTTTGTTAACTTAGAGTTGACAACTTCAAATTCATAACTTGACAACTTCAAGATCCTAACTTGAAGATCAATCATATTTTGTTAACTTAGAGTTGACAACTTCAAATTCATAACTTGACAACTTCAAGATCCTAACTTGAAGATCAATCATATTTTGTTAACTTAGAGTTGACAACTTCAAATTCATAACTTGACAACTTCAAGATCCTAACTTGAAGATCAATCATATTTTGTTAACTTAGAGTTGACAACTTCAAATTCATAACTTGACAACTTCAAGATCCTAACTTGAAGATCAATCATAACTTGGTAACTTAGAGTTGACAACTTCAAATTCATAACTTGACAACTTCAAGATCCTAACTTGAAGATCAATCATAACTTGGTAACTTAGAGTTGACAACTTCAAATTCATAACTTGACAACTTCAAGATCCTAACTTGAAGATCAATCATATTTTGTTAACTTAGAGTTGACAACTTCAAATTCATAGCTTCACAACTTCAAGTTTATAACTTGAAGATCAATAATAACTTGGTAACTTAGAGTTGACAACTTCAAATTCATAACTTGACAACTTCAAGATCCTAACTTGAAGATCAATCATATTTTGTTAACTTAGAGTTGACAACTTCAAATTCATAACTTGACAACTTCAAGATCCTAACTTGAAGATCAATCATATTTTGTTAACTTAGAGTTGACAACTTCAAATTCATAACTTGACAACTTCAAGATCCTAACTTGAAGATCAATCATAACTTGGTAACTTAGAGTTGACAACTTCAAATTCATAACTTGACAACTTCAAGATCCTAACTTGAAGATCAATCATATTTTGTTAACTTAGAGTTGACAACTTCAAATTCATAACTTGACAACTTCAAGATCCTAACTTGAAGATCAATCATATTTTGTTAACTTAAAGTTGACAACTTCAAATTCATAACTTGACAACTTCAAGATCCTAACTTGAAGATCAATCATATTTTGTTAACTTAGAGTTGACAACTTCAAATTCATAACTTGACAACTTCAAGATCCTAACTTGAAGATCAATCATATTTTGTTAACTTAGAGTTGACAACTTCAAATTCATAACTTGACAACTTCAAGATCCTAACTTGAAGATCAATCATATTTTGTTAACTTAGAGTTGACAACTTCAAATTCATAACTTGACAACTTCAAGATCCTAACTTGAAGATCAATCATATTTTGTTAACTTAGAGTTGACAACTTCAAATTCATAACTTGACAACTTCAAGATCCTAACTTGAAGATCAATCATAACTTGGTAACTTAGAGTTGACAACTTCAAATTCAGAACTTGACAACTTCAAGATCCTAACTTGAAGATCAATCATATTTTGTTAACTTAGAGTTGACAACTTCAAATTCATAACTTGACAACTTCAAGATCCTAACTTGAAGATCAATCATATTTTGGTAACTTAGAGTTGACAACTTCAAATTCATAACTTGACAACTTCAAGATCCTAACTTGAAGATCAATCATATTTTGTTAACTTAGAGTTGACAACTTCAAATTCATAACTTGACAACTTCAAGATTATAACTTGAAGATCAATCATATTTTGTTAACTTAGAGTTGACAACTTCAAATTCATAACTTGACAACTTCAAGATCCTAACTTGAAGATCAATCATATTTTGTTAACTTAGAGTTGACAACTTCAAATTCATAACTTGACAACTTCAAGATCCTTACTTGAAGATCAATCATAACTTGGTAACTTAGAGTTGACAACTTCAAATTCATAACTTGACAACTTCAAGATCCTAACTTGAAGATCAATCATATTTTGTTAACTTAGAGTTGACAACTTCAAATTCATAACTTGACAACTTCAAGATCCTAACTTGAAGATCAATCATATTTTGTTAACTTAGAGTTGACAACTTCAAATTCATAACTTGACAACTTCAAGATCCTAACTTGAAGATCAATCATATTTTGTTAACTTAGAGTTGACAACTTCAAATTCATAACTTGACAACTTCAAGATCCTAACTTGAAGATCAATCATAACTTGGTAACTTAGAGTTGACAACTTCAAATTCATAACTTGACAACTTCAAGATCCTAACTTGAAGATCAATCATAACTTGGTAACTTAGAGTTGACAACTTCAAATTCATAACTTGACAACTTCAAGATCCTAACTTGAAGATCAATCATATTTTGGTAACTTAGAGTTGACAACTTCAAATTCATAACTTGACAACTTCAAGATCCTAACTTGAAGATCAATCATATTTTGTTAACTTAGAGTTGACAACTTCAAATTCATAGCTTCACAACTTCAAGTTTATAACTTGAAGATCAATCATAACTTGATTGCAGTCCTGATGATGGAACAATAAATGATTCCGAAACGTTGACGTGACAACTTTAGTGTTTTATTGCGATCCACTATCCCACGAGAGTTCATCTATTTAATCTTTAGCATTTGGACAAGAATTTGGTTAATAATCATAACTTGGTAACTTAGAGTTGACAACTTCAAATTCATAACTTGACAACTTCAAGATCCTAACTTGAAGATCAATCATATTTTGTTAACTTAGAGTTGACAACTTCAAATTCATAACTTGACAACTTCAAGATCCTAACTTGAAGATCAATCATATTTTGGTAACTTAGAGTTGAAAACTTCAAATTCATAACTTGACAACTTCAAGATCCTAACTTGAAGATCAATCATAACTTTGTAACTTAGAGTTGACAACTTGAAATTCATAACTTGACAACTTCAAGATCCTAACTTGAAGATCAATCATATTTTGTTAACTTAGAGTTGACAACTTCAAATTCATAACTTGACAACTTCAAGATCCTAACTTGAAGATCAATGAGAACTTGGTAACTTAGAGTTGACAACTTCAAATTCATAGCTTCACAACTTCAAGTTTATAACTTGAAGATCAATAATAACTTGGTAACTTAGAGTTGACAACTTCAAATTCATAGCTTCACAACTTCAAGATCCTAACTTTAAGATCAATCAGAACTTTGTAACTTAGAGTTGACAACTTCAAATTCATAACTTGACAACTTCAAGATCCTAACTTGAAGATCAATCATATTTTGTTAACTTAGAGTTGACAACTTCAAATTCATAACTTGACAACTTCAAGATCCTAACTTGAAGATCAATCATATTTTGGTAACTTAGAGTTGACAACTTCAAATTCATAACTTGACAACTTCAAGATCCTAACTTGAAGATCAATCATATTTTGTTAACTTAGAGTTGACAACTTCAAATTCATAACTTGACAACTTCAAGATCCTAACTTGAAGATCAATCATATTTTGTTAACTTAGAGTTGACAACTTCAAATTCATAACTTGACAACTTCAAGATCCTAACTTGAAGATCAATCATATTTTGTTAACTTAGAGTTGACAACTTCAAATTCATAACTTGACAACTTCAAGATCCTAACTTGAAGATCAATCATATTTTGTTAACTTAGAGTTGACAACTTCAAATTCATAACTTGACAACTTCAAGATCCTAACTTGAAGATCAATCATATTTTGTTAACTTAGAGTTGACAACTTCAAATTCATAACTTGACAACTTCAAGATCCTAACTTGAAGATCAATCATAACTTGGTAACTTAGAGTTGACAACTTCAAATTCATAACTTGACAACTTCAAGATCCTAACTTGAAGATCTATCATAAATTGATAACTTAGAGTTGACAACTTCAAATTCATAGCTTCACAACTTCAAGATCCTAACTTTAAGATCAATCATAACTTGGTAACTTAGAGTTGACAACTTCAAATTCATAACTTGACAACTTCAAGATCCTAACTTGAAGATCAATCATAACTTGGTAACTTAGAGTTGACAACTTCAAATTCATAACTTGACAACTTCAAGATCCTAACTTGAAGATCAATCATATTTTGTTAACTTAGAGTTGACAACTTCAAATTCATAACTTGACAACTTCAAGATCCTAACTTGAAGATCAATCATATTTTGTTAACTTAGAGTTGACAACTTCAAATTCATAACTTGACAACTTCAAGATCCTAACTTGAAGATCAATCATATTTTGTTAACTTAGAGTTGACAACTTCAAATTCATAACTTGACAACTTCAAGATCCTAACTTGAAGATCAATCATATTTTGTTAACTTAGAGTTGACAACTTCAAATTCATAACTTGACAACTTCAAGATCCTAACTTGAAGATCAATCATATTTTGTTAACTTAGAGTTGACAACTTCAAATTCATAACTTGACAACTTCAAGATCCTAACTTGAAGATCAATCATATTTTGTTAACTTAGAGTTGACAACTTCAAATTCATAACTTGACAACTTCAAGATCCTAACTTGAAGATCAATCATATTTTGTTAACTTAGAGTTGACAACTTCAAATTCATAACTTGACAACTTCAAGATCCTAACTTGAAGATCAATCATATTTTGTTAACTTAGAGTTGACAACTTCAAATTCATAACTTGACAACTTCAAGATCCTAACTTGAAGATCAATCATATTTTGTTAACTTAGAGTTGACAACTTCAAATTCATAACTTGACAACTTCAAGATCCTAACTTGAAGATCA
The DNA here is from genome assembly GCA_932274525.1 of Podabrus alpinus. Lineage (NCBI taxonomy): Eukaryota > Metazoa > Arthropoda > Insecta > Coleoptera > Cantharidae > Podabrus > Podabrus alpinus. The sequence continues at coordinate 91,860 of CAKNZV010000011.1, read as the reverse complement.
ATCATAACTTGGTAACTTAGAGTTGACAACTTCAAATTCATAACTTGACAACTTCAAGATCCTAACTTGAAGATCTATCATAAATTGATAACTTAGAGTTGACAACTTCAAATTCATAGCTTCACAACTTCAAGATCCTAACTTTAAGATCAATCAGAACTTTGTAACTTAGAGTTGACAACTTCAAATTCATAACTTGACAACTTCAAGATCCTAACTTGAAGATCAATCATATTTTGTTAACTTAGAGTTGACAACTTCAAATTCATAACTTGACAACTTCAAGATCCTAACTTGAAGATCAATCATATTTTGTTAACTTAGAGTTGACAACTTCAAATTCATAACTTGACAACTTCAAGATCCTAACTTGAAGATCAATCATAACTTGGTAACTTAGAGTTGACAACTTCAAATTCATAACTTGACAACTTCAAGATCCTAACTTGAAGATCTATCATAAATTGATAACTTAGAGTTGACAACTTCAAATTCATAGCTTCACAACTTCAAGATCCTAACTTGAAGATCAATCATATTTTGTTAACTTAGAGTTGACAACTTCAAATTCATAACTTGACAACATCAAGATCCTAACTTAAAGATCAATCATAACTTGGTAACTTAGAGTTGACAACTTCAAATTCATAACTTGACAACTTCAAGATCCTAACTTGAAGATCAATCATATTTTGTTAACTTAGAGTTGACAACTTCAAATTCATAACTTGAAAACTTCAAGATCCTAACTTGAAGATCAATCATATTTTGTTAACTTAGAGTTGACAACTTCAAATTCATAACTTGACAACTTCAAGATCCTAACTTGAAGATCAATCATATTTTGTTAACTTAGAGTTGACAACTTCAAATTCATAACTTGACAACTTCAAGATCCTAACTTGAAGATCAATCATATTTTGTTAACGTAGAGTTGACAACTTCAAATTCATAACTTGACAACTTCAAGATCCTAACTTGAAGATCAATCATATTTTGTTAACTTAGAGTTGACAACTTCAAATTCATAACTTGACAACTTCAAGATCCTAACTTGAAGATCAATCATATTTTGTTAACTTAGAGTTGACAACTTCAAATTCATAACTTGACAACTTCAAGATCCTAACTTGAAGATCAATCATAACTTGGTAACTTAGAGTTGACAACTTCAAATTCATAACTTGACAACTTCAAGATCCTAACTTGAAGATCAATCATAACTTGGTAACTTAGAGTTGACAACTTCAAATTCATAACTTGACAACTTCAAGATCCTAACTTGAAGATCAATCATATTTTGTTAACTTAGAGTTGACAACTTCAAATTCATAGCTTCACAACTTCAAGTTTATAACTTGAAGATCAATAATAACTTGGTAACTTATAGTTGACAACTTCAAATTCATAACTTGACAACTTCAAGATCCTAACTTGAAGATCAATCATATTTTGTTAACTTAGAGTTGACAACTTCAAATTCATAACTTGACAACTTCAAGATCCTAACTTGAAGATCAATCATATTTTGTTAACTTAGAGTTGACAACTTCAAATTCATAACTTGACAACTTCAAGATCCTAACTTGAAGATCAATCATAACTTGGTAACTTAGTGTTGACAACTTCAAATTCATAACTTGACAACTTCAAGATCCTAACTTGAAGATCAATCATATTTTGTTAACTTAGAGTTGACAACTTCAAATTCATAACTTGACAACTTCAAGATCCTAACTTGAAGATCAATCATATTTTGTTAACTTAAAGTTGACAACTTCAAATTCATAACTTGACAACTTCAAGATCCTAACTTGAAGATCAATCATATTTTGTTAACTTAGAGTTGACAACTTCAAATTCATAACTTGACAACTTCAAGATCCTAACTTGAAGATCAATCATATTTTGTTAACTTAGAGTTGACAACTTCAAATTCATAACTTGACAACTTCAAGATCCTAACTTGAAGATCAATCATATTTTGTTAACTTAGAGTTGACAACTTCAAATTCATAACTTGACAACTTCAAGATCCTAACTTGAAGATCAATCATATTTTGTTAACTTAGAGTTGACAACTTCAAATTCATAACTTGACAACTTCAAGATCCTAACTTGAAGATCAATCATAACTTGGTAACTTAGAGTTGACAACTTCAAATTCATAACTTGACAACTTCAAGATCCTAACTTGAAGATCAATCATATTTTGTTAACTTAGAGTTGACAACTTCAAATTCATAACTTGACAACTTCAAGATCCTAACTTGAAGATCAATCATATTTTGGTAACTTAGAGTTGACAACTTCAAATTCATAACTTGACAACTTCAAGATCCTAACTTGAAGATCAATCATATTTTGTTAACTTAGAGTTGACAACTTCAAATTCATAACTTGACAACTTCAAGATTATAACTTGAAGATCAATCATATTTTGTTAACTTAGAGTTGACAACTTCAAATTCATAACTTGACAACTTCAAGATCCTAACTTGAAGATCAATCATATTTTGTTAACTAAGAGTTGACAACTTCAAATTCATAACTTGACAACTTCAAGATCCTAACTTGAAGATCAATCATAACTTGGTAACTTAGAGTTGACAACTTCAAATTCATAACTTGACAACTTCAAGATCCTAACTTGAAGATCAATCATATTTTGTTAACTTAGAGTTGACAACTTCAAATTCATAACTTGACAACTTCAAGATCCTAACTTGAAGATCAATCATATTTTGTTAACTTAGAGTTGACAACTTCAAATTCATAACTTGACAACTTCAAGATCCTAACTTGAAGATCAATCATATTTTGTTAACTTAGAGTTGACAACTTCAAATTCATAACTTGACAACTTCAAGATCCTAACTTGAAGATCAATCATAACTTGGTAACTTAGAGTTGACAACTTCAAATTCATAACTTGACAACTTCAAGATCCTAACTTGAAGATCAATCATAACTTGGTAACTTAGAGTTGACAACTTCAAATTCATAACTTGACAACTTCAAGATCCTAACTTGAAGATCAATCATATTTTGGTAACTTAGAGTTGACAACTTCAAATTCATAACTTGACAACTTCAAGATCCTAACTTGAAGATCAATCATATTTTGTTAACTTAGAGTTGACAACTTCAAATTCATAGCTTCACAACTTCAAGTTTATAACTTGAAGATCAATCATAACTTGGTAACTTAGAGTTGACAACTTCAAATTCATAACTTGACAACTTCAAGATCCTAACTTGAAGATCAATCATATTTTGTTAACTTAGAGTTGACAACTTCAAATTCATAACTTGACAACTTCAAGATCCTAACTTGAAGATCAATCATATTTTGGTAACTTAGAGTTGACAACTTCAAATTCATAACTTGTCAACTTCAAGATCCTAACTTGAAGATCAATCATAACTTGGTAACTTAGAGTTGACAACTTGAAATTCATAACTTGACAACTTCAAGATCCTAACTTGAAGATCAATCATATTTTGTTAACTTAGAGTTGACAACTTCAAATTCATAACTTGACAACTTCAAGATCCTAACTTGAAGATCAATGAGAACTTGGTAACTTAGAGTTGACAACTTCAAATTCATAGCTTCACTACTTCAAGTTTATAACTTGAAGATCAATAATAACTTGGTAACTTAGAGTTGACAACTTCAAATTCATAGCTTCACAACTTCAAGATCCTAACTTTAAGATCAATCAGAACTTTGTAACTTAGAGTTGACAACTTCTAATTCATAACTTGACAACTTCAAGATCCTAACTTGAAGATCAATCATATTTTGTTAACTTAGAGTTGACAACTTCAAATTCATAACTTGACAACTTCAAGATCCTAACTTGAAGATCAATCATATTTTGGTAACTTAGAGTTGACAACTTCAAATTCATAACTTGACAACTTCAAGATCCTAACTTGAAGATCAATCATATTTTGTTAACTTAGAGTTGACAACTTCAAATTCATAACTTGACAACTTCAAGATCCTAACTTGAAGATCAATCATATTTTGTTAACTTAGAGTTGACAACTTCAAATTCATAACTTGACAACTTCAAGATCCTAACTTGAAGATCAATCATATTTTGTTAACTTAGAGTTGACAACTTCAAATTCATAACTTGACAACTTCAAGATCCTAACTTGAAGATCAATCATATTTTGTTAACTTAGAGTTGACAACTTCAAATTCATAACTTGACAACTTCAAGATCCTAACTTGAAGATCAATCATATTTTGTTAACTTAGAGTTGACAACTTCAAATTCATAACTTGACAACTTCAAGATCCTAACTTGAAGATCAATCATAACTTGGTAACTTAGAGTTGAGAACTTCAAATTCATAACTTGACAACTTCAAGATCCTAACTTGAAGATCTATCATAAATTGATAACTTAGAGTTGACAACTTCAAATTCATAGCTTCACAACTTCAAGATCCTAACTTTAAGTTATCCTAACATAACTTGGTAACTTAGAGTTGACAACTTCAAATTCATAACTTGACAACTTCAAGATCCTAACTTGAAGATCAATCATAACTTGGTAACTTAGAGTTGACAACTTCAAATTCATAACTTGACAACTTCAAGATCCTAACTTGAAGATCAATCATATTTTGTTAACTTAGAGTTGACAACTTCAAATTCATAACTTGACAACTTCAAGATCCTAACTTGAAGATCAATCATATTTTGTTAACTTAGAGTTGACAACTTCAAATTCATAACTTGTCAACTTCAAGATCCTAACTTGAAGATCAATCATATTTTGTTAACTTAGAGTTGACAACTTCAAATTCATAACTTGACAACTTCAAGATCCTAACTTGAAGATCAATCATATTTTGTTAACTTAGAGTTGACAACTTCAAATTCATAACTTGACAACTTCAAGATCCTAACTTGAAGATCAATCATATTTTGTTAACTTAGAGTTGACAACTTCAAATTCATAACTTGACAACTTCAAGATCCTAACTTGAAGATCAATCATAACTTGGTAACTTAGAGTTGACAACTTCAAATTCATAACTTGACAACTTCAAGATCCTAACTTGAAGATCTATCATAAATTGATAACTTAGAGTTGACAACTTCAAATTCATAGCTTCACAACTTCAAGATCCTAACTTTAAGATCAATCAGAACTTTGTAACTTAGAGTTGACAACTTCCAATTCATAACTTGACAACTTCAAGATCCTAACTTGAAGATCAATCATATTTTGTTAACTTAGAGTTGACAACTTCAAATTCATAACTTGACAACTTCAAGATCCTAACTTGAAGATCAATCATATTTTGTTAACTTAGAGTTGACAACTTCAAATTCATAACTTGACAACTTCAAGATCCTAACTTGAAGATCAATCATAACTTGGTAACTTAGAGTTGACAACTTCAAATTCATAACTTGACAACTTCAAGATCCTAACTTGAAGATCAATCATATTTTGTTAACTTAGAGTTGACAACTTCAAATTCATAACTTGACAACTTCAAGATCCTAACTTGAAGATCAATCATATTTTGTTAACTTAGAGTTGACAACTTCAAATTCATAACTTGACAACTTCAAGATCCTAACTTGAAGATCAATCATAACTTGGTAACTTAGAGTTGACAACTTCAAATTCATAACTTGACAACTTCTAGATCCTAACTTGAAGATCAATCATAACTTGGTAACTTAGAGTTGACAACTTCAAATTCATAACTTGACAACTTCAAGATCCTAACTTGAAGATCAATCATATTTTGTTAACTTAGAGTTGACAACTTCAAATTCATAACTTGACAACTTCAAGATCCTAACTTAAAGATCAATCATAACTTGGTAACTTAGAGTTGACAACTTCAAATTCATAACTTGACAACTTCAAGATCCTAACTTGAAGATCAATCATATTTTGTTAACTTAGAGTTGACAACTTCAAATTCATAACTTGACAACTTCAAGATCCTAACTTGAAGATCAATCATATTTTGGTAACTTAGAGTTGACAACTTCAAATTCATAACTTGACAACTTCAAGATCCTAACTTGAAGATCAATCATAACTTGGTAACTTAGAGTTGACAACTTCAAATTCATAACTTGACAACTTCAAGATCCTAACTTGAAGATCAATCATATTTTGGTAACTTAGAGTTGACAACTTCAAATTCATAACTTGACAACTTCAAGATCCTAACTTGAAGATCAATCATAACTTGGTAACTTAGAGTTGACAACTTCAAATTCATAACTTGACAACTTCAAGATCCTAACTTGAAGATCAATCATATTTTGTTAACTTAGAGTTGACAACTTCAAATTCATAACTTGACAACTTCAAGATCCTAACTTGAAGATCAATCATAACTTGGTAACTTAGAGTTGACAACTTCAAATTCATAACTTGACAACTTCAAGATCCTAACTTGAAGATCAATCATAACTTGGTAACTTAGAGTTGACAACTTCAAATTCAAAACTTGACAACTTCAAGATCCTAACTTGAAGATCAATCATATTTTGTTAACTTAGAGTTGACAACTTCAAATTCATAACTTGACAACTTCAAGATCCTAACTTGAAGATCAATCATATTTTGTTAACTTAGAGTTGACAACTTCAAATTCATAACTTGACAACTTCAAGATCCTAACTTGAAGATCAATCATATTTTGTTAACTTAGAGTTGACAACTTCAAATTCATAACTTGACAACTTCAAGATCCTAACTTGAAGATCAATCATATTTTGTTAACTTAGAGTTGACAACTTCAAATTCATAACTTGACAACTTCAAGATCCTAACTTGAAGATCTATCATAAATTGATAACTTAGAGTTGACAACTTCAAATTCATAGCTTCACAACTTCAAGATCCTAACTTTAAGATCAATCAGAACTTGGTAACTTAGAGTTGACAACTTCAAATTCATAACTTGACAACTTCAAGATCCTAACTTGAAGATCAATCATATTTTGTTAACTTAGAGTTGACAACTTCAAATTCATAACTTGACAACTTCAAGATCCTAACTTGAAGATCAATCATATTTTGTTAACTTAGAGTTGACAACTTCAAATTCATAACTTGACAACTTCAAGATCCTAACTTGAAGATCAATCATAACTTGGTAACTTAGAGTTGACAACTTCAAATTCATAACTTGACAACTTCAAGATCCTAACTTGAAGATCAATCATATTTTGTTAACTTAGAGTTGACAACTTCAAATTCATAACTTGACAACTTCAAGATCCTAACTTGAAGATCAATCATATTTTGTTAACTTAGAGTTGACAACTTCAAATTCATAACTTGACAACTTCAAGATCCTAACTTGAAGATCAATCATATTTTGTTAACTTAGAGTTGACAACTTCAAATTCATAACTTGACAACTTCAAGATCCTAACTTGAAGATCAATCATAACTTGGTAACTTAGAGTTGACAACTTCAAATTCATAACTTGACAACTTCAAGATCCTAACTTGAAGATCAATCATAACTTGGTAACTTAGAGTTGACAACTTCAAATTCATAACTTGACAACTTCAAGATCCTAACTTGAAGATCAATCATATTTTGTTAACTTAGAGTTGACAACTTCAAATTCATAACTTGACAACTTCAAGATCCTAACTTGAAGATCAATCATATTTTGTTAACTTAGAGTTGACAACTTCAAATTCATAACTTGACAACTTCAAGATCCTAACTTGAAGATCAATCATATTTTGTTAACTTAGAGTTGACAACTTCAAATTCATAACTTGACAACTTCAAGATCCTAACTTGAAGATCAATCATAACTTGGTAACTTAGAGTTGACAACTTCAAATTCATAACTTGACAACTTCAAGATCCTAACTTGAAGATCAATCATATTTTGTTAACTTAGAGTTGACAACTTCAAATTCATAACTTGACAACTTCAAGATCCTAACTTGAAGATCAATCATAACTTGGTAACTTAGAGTTGACAACTTCAAATTCATAACTTGACAACTTCAAGATCCTAACTTGAAGATCAATCATATTTTGTTAACTTATAGTTGACAACTTCAAATTCATAACTTGACAACTTCAAGATCCTAACTTGAAGATCAATCATAACTTGGTAACTTAGAGTTGACAACTTCAAATTCATAACTTGACAACTTCAAGATCCTAACTTGAAGATCAATCATATTTTGTTAACTTAGAGTTGACAACTTCAAATTCATAACTTGACAACTTCAAGATCCTAACTTGAAGATCAATCATATTTTGTTAACTTAGAGTTGACAACTTCAAATTCATAACTTGACAACTTCAAGATCCTAACTTGAAGATCAATCATAACTTGGTAACTTAGAGTTGACAACTTCAAATTCATAACTTGACAACTTCAAGATCCTAACTTGAAGATCAATCATAACTTGGTAACTTAGAGTTGACAACTTCAAATTCATAACTTGACAACTTCAAGATCCTAACTTGAAGATCAATCATATTTTGTTAACTTAGAGTTGACAACTTCAAATTCATAACTTGACAACTTCAAGATCCTAACTTGAAGATCAATCATAACTTGGTAACTTAGAGTTGACAACTTCAAATTCATAACTTGACAACTTCAAGATCCTAACTTGAAGATCAATCATATTTTGTTAACTTAGAGTTGACAACTTCAAATTCATAACTTGACAACTTCAAGATCCTAACTTGAAGATCAATCATATTTTGTTAACTTAGAGTTGACAACTTCAAATTCATAACTTGACAACTTCAAGATCCTAACTTGAAGATCAATCATATTTTGTTAACTTAGAGTTGACAACTTCAAATTCATAACTTGACAACTTCAAGATCCTAACTTGAAGATCAATCATAACTTGGTAACTTAGAGTTGACAACTTCAAATTCATAACTTGACAACTTCAAGATCCTAACTTGAAGATCAATCATATTTTGTTAACTTAGAGTTGACAACTTCAAATTCATAACTTGACAACTTCAAGATCCTAACTTGAAGATCAATCATAACTTGGTAACTTAGAGTTGACAACTTCAAATTCATAACTTGACAACTTCAAGATCCTAACTTGAAGATCAATCATATTTTGTTAACTTATAGTTGACAACTTCAAATTCATAACTTGACAACTTCAAGATCCTAACTTGAAGATCAATCATAACTTGGTAACTTAGAGTTGACAACTTCAAATTCATAACTTGACAACTTCAAGATCCTAACTTGAAGATCAATCATATTTTGTTAACTTAGAGTTGACAACTTCAAATTCATAACTTGACAACTTCAAGATCCTAACTTGAAGATCAATCATATTTTGTTAACTTAGAGTTGACAACTTCAAATTCATAACTTGACAACTTCAAGATCCTAACTTGAAGATCAATCATAACTTGGTAACTTAGAGTTGACAACTTCAAATTCATAACTTGACAACTTCAAGATCCTAACTTGAAGATCAATCATAACTTGGTAACTTAGAGTTGACAACTTCAAATTCATAACTTGACAACTTCAAGATCCTAACTTGAAGATCAATCATATTTTGTTAACTTAGAGTTGACAACTTCAAATTCATAACTTGACAACTTCAAGATCCTAACTTGAAGATCAATCATAACTTGGTAACTTAGAGTTGACAACTTCAAATTCATAACTTGACAACTTCAAGATCCTAACTTGAAGATCAATCATATTTTGTTAACTTAGAGTTGACAACTTCAAATTCATAACTTGACAACTTCAAGATCCTAACTTGAAGATCAATCATATTTTGGTAACTTAGAGTAGACAACTTCAAATTCATAACTTGACAACTTCAAGATCCTAACTTGAAGATCAATTATAACTTGGTAACTTAGAGTTGACAACTTCAAATTCATAACTTGACAACTTCAAGATCCTAACTTGAAGATCAATCATATTTTGTTAACTTAGAGTTGACAACTTCAAATTCATAACTTGACAACTTCAAGATCCTAACTTGAAGATCAATCATATTTTGTTAACTTAGAGTTGACAACTTCAAATTCATAACTTGACAACTTCAAGATCCTAACTTGAAGATCTATCATAAATTGATAACTTAGAGTTGACAACTTCAAATTCATAGCTTCACAACTTCAAGATCCTAACTTTAAGATCAATCAGAACTTGGTAACTTAGAGTTGACAACTTCAAATTCATAACTTGACAACTTCAAGATCCTAACTTGAAGATCAATCATATTTTGTTAACTTAGCGTTGACAACTTCAAATTCATAACTTGACAACTTCAAGATCCTAACTTGAAGATCAATCATATTTTGTTAACTTAGAGTTGACAACTTCAAATTCATAACTTGACAACTTCAAGATCCTAACTTGAAGATCAATCATAACTTGGTAACTTAGAGTTGACAACTTCAAATTCATAACTTGACAACTTCAAGATCCTAACTTGAAGATCTATCATAAATTGATAACTTAGAGTTGACAACTTCAAATTCATAGCTTCACAACTTCAAGATCCTAACTTTAAGATCAATCAGAACTTGGTAACTTAGAGTTGACAACTTCAAATTCATAACTTGACAACTTCAAGATCCTAACTTGAAGATCAATCATATTTTGTTAACTTAGAGTTGACAACTTCAAATTCATAACTTGACAACTTCAAGATCCTAACTTGAAGATCAATCATATTTTGTTAACTTAGAGTTGACAACTTCAAATTCATAACTTGACAACTTCAAGATCCTAACTTGAAGATCAATCATAACTTGGTAACTTAGAGTTGACAACTTCAAATTCATAACTTGACAACTTCAAGATCCTAACTTGAAGATCTATCATAAATTGATAACTTAGAGTTGACAACTTCAAATTCATAGCTTCACAACTTCAAGATCCTAACTTTAAGATCAATCAGAACTTTGTAACTTAGAGTTGACAACTTCAAATTCATAACTTGACAACTTCAAGATCCTAACTTGAAGATCAATCATATTTTGTTAACTTAGAGTTGACAACTTCAAATTCATAACTTGACAACTTCAAGATCCTAACTTGAAGATCAATCATAACTTGGTAACTTAGAGTTGACAACTTCAAATTCATAACTTGACAACTTCAAGATCCTAACTTGAAGATCAATCATAACTTGGTAACTTAGAGTTGACAACTTCAAATTCATAACTTGACAACTTCAAGATCCTAACTTGAAGATCAATCATATTTTGTTAACTTAGAGTTGACAACTTCAAATTAATAACTTGACAACTTCAAGATCCTAACTTGAAGATCAATCATATTTTGTTAACTTAGAGTTGACAACTTCAAATTCATAACTTGACAACTTCAAGATCCTAACTTGAAGATCAATCATATTTTGTTAACTTAGAGTTGACAACTTCAAATTCATAACTTGACAACTTCAAGATCCTAACTTGAAGATCAATCATATTTTGTTAACTTAGAGTTGACAACTTCAAATTCATAACTTGACAATTTCAAGATCCTAACTTGAAGATCAATCATAACTTGGTAACTTAGAGTTGACAACTTCAAATTCATAACTTGACAACTTCAAGATCCTAACTTGAAGATCAATCATATTTTGTTAACTTAGAGTTGACAACTTCAAATTCATAACTTGACAACTTCAAGATCCTAACTTTAAGATCAATCATATTTTGTTAACTTAGAGTTGACAACTTCAAATTCATAACTTGACAACTTCAAGATCCTAACTTGAAGATCAATCATATTTTGTTAACTTAGAGTTGACAACTTCAAATTCATAACTTGACAACTTCAAGATCCTAACTTAAAGATCAATCATAACTTGGTAACTTAGAGTTGACAACTTCAAATTCATAACTTGACAACTTCAAGATCCTAACTTGAAGATCAATCATAACTTGGTAACTTAGAGTTGACAACTTCAAATTCATAACTTGACAACTTCAAGATCCTAACTTGAAGATCAATCATATTTTGTTAACTTAGAGTTGACAACTTCAAATTCATAGCTTCACAACTTCAAGATCCTAACTTGAAGATCAATCATAACTTGGTAACTTAGAGTTGACAACTTCAAATTCATAACTTGACAACTTCAAGATCCTAACTTGAAGATCTATCATAAATTGATAACTTAGAGTTGACAACTTCAAATTCATAGCTTCACAACTTCAAGATCCTAACTTTAAGATCAATCAGAACTTTGTAACTTAGAGTTGACAACTTCAAATTCATAACTTGACAACTTCAAGATCCTAACTTGAAGATCAATCATATTTTGTTAACTTAGAGTTGACAACTTCAAATTCATAACTTGACAACTTCAAGATCCTAACTTGAAGATCAATCATAACTTGGTAACTTAGAGTTGACAACTTCAAATTCATAACTTGACAACTTCAAGATCCTAACTTGAAGATCAATCATAACTTGGTAACTTAGAGTTGACAACTTCAAATTCATAACTTGACAACTTCAAGATCCTAACTTGAAGATCAATCATATTTTGTTAACTTAGAGTTGACAACTTCAAATTAATAACTTGACAACTTCAAGATCCTAACTTGAAGATCAATCATATTTTGTTAACTTAGAGTTGACAACTTCAAATTCATAACTTGACAACTTCAAGATCCTAACTTGAAGATCAATCATATTTTGTTAACTTAGAGTTGACAACTTCAAATTCATAACTTGACAACTTCAAGATCCTAACTTGAAGATCAATCATATTTTGTTAACTTAGAGTTGACAACTTCAAATTCATAACTTGACAATTTCAAGATCCTAACTTGAAGATCAATCATAACTTGGTAACTTAGAGTTGACAACTTCAAATTCATAACTTGACAACTTCAAGATCCTAACTTGAAGATCAATCATATTTTGTTAACTTAGAGTTGACAACTTCAAATTCATAACTTGACAACTTCAAGATCCTAACTTTAAGATCAATCATATTTTGTTAACTTAGAGTTGACAACTTCAAATTCATAACTTGACAACTTCAAGATCCTAACTTGAAGATCAATCATATTTTGTTAACTTAGAGTTGACAACTTCAAATTCATAACTTGACAACTTCAAGATCCTAACTTAAAGATCAATCATAACTTGGTAACTTAGAGTTGACAACTTCAAATTCATAACTTGACAACTTCAAGATCCTAACTTGAAGATCAATCATAACTTGGTAACTTAGAGTTGACAACTTCAAATTCATAACTTGACAACTTCAAGATCCTAACTTGAAGATCAATCATATTTTGTTAACTTAGAGTTGACAACTTCAAATTCATAGCTTCACAACTTCAAGATCCTAACTTGAAGATCAATCATAACTTGGTAACTTAGAGTTGACAACTTCAAATTCATAACTTGACAACTTCAAGATCCTAACTTAAAGATCAATCATAACTTGGTAACTTAGAGTTGACAACTTCAAATTCATAACTTGACAACTTCAAGATCCTAACTTGAAGATCAATCATATTTTGTTAACTTAGAGTTGACAACTTCAAATTCATAACTTGAAAACTTCAAGATCCTAACTTGAAGATCAATCATATTTTGTTAACTTAGAGTTGACAACTTCAAATTCATAACTTGACAACTTCAAGATCCTAACTTGAAGATCAATCATATTTTGTTAACTTAGAGTTGACAACTTCAAATTCATAACTTGACAACTTCAAGATCCTAACTTGAAGATCAATCATATTTTGTTAACTTAGAGTTGACAACTTCAAATTCATAACTTGACAACTTCAAGATCCTAACTTGAAGATCAATCATATTTTGTTAACTTAGAGTTGACAACTTCAAATTCATAACTTGACAACTTCAAGATCCTAACTTGAAGATCAATCATATTTTGTTAACTTAGAGTTGACAACTTCTAATTCATAACTTGACAACTTCAAGATCCTAACCTGAAGATCAATCATAACTTGGTAACTTAGAGTTGACAACTTCAAATTCATAACTTGACAACTTCAAGATCCTAACTTGAAGATCAATCATAACTTGGTAACTTAGAGTTGACAACTTCAAATTCATAACTTGACAACTTCAAGATCCTAACTTGAAGATCAATCATATTTTGTTAACTTAGAGTTGACAACTTCAAATTCATAGCTTCACAACTTCAAGTTTATAACTTGAAGATCAATAATAACTTGGTAACTTAGAGTTGACAACTTCAAATTCATAACTTGACAACTTCAAGATCCTAACTTGAAGATCAATCATATTTTGTTAACTTAGAGTTGACAACTTCAAATTCATAACTTGACAACTTCAAGATCCTAACTTGAAGATCAATCATATTTTGTTAACTTAGAGTTGACAACTTCAAATTCATAACTTGACAACTTCAAGATCCTAACTTGAAGATCAATCATAACTTGGTAACTTAGAGTTGACAACTTCAAATTCATAACTTGACAACTTCAAGATCCTAACTTGAAGATCAATCATATTTTGTTAACTTAGAGTTGACAACTTCAAATTCATAACTTGACAACTTCAAGATCCTAACTTGAAGATCAATCATATTTTGTTAACTTAAAGTTGACAACTTCAAATTCATAACTTGACAACTTCAAGATCCTAACTTGAAGATCAATCATATTTTGTTAACTTAGAGTTGACAACTTCAAATTCATAACTTGACAACTTCAAGATCCTAACTTGAAGATCAATCATATTTTGTTAACTTAGAGTTGACAACTTCTAATTCATAACTTGACAACTTCAAGATCCTAACTTGAAGATCAATCATATTTTGGTAACTTAGAGTTGACAACTTCAAATTCATAACTTGACAACTTCAAGATCCTAACTTGAAGATCAATCATATTTTGTTAACTTAGAGTTGACAACTTCAAATTCATAACTTGACAACTTCAAGATTATAACTTGAAGATCAATCATATTTTGTTAACTTAGAGTTGACAACTTCAAATTCATAACTTGACAACTTCAAGATCCTAACTTGAAGATCAATCATATTTTGTTAACTTAGAGTTGACAACTTCAAATTCATAACTTGACAACTTCAAGATCCTAACTTGAAGATCAATCATAACTTGGTAACTTAGAGTTGACAACTTCAAATTCATAACTTGACAACTTCAAGATCCTAACTTGAAGATCAATCATATTTTGTTAACTTAGAGTTGACAACTTCAAATTCATAACTTGACAACTTCAAGATCCTAACTTGAAGATCAATCATATTTTGTTAACTTAGAGTTGACAACTTCAAATTCATAACTTGACAACTTCAAGATCCTAACTTGAAGATCAATCATATTTTGTTAACTTAGAGTTGACAACTTCAAATTCATAACTTGACAACTTCAAGATCCTAACTTGAAGATCAATCATAACTTGGTAACTTAGAGTTGACAACTTCAAATTCATAACTTGACAACTTCAAGATCCTAACTTGAAGATCAATCATAACTTGGTAACTTAGAGTTGACAACTTCAAATTCATAACTTGACAACTTCAAGATCCTAACTTGAAGATCAATCATATTTTGGTAACTTAGAGTTGACAACTTCAAATTCATAACTTGACAACTTCAAGATCCTAACTTGAAGATCAATCATATTTTGTTAACTTAGAGTTGACAACTTCAAATTCATAGCTTCACAACTTCAAGTTTATAACTTGAAGATCAATCATAACTTGGTAACTTAGAGTTGACAACTTCAAATTCATAACTTGACAACTTCAAGATCCTAACTTGAAGATCAATCATATTTTGTTAACTTAGAGTTGACAACTTCAAATTCATAACTTGACAACTTCAAGATCCTAACTTGAAGATCAATCATATTTTGGTAACTTAGAGTTGACAACTTCAAATTCATAACTTGACAACTTCAAGATCCTAACTTGAAGATCAATCATAACTTGGTAACTTAGAGTTGACAACTTGAAATTCATAACTTGACAACTTCAAGATCCTAACTTGAAGATCAATCATATTTTGTTAACTTAGAGTTGACAACTTCAAATTCATAACTTGACAACTTCAAGATCCTAACTTGAAGATCAATGAGAACTTGGTAACTTAGAGTTGACAACTTCAAATTCATAGCTTCACAACTTCAAGTTTATAACTTGAAGATCAATAATAACTTGGTAACTTAGAGTTGACAACTTCAAATTCATAGCTTCACAACTTCAAGGTCCTAACTTTAAGATCAATCAGAACTTTGTAACTTAGAGTTGACAACTTCAAATTCATAACTTGACAACTTCAAGATCCTAACTTGAAGATCAATCATAACTTGGTTACTTAGAGTTGACAACTTCAAATTCATAACTTGACAACTTCAAGATCCTAACTTGAAGATCAATCATATTTTGGTAACTTAGAGTTGACAACTTCAAATTCATAACTTGACAACTTCAAGATCCTAACTTGAAGATCAATCATATTTTGTTAACTTAGAGTTGACAACTTCAAATTCATAACTTGACAACTTCAAGATCCTAACTTGAAGATCAATCATATTTTGTTAACTTAGAGATGACAACTTCAAATTCATAACTTGACAACTTCAAGATCCTAACTTGAAGATCAATCATATTTTGTTAACTTAGAGTTGACAACTTCAAATTCATAACTTGACAACTTCAAGATCCTAACTTGAAGATCAATCATATTTTGTTAACTTAGAGTTGACAACTTCAAATTCATAACTTGACAACTTCAAGATCCTAACTTGAAGATCAATCATATTTTGTTAACTTAGAGTTGACAACTTCAAATTCATAACTTGACAACTTCAAGATCCTAACTTGAAGATCAATCATAACTTGGTAACTTAGAGTTGACAACTTCAAATTCATAACTTGACAACTTCAAGATCCTAACTTGAAGATCTATCATAAATTGATAACTTAGAGTTGACAACTTCAAATTCATAGCTTCACAACTTCAAGATCCTAACTTTAAGATCAATCATAACTTGGTAACTTAGAGTTGACAACTTCAAATTCATAACTTGACAACTTCAAGATCCTAACTTGAAGATCAATCATAACTTGGTAACTTAGAGTTGACAACTTCAAATTCATAACTTGACAATTTCAAGATCCTAACTTGAAGATCAATCATATTTTGTTAACTTAGAGTTGACAACTTCAAATTCATAACTTGACAACTTCAAGATCCTAACTTGAAGATCAATCATATTTTGTTAACTTAGAGTTGACAACTTCAAATTCATAACTTGACAACTTCAAGATCCTAACTTGAAGATCAATCATATTTTGTTAACTTAGAGTTGACAACTTCAAATTCATAACTTGACAACTTCAAGATCCTAACTTGAAGATCAATCATATTTTGTTAACTTAGAGTTGACAACTTCAAATTCATAACTTGACAACTTCAAGATCCTAACTTGAAGATCAATCATATTTTGTTAACTTAGAGTTGACAACTTCAAATTCATAACTTGACAACTTCAAGATCCTAACTTGAAGATCAATCATAACTTGGTAACTTAGAGTTGACAAGTTCAAATTCATAACTTGACAACTTCAAGATCCTAACTTGAAGATCTATCATAAATTGATAACTTAGAGTTGACAACTTCAAATTCATAGCTTCACAACTTCAAGATCCTAACTTTAAGATCAATCAGAACTTTGTAACTTAGAGTTGACAACTTCAAATTCATAACTTGACAACTTCAAGATCCTAACTTGAAGATCAATCATATTTTGTTAACTTAGAGTTGACAACTTCAAATTCATAACTTGACAACTTCAAGATCCTAACTTGAAGATCAATCATATTTTGTTAACTTAGAGTTGACAACTTCAAATTCATAACTTGACAACTTCAAGATCCTAACTTGAAGATCAATCATAACTTGGTAACTTAGAGTTGACAACTTCAAATTCATAACTTGACAACTTCAAGATCCTAACTTGAAGATCTATCATAAATTGATAACTTAGAGTTGACAACTTCAAATTCATAGCTTCACAACTTCAAGATCCTAACTTGAAGATCAATCATATTTTGTTAACTTAGAGTTGACAACTTCAAATTCATAACTTGACAACTTCAAGATCCTAACTTAAAGATCAATCATAACTTGGTAACTTAGAGTTGACAACTTCAAATTCATAACTTGACAACTTCAAGATCCTAACTTGAAGATCAATCATATTTTGTTAACTTAGAGTTGACAACTTCAAATTCATAACTTGAAAACTTCAAGATCCTAACTTGAAGATCAATCATATTTTGTTAACTTAGAGTTGACAACTTCAAATTCATAACTTGACAACTTCAAGATCCTAACTTGAAGATCAATCATATTTTGTTAACTTAGAGTTGACAACTTCAAATTCATAACTTGACAACTTCAAGATCCTAACTTGAAGATCAATCATAACTTGGTAACTTAGAGTTGACAACTTCAAATTCATAACTTGACAACTTCAAGATCCTAACTTGAAGATCAATCATATTTTGTTAACTTAGAGTTGACAACTTCAAATTCATAACTTGACAACTTCAAGATCCTAACTTGAAGATCAATCATATTTTGTTAACTTAGAGTTGACAACTTCAAATTCATAACTTGACAACTTCAAGATCCTAACTTGAAGATCAATCATATTTTGTTAACTTAGAGTTGACAACTTCAAATTCATAACTTGACAACTTCAAGATCCTAACTTGAAGATCAATCATAACTTGGTAACTTAGAGTTGACAACTTCAAATTCATAACTTGACAACTTCAAGATCCTAACTTGAAGATCAATCATAACTTGGTAACTTAGAGTTGACAACTTCAAATTCATAACTTGACAACTTCAAGATCCTAACTTGAAGATCAATCATATTTTGGTAACTTAGAGTTGACAACTTCAAATTCATAACTTGACAACTTCAAGATCCTAACTTGAAGATCAATCATATTTTGTTAACTTAGAGTTGACAACTTCAAATTCATAGCTTCACAACTTCAAGTTTATAACTTGAAGATCAATCATAACTTGGTAACTTAGAGTTGACAACTTCAAATTCATAACTTGACAACTTCAAGATCCTAACTTGAAGATCAATCATATTTTATTAACTTAGAGTTGACAACTTCAAATTCATAACTTGACAACTTCAAGATCCTAACTTGAAGATCAATCATAACTTGGTAACTTAGAGTTGACAACTTGAAATTCATAACTTGACAACTTCAAGATCCTAACTTGAAGATCAATCATATATTGTTAACTTAGAGTTGACAACTTCAAATTCATAACTTGACAACTTCAAGATCCTAACTTGAAGATCAATGAGAACTTGGTAACTTAGAGTTGACAACTTCAAATTCATAGCTTCACAACTTCAAGTTTATAACTTGAAGATCAATAATAACTTGGTAACTTAGAGTTGACAACTTCAAATTCATAGCTTCACAACTTCAAGATCCTAACTTTAAGATCAATCAGAACTTTGTAACTTAGAGTTGACAACTTCAAATTCATAACTTGACAACTTCAAGATCCTAACTTGAAGATCAATCATATTTTGTTAACTTAGAGTTGACAACTTCAAATTCATAACTTGACAACTTCAAGATCCTAACTTGAAGATCAATCATATTTTGGTAGCTTAGAGTTGACAACTTCAAATTCATAACTTGACAACTTCAAGATCCTAACTTGAAGATCAATCATATTTTGTTAACTTAGAGTTGACAACTTCAAATTCATAACTTGACAACTTCAAGATCCTAACTTGAAGATCAATCATATTTTGTTAACTTAGAGTTGACAACTTCAAATTCATAACTTGACAACTTCAAGATCCTAACTTGAAGATCAATCATATTTTGTTACCTTAGAGTTGACAACTTCAAATTCATAACTTGACAACTTCAAGATCCTAACTTGAAGATCAATCATATTTTGTTAACTTAGAGTTGACAACTTCAAATTCATAACTTGACAACTTCAAGATCCTAACTTGAAGATCAATCATATTTTGTTAACTTAGAGTTGACAACTTCAAATTCATAACTTGACAACTTCAAGATCCTAACTTGAAGATCAATCATAACTTGGTAACTTAGAGTTGACAACTTCAAATTCATAACTTGACAACTTCAAGATCCTAACTTGAAGATCTATCATAAATTGATAACTTAGAGTTGACAACTTCAAATTCATAGCTTCACAACTTCAAGATCCTAACTTTAAGATCAATCATAACTTGGTAACTTAGAGTTGACAACTTCAAATTCATAACTTGACAACTTCAAGATCCTAACTTGAAGATCAATCATAACTTGGTAACTTAGAGTTGACAACTTCAAATTCATAACTTGACAACTTCAAGATCCTAACTTGAAGATCAATCATATTTTGTTAACTTAGAGTTGACAACTTCAAATTCATAACTTGACAACTTCAAGATCCTAACTTGAAGATGAATCATATTTTGTTAACTTAGAGTTGACATCTTCAAATTCATAACTTGACAACTTCAAGATCCTAACTTGAAGATCAATCATATTTTGTTAACTTAGAGTTGACAACTTCAAATTCATAACTTGACAACTTCAAGATCCTAACTTGAAGATCAATCATATTTTGTTAACTTAGAGTTGACAACTTCAAATTCATAACTTGACAACTTCAAGATCCTAACTTGAAGATCAATCATATTTTGTTAACTTAGAGTTGACAACTTCAAATTCATAACTTGACAACTTCAAGATCCTAACTTGAAGATCAATCATAACTTGGTAACTTAGAGTTGACAACTTCAAATTCATAACTTGACAACTTCAAGATCCTAACTTGAAGATCTATCATAAATTGATAACTTAGAGTTGACAACTTCAAATTCATAGCTTCACAACTTCAAGATCCTAACTTTAAGATCAATCAGAACTTTGTAACTTAGAGTTGACAACTTCAAATTCATAACTTGACAACTTCAAGATCCTAACTTGAAGATCAATCATATTTTGTTAACTTAGAGTTGACAACTTCAAATTCATAACTTGACAACTTCAAGAACCTAACTTGAAGATCAATCATATTTTGTTAACTTAGAGTTGACAACTTCAAATTCATAACTTGACAACTTCAAGATCCTAACTTGAAGATCAATCATAACTTGGTAACTTAGAGTTGACAACTTCAAATTCATAACTTGACAACTTCAAGATCCTAACTTGAAGATCTATCATAAATTGATAACTTAGAGTTGACAACTTCAAATTCATAGCTTCACAACTTCAAGATCCTAACTTGAAGATCAATCATATTTTGTTAACTTAGAGTTGACAACTTCAAATTCATAACTTGACAACTTCAAGATCCTAACTTGAAGATCAATCATAACTTGGTAACTTAGAGTTGACAACTTCAAATTCATAACTTGACAACTTCAAGATCCTAACTTGAAGATCAATCATATTTTGTTAACTTAGAGTTGACAACTTCAAATTCATAACTTGAAAACTTCAAGATCCTAACTTGAAGATCAATCATATTTTGTTAACTTAGAGTTGACAACTTCAAATTCATAACTTGACAACTTCAAGATCCTAACTTGAAGATCAATCATATTTTGTTAACTTAGAGTTGACAACTTCAAATTCATAACTTGACAACTTCAAGATCCTAACTTGAAGATCAATCATATTTTGTTAACGTAGAGTTGACAACTTCAAATTCATAACTTGACAACTTCAAGATCCTAACTTGAAGATCAATCATATTTTGTTAACTTAGAGTTGACAACTTCAAATTCATAACTTGACAACTTCAAGATCCTAACTTGAAGATCAATCATATTTTGTTAACTTAGAGTTGACAACTTCAAATTCATAACTTGACAACTTCAAGATCCTAACTTGAAGATCAATCATAACTTGGTAACTTAGAGTTGACAACTTCAAATTCATAACTTGACAACTTCAAGATCCTAACTTGAAGATCAATCATAACTTGGTAACTTAGAGTTGACAACTTCAAATTCATAACTTGACAACTTCAAGATCCTAACTTGAAGATCAATCATATTTTGTTAACTTAGAGTTGACAACTTCAAATTCATAGCTTCACAACTTCAAGTTTATAACTTGAAGATCAATAATAACTTGGTAACTTAGAGTTGACAACTTCAAATTCATAACTTGACAACTTCAAGATCCTAACTTGAAGATCAATCATATTTTGTTAACTGAGAGTTGACAACTTCAAATTCATAACTTGACAACTTCAAGATCCTAACTTGAAGATCAATCATATTTTGTTAACTTAGAGTTGACAACTTCAAATTCATAACTTGACAACTTCAAGATCCTAACTTGAAGATCAATCATAACTTGGTAACTTAGAGTTGACAACTTCAAATTCATAACTTGACAACTTCAAGATCCTAACTTGAAGATCAATCATATTTTGTTAACTTAGAGTTGACAACTTCAAATTCATAACTTGACAACTTCAAGATCCTAACTTGAAAATCAATCATATTTTGTTAACTTAAAGTTGACAACTTCAAATTCATAACTTGACAACTTCAAGATCCTAACTTGAAGATCAATCATATTTTGTTAACTTAGAGTTGACAACTTCAAATTCATAACTTGACAACTTCAAGTTCCTAACTTGAAGATCAATCATATTTTGTTAACTTAGAGTTGACAACTTCAAATTCATAACTTGACAACTTCAAGATCCTAACTTGAAGATCAATCATATTTTGTTAACTTAGAGTTGACAACTTCAAATTCATAACTTGACAACTTCAAGATCCTAACTTGAAGATCAATCATATTTTGTTAACTTAGAGTTGACAACTTCAAATTCATAACTTGACAACTTCAAGATCCTAACTTGAAGATCAATCATAACTTGGTAACTTAGAGTTGACAACTTCAAATTCATAACTTGACAACTTCAAGATCCTAACTTGAAGATCAATCATATTTTGTTAACTTAGAGTTGACAACTTCAAATTCATAACTTGACAACTTCAAGATCCTAACTTGAAGATCAATCATATTTTGGTAACTTAGATTTGACAACTTCAAATTCATAACTTGACAACTTCAAGATCCTAACTTGAAGATCAATCATATTTTGTTAACTTAGAGTTGACAACTTCAAATTCATAACTTGACAACTTCAAGATTATAACTTGAAGATCAATCATATTTTGTTAACTTAGAGTTGACAACTTCAAATTCATAACTTGACAACTTCAAGATCCTAACTTGAAGATCAATCATATTTTGTTAACTTAGAGTTGACAACTTCAAATTCATAACTTGACAACTTCAAGATCCTAACTTGAAGATCAATCATAACTTGGTAACTTAGAGTTGACAACTTCAAATTCATAACTTGACAACTTCAAGATCCTAACTTGAAGATCAATCATATTTTGTTAACTTAGAGTTGACAACTTCAAATTCATAACTTGACAACTTCAAGATCCTAACTTGAAGATCAATCATATTTTGTTAACTTAGAGTTGACAACTTCAAATTCATAACTTGACAACTTCAAGATCCTAACTTGAAGATCAATCATATTTTGTTAACTTAGAGTTGACAACTTCAAATGCATAACTTGACAACTTCAAGATCCTAACTTGAAGATCAATCATAACTTGGTAACTTAGAGTTGACAACTTCAAATTCATAACTTGACAACTTCAAGATCCTAACTTGAAGATCAATCATAACTTGGTAACTTAGAGTTGACAACTTCAAATTCATAACTTGACAACTTCAAGATCCTAACTTGAAGATCAATCATATTTTGGTAACTTAGAGTTGACAACTTCAAATTCATAACTTGACAACTTCAAGATCCTAACTTGAAGATCAATCATATTTTGTTAACTTAGAGTTGACAACTTCAAATTCATAGCTTCACAACTTCAAGTTTATAACTTGAAGATCAATCATAACTTGGTAACTTAGAGTTGACAACTTCAAATTCATAACTTGACAACTTCAAGATCCTAACTTGAAGATCAATCATATTTTGTTAACTTAGAGTTGACAACTTCAAATTCATAACTTGACAACTTCAAGATCCTAACTTGAAGATCAATCATATTTTGGTAACTTAGAGTTGACAACTTCAAATTCATAACTTGACAACTTCAAGATCCTAACTTGAAGATCAATCATAACTTGGTAACTTAGAGTTGACAACTTGAAATTCATAACTTGACAACCTCAAGATCCTAACTTGAAGATCAATCATATTTTGTTAACTTAGAGTTGACAACTTCAAATTCATAACTTGACAACTTCAAGATCCTAACTTGAAGATCAATGAGAACTTGGTAACTTAGAGTTGACAACTTCAAATTCATAGCTTCACAACTTCAAGTTTATAACTTGAAGATCAATAATAACTTGGTAACTTAGAGTTGACAACTTCAAATTCATAGCTTCACAACTTCAAGATCCTAACTTTAAGATCAATCAGAACTTTGTAACTTAGAGTTGACAACTTCAAATTCATAACTTGACAACTTCAAGATCCTAACTTGAAGATCAATCATATTTTGTTAACTTAGAGTTGACAACTTCAAATTCATAACTTGACAACTTCAAGATCCTAACTTGAAGATCAATCATATTTTGGTAACTTAGAGTTGACAACTTCAAATTCATAACTTGACAACTTCAAGATCCTAACTTGAAGATCAATCATATTTTGTTAACTTAGAGTTGACAACTTCAAATTCATAACTTGACAACTTCAAGATCCTAACTTGAAGATCAATCATATTTTGTTAACTTAGAGTTGACAACTTCAAATTCATAACTTGACAACTTCAAGATCCTAACTTGAAGATCAATCATATTTTGTTAACTTAGAGTTGACAACTTCAAATTCATAACTTGACAACTTCAAGATCCTAACTTGAAGATCAATCATATTTTGTTAACTTAGAGTTGACAACTTCAAATTCATAACTTGACAACTTCAAGATCCTAACTTGAAGATCAATCATATTTTGTTAACTTAGAGTTGACAACTTCAAATTCATAACTTGACAACTTCAAATTCATAACTTGACAACTTCAAGATCCTAACTTGAAGATCAATCATAACTTGGTAACTTAGAGTTGACAACTTCAAATTCATAACTTGACAACTTCAAGATCCTAACTTGAAGATCTATCATAAATTGATAACTTAGAGTTGACAACTACAAATTCATAGCTTCACAACTTCAAGATCCTAACTTTAAGATCAATCATAACTTGGTAACTTAGAGTTGACAACTTCAAATTCATAACTTGACAACTTATAGATCCTAACTTGAAGATCAATCATAACTTGGTAACTTAGAGTTGACAACTTCAAATTCATAACTTGACAACTTCAAGATCCTAACTTGAAGATCAATCATATTTTGTTAACTTAGAGTTGACAACTTCAAATTCATAACTTGACAACTTCAAGATCCTAACTTGAAGATCAATCATATTTTGTTAACTTAGAGTTGACAACTTCAAATTCATAACTTGACAACTTCAAGATCCTAACTTGAAGATCAATCATATTTTGTTAACTTAGAGTTGACAACTTCAAATTCATAACTTGACAACTTCAAGATCCTAACTTGAAGATCAATCATATTTTGTTAACTTAGAGTTGACAACTTCAAATTCATAACTTGACAACTTCAAGATCCTAACTTGAAGATCAATCATATTTTGTTAACTTAGAGTTGACAACTTCAAATTCATAACTTGACAACTTCAAGATCCTAACTTGAAGATCAATCATAACTTGGTAACTTAGAGTTGACAACTTCAAATTCATAACTTGACAACTTCAAGATCCTAACTTGAAGATCTATCATAAATTGATAACTTAGAGTTGACAACTTCAAATTCATAGCTTCACAACTTCAAGATCCTAACTTTAAGATCAATCAGAACTTTGTAACTTAGAGTTGACAACTTCAAATTCAAACTTGACAACTTCAAGATCCTAACTTGAAGATCAATCATATTTTGTTAACTTAGAGTTGACAACTTCAAATTCATAACTTGACAACTTCAAGATCCTAACTTGAAGATCAATCATATTTTGTTAACTTAGAGTTGACAACTTCAAATTCATAACTTGACAACTTCAAGATCCTAACTTGAAGATCAATCATAACTTGGTAACTTAGAGTTGACAACTTCAAATTCATAACTTGACAACTTCAAGATCCTAACTTGAAGATCAATCATATTTTGTTAACTTAGAGTTGACAACTTCAAATTCATAACTTGACAACTTCAAGATCCTAACTTGAAGATCAATCATATTTTGTTAACTTAGAGTTGACAACTTCAAATTCATAACTTGACAACTTCAAGATCCTAACTTGAAGATCAATCATAACTTGGTAACTTAGAGTTGACAACTTCAAATTCATAACTTGACAACTTCTAGATCCTAACTTGAAGATCAATCATAACTTGGTAACTTAGAGTTGACAACTTCAAATTCATAACTTGACAACTTCAAGATCCTAACTTGAAGATCAATCATATTTTGTTAACTTAGAGTTGACAACTTCAAATTCATAACTTGACAACTTCAAGATCCTAACTTGAAGATCAATCATAACTTGGTAACTTAGAGTTGACAACTTCAAATTCATAACTTGACAACTTCAAGATCCTAACTTGAAGATCAATCATATTTTGTTAACTTAGAGTTGACAACTTCAAATTCATAACTTGACAACTTCAAGATCCTAACTTGAAGATCAATCATATTTTGGTAACTTAGAGTTGACAACTTCAAATTCATAACTTGACAACTTCAAGATCCTAACTTGAAGATCAATCATAACTTGGTAACTTAGAGTTGACAACTTCAAATTCATAACTTGACAACTTCAAGATCCTAACTTGAAGATCAATCATATTTTGGTAACTTAGAGTTGACAACTTCAAATTCATAACTTGACAACTTCAAGATCCTAACTTGAAGATCAATCATAACTTGGTAACTTAGAGTTGACAACTTCAAATTCATAACTTGACAACTTCAAGATCCTAACTTGAAGATCAATCATATTTTGTTAACTTAGAGTTGACAACTTCAAATTCATAACTTGACAACTTCAAGATCCTAACTTGAAGATCAATCATAACTTGGTAACTTAGAGTTGACAACTTCAAATTCATAACTTGACAACTTCAAGATCCTAACTTGAAGATCAATCATAACTTGGTAACTTAGAGTTGACAACTTCAAATTCAAAACTTGACAACTTCAAGATCCTAACTTGAAGATCAATCATATTTTGTTAACTTAGAGTTGACAACTTCAAATTCATAACTTGACAACTTCAAGATCCTAACTTGAAGATCAATCATATTTTGTTAACTTAGAGTTGACAACTTCAAATTCATAACTTGACAACTTCAAGATCCTAACTTGAAGATCAATCATAACTTGGTAACTTAGAGTTGACAACTTCAAATTCATAACTTGACAACTTCAAGATCCTAACTTGAAGATCAATCATATTTTGTTAACTTAGAGTTGACAACTTCAAATTCATAACTTGACAACTTCAAGATCCTAACTTGAAGATCAATCATATTTTGTTAACTTAGAGTTGACAACTTCAAATTCATAACTTGACAACTTCAAGATCCTAACTTGAAGATCAATCATATTTTGTTAACTTAGAGTTGACAACTTCAAATTCATAACTTGACAACTTCAAGATCCTAACTTGAAGATCAATCATAACTAGGTAACTTAGAGTTGACAACTTCAAATTCATAACTTGACAACTTCAAGATCCTAACTTGAAGATCAATCATAACTTGGTAACTTAGAGTTGACAACTTCAAATTCATAACTTGACAACTTCAAGATCCTAACTTGAAGATCAATCATATTTTGTTAACTCAGAGTTGACAACTTCAAATTCATAACTTGACAACTTCAAGATCCTAACTTGAAGATCAATCATATTTTGTTAACTTGTAGTTGACAACTTCAAATTCATAACTTGACAACTTCAAGATCCTAACTTGAAGATCAATCATAACTTGGTAACTTAGAGTTGACAACTTCAAATTCATAACTTGACAACTTCAAGATCCTAACTTGAAGATCAATCATATTTTGTTAACTTAGAGTTGACAACTTCAAATTCATAACTTGACAACTTCAAGATCCTAACTTGAAGATCAATCATATTTTGTTAACTTAGAGTTGACAACTTCAAATTCATAACTTGACAACTTCAAGATCCTAACTTGAAGATCAATCATATTTTGTTAACTTAGAGTTGACAACTTCAAATTCATAACTTGACAACTTCAAGATCCTAACTTGAAGATCTATCATAAATTGATAACTTAGAGTTGACAACTTCAAATTCATAGCTTCACAACTTCAAGATCCTAACTTTAAGATCAATCAGAACTTGGTAACTTAGAGTTGACAACTTCAAATTCATAACTTGACAACTTCAAGAACCTAACTTGAAGATCAATCATATTTTGTTAACTTAGAGTTGACAACTTCAAATTCATAACTTGACAACTTCAAGATCCTAACTTGAAGATCAATCATATTTTGTTAACTTAGAGTTGACAACTTCAAATTCATAACTTTGCAACTTCAAGATCCTAACTTGAAGATCAATCATAACTTGGTAACTTAGAGTTGACAACTTCAAATTCATAACTTGACAACTTCAAGATCCTAACTTGAAGATCAATCATATTTTGTTAACTTAGAGTTGACAACTTCAAATTCAAAACTTGACAACTTCAAGATCCTAACTTGAAGATCAATCATATTTTGTTAACTTAGAGTTGACAACTTCAAATTCAAAACTTGACAACTTCAAGATCCTAACTTGAAGATCAATCATATTTTGTTAACTTAGAGTTGACAACTTCAAATTCAAAACTTGACAACTTCAAGATCCTAACTTGAAGATCAATCAAATTTTGTTAACTTAGAGTTGACAACTTCAAATTCATAACTTGACAACTTCAAGATCCTAACTTGAAGATCAATAATATTTTGGTAACTTAGAGTTGACAACTTCAAATTCATAACTTGACAACTTCAAGATCCTAACTTGAAGATCAATCATAACTTGGTAACTTAGAGTTGACAACTTCAAATTCATAACTTGACAACTTCAAGATCCTAACTTGAAGATCAATCATAACTTGGTAACTTAGAGTTGACAACTTCAAATTCATAACTTGACAACTTCAAGATCCTAACTTGAAGATCAATCATATTTTGTTAACTTAGAGTTGACAACTTCAAATTCATAACTTGACAACTTCAAGATCCTAACTTGAAGATCAATCATAACTTGGTAACTTAGAGTTGACAACTTCAAATTCATAACTTGACAACTTCAAGATCCTAACTTGAAGATCAATCATATTTTGTTAACTTAGAGTTGACAACTTCAAATTCATAACTTGACAACTTCAAGATCCTAACTTGAAGATCAATCATAACTTGGTAACTTAGAGTTGACAACTTCAAATTCATAACTTGACAACTTCAAGATCCTAACTTGAAGATCAATCATAACTTGGTAACTTAAAGTTGACAACTTCAAATTCAAAACTTGACAACTTCAAGATCCTAACTTGAAGATCAATCATATTTTGTTAACTTAGAGTTGACAACTTCAAATTCATAACTTGACAACTTCAAGATCCTAACTTGAAGATCAATCATAACTTGGTAACTTAGAGTTGACAACTTCAAATTCATAACTTGACAACTTCAAGATCCTAACTTGAAGATCAATCATAACTTGGTAACTTAGAGTTGACAACTTCAAATTCAAAACTTGACAACTTCAAGATCCTAACTTGAAGATCAATCATATTTTGTTAACTTAGAGTTGACAACTTCAAATTCATAACTTGACAACTTCAAGATCCTAACTTGAAGATCAATCATATTTTGTTAACTTAGAGTTGACAACTTCAAATTCATAACTTGACAACTTCAAGATCCTAACTTGAAGATCAATCATAACTTGGTAACTTAGAGTTGACAACTTCAAATTCATAACTTGACAACTTCAAGATCCTAACTTGAAGATCAATGATAACTTGGTAACTTAGAGTTGACAACTTCAAATTCAAAACTTGACAACTTCAAGATCCTAACTTGAAGATCAATCATAACTTGGTAACTTAGAGTTGACAACTTCAAATTCATAACTTGACAACTTCAAGATCCTAACTTGAAGATCAATCATATTTTGTTAACTTAGAGTTGACAACTTCAAATTCATAACTTGACAACTTCAAGATCCTA
Source organism: Podabrus alpinus (assembly GCA_932274525.1). Classification (NCBI taxonomy): domain Eukaryota; kingdom Metazoa; phylum Arthropoda; class Insecta; order Coleoptera; family Cantharidae; genus Podabrus; species Podabrus alpinus. The sequence goes on along the minus strand of CAKNZV010000011.1, from coordinate 61,448 downwards.
ACTTGAAGATCAATCATATTTTGTTAACTTAGAGTTGACAACTTCAAATTCATAACTTGACAACTTCAAGATCCTAACTTGAAGATCAATCATAACTTGGTAACTTAGAGTTGACAGCTTCAAATTCATAACTTGACAACTTCAAGATCCTAACTTGAAGATCAATCATAACTTGGTAACTTAGAGTTGACAACTTCAAATTCAAAACTTGACAACTTCAAGATCCTAACTTGAAGATCTATCATATTTTGTTAACTTAGAGTTGACAACTTCAAATTCATAACTTGACAACTTCAAGATCCTAACTTGAAGATCAATCATAACTTGGTAACTTAGAGTTGACAACTTCAAATTCATAACTTGACAACTTCAAGATCCTAACTTGAAGATCAATCATATTTTGTTAACTTAGAGTTGACAACTTCAAATTCATAACTTGACAACTTCAAGATCCTAACTTGAAGATCAATCATAACTTGGTAACTTAGAGTTGACAACTTCAAATTCATAACTTGACAACTTCAAGATCCTAACTTGAAGATCAATCATATTTTGTTAACTTAGAGTTGACAACTTCAAATTCATAACTTGACAACTTCAAGATCCTAACTTGAAGATCAATCATAACTTGGTAACTTAGAGTTGACAACTTCAAATTCATAACTTGACAACTTCAATATCCTAACTTGAAGATCAATCATAACTTGGTAACTTAGAGTTGACAACTTCAAATTCATAACTTGACAACTTCAAGATCCTAACTTGAAGATCAATCATAACTTGGTAACTTAGAGTTGACAACTTCAAATTCATAACTTGACAACTTCAAGATCCTAACTTGAAGATCAATCATATTTTGTTAACTTAGAGTTGACAACTTCAAATTCATAACTTGACAACTTCAAGATCCTAACTTGAAGATCAATCATATTTTGTTAACTTAGAGTTGACAACTTCAAATTCATAACTTGACAACTTCAAGATCCTAACTTGAAGATCAATCATAACTTGGTAACTTAGAGTTGACAACTTCAAATTCAAAACTTGACAACTTCAAGATCCTAACTTGAAGATCAATCATATTTTGTTAACTTAGAGTTGACAACTTCAAATTCATAACTTGACAACTTCAAGATCCTAACTTGAAGATCAATCATATTTTGTTAACTTAGAGTTGACAACTTCAAATTCATAACTTGACAACTTCAAGATCCTAACTTGAAGATCAATCATATTTTGTTAACTTAGAGTTGACAACTTCAAATTCATAACTTGACAACTTCAAGATCCTAACTTGAAGATCAATCATATTTTGTTAACTTAGAGTTGACAACTTCAAATTCATAACTTTGCAACTTCAAGATCCTAACTTGAAGATCAATCATAACTTGGTAACTTAGAGTTGACAACTTCAAATTCATAACTTGACAACTTCAAGATCCTAACTTGAAGATCAATCATATTTTGTTAACTTAGAGTTGACAACTTCAAATTCAAAACTTGACAACTTCAAGATCCTAACTTGAAGATCAATCATATTTTGTTAACTTAGAGTTGACAACTTCAAATTCAAAACTTGACAACTTCAAGATCCTAACTTGAAGATCAATCATATTTTGTTAACTTAGAGTTGACAACTTCAAATTCAAAACTTGACAACTTCAAGATCCTAACTTGAAGATCAATCATATTTTGTTAACTTAGAGTTGACAACTTCAAATTCATAACTTGACAACTTCAAGATCCTAACTTGAAGATCAATAATATTTTGGTAACTTAGAGTTGACAACTTCAAATTCATAACTTGACAACTTCAAGATCCTAACTTGAAGATCAATCATAACTTGGTAACTTAGAGTTGACAACTTCAAATTCATAACTTGACAACTTCAAGATCCTAACTTGAAGATCAATCATAACTTGGTAACTTAGAGTTGACAACTTCAAATTCATAACTTGACAACTTCAAGATCCTAACTTGAAGATCAATCATATTTTGTTAACTTAGAGTTGACAACTTCAAATTCATAACTTGACAACTTCAAGATCCTAACTTGAAGATCAATCATAACTTGGTAACTTAGAGTTGACAACTTCAAATTCATAACTTGACAACTTCAAGATCCTAACTTGAAGATCAATCATATTTTGTTAACTTAGAGTTGACAACTTCAAATTCATAACTTGACAACTTCAAGATCCTAACTTGAAGATCAATCATATTTTGGTAACTTAGAGTTGACAACTTCAAATTCATAACTTGACAACTTCAAGATCCTAACTTGAAGATCAATCATAACTTGGTAACTTAGAGTTGACAACTTCAAATTCATAACTTGACAACTTCAAGATCCTAACTTGAAGATCAATCATATTTTGTTAACTTAGAGTTGACAACTTCAAATTCATAACTTGACAACTTCAAGATCCTAACTTGAAGATCAATCATAACTTGGTAACTTAGAGTTGACAACTTCAAATTCATAACTTGACAACTTCAAGATCCTAACTTGAAGACCAATCATAACTTGGTAACTTAGAGTTGACAACTTCAAATTCAAAACTTGACAACTTCAAGATCCTAACTTGAAGATCAATCATATTTTGTTAACTTAGAGTTGACAACTTCAAATTCATAACTTGACAACTTCAAGATCCTAACTTGAAGATCAATCATATTTTGTTAACTTAGAGTTGACAACTTCAAATTCATAACTTGACAACTTCAAGATCCTAACTTGAAGATCAATCATAACTTGGTAACTTAGAGTTGACAACTTCAAATTCATAACTTGACAACTTCAAGATCCTAACTTGAAGATCAATCATATTTTGTTAACTTAGAGTTGACAACTTCAAATTCATAACTTGACAACTTCAAGATCCTAACTTGAAGATCAATCATATTTTGTTAACTTAGAGTTGACAACTTCAAATTCATAACTTGACAACTTCAAGATCCTAACTTGAAGATCAATCATATTTTGTTAACTTAGAGTTGACAACTTCAAATTCATAACTTGACAACTTCAAGATCCTAACTTGAAGATCAATCATAACTTGGTAACTTAGAGTTGACAACTTCAAATTCATAACTTGACAACTTCAAGATCCTAACTTGAAGATCAATCATAACTTGGTAACTTAGAGTTGACAACTTCAAATTCATAACTTGACAACTTCAAGATCCTAACTTGAAGATCAATCATATTTTGTTAACTTAGAGTTGACAACTTCAAATTCATAACTTGACAACTTCAAGATCCTAACTTGAAGATCAATCATATTTTGTTAACTTGTAGTTGACAACTTCAAATTCATAACTTGACAACTTCAAGATCCTAACTTGAAGATCAATCATAACTTGGTAACTTAGAGTTGACAACTTCAAATTCATAACTTGACAACTTCAAGATCCTAACTTGAAGATCAATCATATTTTGTTAACTTAGAGTTGACAACTTCAAATTCATAACTTGACAACTTCAAGATCCTAACTTGAAGATCAATCATATTTTGTTAACTTAGAGTTGACAACTTCAAATTCATAACTTGACAACTTCAAGATCCTAACTTGAAGATCAATCATATTTTGTTAACTTAGAGTTGACAACTTCAAATTCATAACTTGACAACTTCAAGATCCTAACTTGAAGATCTATCATAAATTGATAACTTAGAGTTGACAACTTCAAATTCATAGCTTCACAACTTCAAGATCCTAACTTTAAGATCAATCAGAACTTGGTAACTTAGAGTTGACAACTTCAAATTCATAACTTGACAACTTCAAGATCCTAACTTGAAGATCAATCATATTTTGTTAACTTAGAGTTGACAACTTCAAATTCATAACTTGACAACTTCAAGATCCTAACTTGAAGATCAATCATATTTTGTTAACTTAGAGTTGACAACTTCAAATTCATAACTTTGCAACTTCAAGATCCTAACTTGAAGATCAATCATAACTTGGTAACTTAGAGTTGACAACTTCAAATTCATAACTTGACAACTTCAAGATCCTAACTTGAAGATCAATCATATTTTGTTAACTTAGAGTTGACAACTTCAAATTCAAAACTTGACAACTTCAAGATCCTAACTTGAAGATCAATCATATTTTGTTAACTTAGAGTTGACAACTTCAAATTCAAAACTTGACAACTTCAAGATCCTAACTTGAAGATCAATCATATTTTGTTAACTTAGAGTTGACAACTTCAAATTCAAAACTTGACAACTTCAAGATCCTAACTTGAAGATCAATCATATTTTGTTAACTTAGAGTTGACAACTTCAAATTCATAACTTGACAACTTCAAGATCCTAACTTGAAGATCAATAATATTTTGGTAACTTAGAGTTGACAACTTCAAATTCATAACTTGACAACTTCAAGATCCTAACTTGAAGATCAATCATAACTTGGTAACTTAGAGTTGACAACTTCAAATTCATAACTTGACAACTTCAAGATCCTAACTTGAAGATCAATCATAACTTGGTAACTTAGAGTTGACAACTTCAAATTCATAACTTGACAACTTCAAGATCCTAACTTGAAGATCAATCATAACTTGGTAACTTAGAGTTGACAACTTCAAATTCATAACTTGACAACTTCAAGATCCTAACTTGAAGATCAATCATATTTTGTTAACTTAGAGTTGACAACTTCAAATTCATAACTTGACAACTTCAAGATCCTAACTTGAAGATCAATCATAACTTGGTAACTTAGAGTTGACAACTTCAAATTCATAACTTGACAACTTCAAGATCCTAACTTGAAGATCAATCATATTTTGTTAACTTAGAGTTGACAACTTCAAATTCATAACTTGACAACTTCAAGATCCTAACTTGAAGATCAATCATATTTTGGTAACTTAGAGTTGACAACTTCAAATTCATAACTTGACAACTTCAAGATCCTAACTTGAAGATCAATCATAACTTGGTAACTTAGAGTTGACAACTTCAAATTCATAACTTGACAACTTCAAGATCCTAACTTGAAGATCAATCATATTTTGTTAACTTAGAGTTGACAACTTCAAATTCATAACTTGACAACTTCAAGATCCTAACTTGAAGATCAATCATAACTTGGTAACTTAGAGTTGACAACTTCAAATTCATAACTTGACAACTTCAAGATCCTAACTTGAAGACCAATCATAACTTGGTAACTTAGAGTTGACAACTTCAAATTCAAAACTTGACAACTTCAAGATCCTAACTTGAAGATCAATCATATTTTGTTAACTTAGAGTTGACAACTTCAAATTCATAACTTGACAACTTCAAGATCCTAACTTGAAGATCAATCATATTTTGTTAACTTAGAGTTGACAACTTCAAATTCATAACTTGACAACTTCAAGATCCTAACTTGAAGATCAATCATAACTTGGTAACTTAGAGTTGACAACTTCAAATTCATAACTTGACAACTTCAAGATCCTAACTTGAAGATCAATCATATTTTGTTAACTTAGAGTTGACAACTTCAAATTCATAACTTGACAACTTCAAGATCCTAACTTGAAGATCAATCATATTTTGTTAACTTAGAGTTGACAACTTCAAATTCATAACTTGACAACTTCAAGATCCTAACTTGAAGATCAATCATATTTTGTTAACTTAGAGTTGACAACTTCAAATTCATAACTTGACAACTTCAAGATCCTAACTTGAAGATCAATCATAACTTGGTAACTTAGAGTTGACAACTTCAAATTCATAACTTGACAACTTCAAGATCCTAACTTGAAGATCAATCATAACTTGGTAACTTAGAGTTGACAACTTCAAATTCATAACTTGACAACTTCAAGATCCTAACTTGAAGATCAATCATATTTTGTTAACTTAGAGTTGACAACTTCAAATTCATAACTTGACAACTTCAAGATCCTAACTTGAAGATCAATCATATTTTGTTAACTTGTAGTTGACAACTTCAAATTCATAACTTGACAACTTCAAGATCCTAACTTGAAGATCAATCATAACTTGGTAACTTAGAGTTGACAACTTCAAATTCATAACTTGACAACTTCAAGATCCTAACTTGAAGATCAATCATATTTTGTTAACTTAGAGTTGACAACTTCAAATTCATAACTTGACAACTTCAAGATCCTAACTTGAAGATCAATCATATTTTGTTAACTTAGAGTTGACAACTTCAAATTCATAACTTGACAACTTCAAGATCCTAACTTGAAGATCAATCATATTTTGTTAACTTAGAGTTGACAACTTCAAATTCATAACTTGACAACTTCAAGATCCTAACTTGAAGATCTATCATAAATTGATAACTTAGAGTTGACAACTTCAAATTCATAGCTTCACAACTTCAAGATCCTAACTTTAAGATCAATCAGAACTTGGTAACTTAGAGTTGACAACTTCAAATTCATAACTTGACAACTTCAAGATCCTAACTTGAAGATCAATCATATTTTGTTAACTTAGAGTTGACAACTTCAAATTCATAACTTGACAACTTCAAGATCCTAACTTGAAGATCAATCATATTTTGTTAACTTAGAGTTGACAACTTCAAATTCATAACTTTGCAACTTCAAGATCCTAACTTGAAGATCAATCATAACTTGGTAACTTAGAGTTGACAACTTCAAATTCATAACTTGACAACTTCAAGATCCTAACTTGAAGATCAATCATATTTTGTTAACTTAGAGTTGACAACTTCAAATTCAAAACTTGACAACTTCAAGATCCTAACTTGAAGATCAATCATATTTTGTTAACTTAGAGTTGACAACTTCAAATTCAAAACTTGACAACTTCAAGATCCTAACTTGAAGATCAATCATATTTTGTTAACTTAGAGTTGACAACTTCAAATTCAAAACTTGACAACTTCAAGATCCTAACTTGAAGATCAATCATATTTTGTTAACTTAGAGTTGACAACTTCAAATTCATAACTTGACAACTTCAAGATCCTAACTTGAAGATCAATAATATTTTGGTAACTTAGAGTTGACAACTTCAAATTCATAACTTGACAACTTCAAGATCCTAACTTGAAGATCAATCATAACTTGGTAACTTAGAGTTGACAACTTCAAATTCATAACTTGACAACTTCAAGATCCTAACTTGAAGATCAATCATAACTTGGTAACTTAGAGTTGACAACTTCAAATTCATAACTTGACAACTTCAAGATCCTAACTTGAAGATCAATCATATTTTGTTAACTTAGAGTTGACAACTTCAAATTCATAACTTGACAACTTCAAGATCCTAACTTGAAGATCAATCATAACTTGGTAACTTAGAGTTGACAACTTCAAATTCATAACTTGACAACTTCAAGATCCTAACTTGAAGATCAATCATAACTTGGTAACTTAGAGTTGACAACTTCAAATTCATAACTTGACAACTTCAAGATCCTAACTTGAAGATCAATCATATTTTGTTAACTTAGAGTTGACAACTTCAAATTCATAACTTGACAACTTCAAGATCCTAACTTGAAGATCAATCATATTTTGTTAACTTAGATTTGACAACTTCAAATTCATAACTTGACAACTTCAAGATCCTAACTTGAAGATCAATCATATTTTGTTAACTTAGAGTTGACAACTTCAAATTCATAACTTGACAACTTCAAGATCCTAACTTGAAGATCTATCATAAATTGATAACTTAGAGTTGACAACTTCAAATTCATAGCTTCACAACTTCAAGATCCTAACTTTAAGATCAATCAGAACTTGGTAACTTAGAGTTGACAACTTCAAATTCATAACTTGACAACTTCAAGATCCTAACTTGAAGATCAATCATATTTTGTTAACTTAGAGTTGACAACTTCAAATTCATAACTTGACAACTTCAAGATCCTAACTTGAAGATCAATCATATTTTGTTAACTTAGAGTTGACAACTTCAAATTCATAACTTGACAACTTCAAGATCCTAACTTGAAGATCAATCATATTTTGTTAACTTAGAGTTGACAACTTCAAATTCATAACTTGACAACTTCAAGATCCTAACTTGAAGATCAATCATAACTTGGTAACTTAGAGTTGACAGCTTCAAATTCATAACTTGACAACTTCAAGATCCTAACTTGAAGATCAATCATAACTTGGTAACTTAGAGTTGACAACTTCAAATTCAAAACTTGACAACTTCAAGATCCTAACTTGAAGATCTATCATATTTTGTTAACTTAGAGTTGACAACTTCAAATTCATAACTTGACAACTTCAAGATCCTAACTTGAAGATCAATCATAACTTGGTAACTTAGAGTTGACAACTTCAAATTCATAACTTGACAACTTCAAGATCCTAACTTGAAGATCAATCATATTTTGTTAACTTAGAGTTGACAACTTCAAATTCATAACTTGACAACTTCAAGATCCTAACTTGAAGATCAATCATAACTTGGTAACTTAGAGTTGACAACTTCAAATTCATAACTTGACAACTTCAAGATCCTAACTTGAAGATCAATCATATTTTGTTAACTTAGAGTTGACAACTTCAAATTCATAACTTGACAACTTCAAGATCCTAACTTAAAGATCAATCATAACTTGGTAACTTAGAGTTGACAACTTCAAATTCATAACTTGACAACTTCAATATCCTAACTTGAAGATCAATCATAACTTGGTAACTTAGAGTTGACAACTTCAAATTCATAACTTGACAACTTCAAGATCCTAACTTGAAGATCAATCATAACTTGGTAACTTAGAGTTGACAACTTCAAATTCATAACTTGACAACTTCAAGATCCTAACTTGAAGATCAATCATATTTTGTTAACTTAGAGTTGACAACTTCAAATTCATAACTTGACAACTTCAAGATCCTAACTTGAAGATCAATCATATTTTGTTAACTTAGAGTTGACAACTTCAAATTCATAACTTGACAACTTCAAGATCCTAACTTGAAGATCAATCATAACTTGGTAACTTAGAGTTGACAACTTCAAATTCAAAACTTGACAACTTCAAGATCCTAACTTGAAGATCAATCATATTTTGTTAACTTAGAGTTGACAACTTCAAATTCATAACTTGACAACTTCAAGATCCTAACTTGAAGATCAATCATATTTTGTTAACTTAGAGTTGACAACTTCAAATTCATAACTTGACAACTTCAAGATCCTAACTTGAAGATCAATCATATTTTGTTAACTTAGAGTTGACAACTTCAAATTCATAACTTGACAACTTCAAGATCCTAACTTGAAGATCAATCATATTTTGTTAACTTAGAGTTGACAACTTCAAATTCATAACTTTGCAACTTCAAGATCCTAACTTGAAGATCAATCATAACTTGGTAACTTAGAGTTGACAACTTCAAATTCATAACTTGACAACTTCAAGATCCTAACTTGAAGATCAATCATATTTTGTTAACTTAGAGTTGACAACTTCAAATTCAAAACTTGACAACTTCAAGATCCTAACTTGAAGATCAATCATATTTTGTTAACTTAGAGTTGACAACTTCAAATTCAAAACTTGACAACTTCAAGATCCTAACTTGAAGATCAATCATATTTTGTTAACTTAGAGTTGACAACTTCAAATTCAAAACTTGACAACTTCAAGATCCTAACTTGAAGATCAATCATATTTTGTTAACTTAGAGTTGACAACTTCAAATTCATAACTTGACAACTTCAAGATCCTAACTTGAAGATCAATAATATTTTGGTAACTTAGAGTTGACAACTTCAAATTCATAACTTGACAACTTCAAGATCCTAACTTGAAGATCAATCATAACTTGGTAACTTAGAGTTGACAACTTCAAATTCATAACTTGACAACTTCAAGATCCTAACTTGAAGATCAATCATAACTTGGTAACTTAGAGTTGACAACTTCAAATTCATAACTTGACAACTTCAAGATCCTAACTTGAAGATCAATCATAACTTGGTAACTTAGAGTTGACAACTTCAAATTCATAACTTGACAACTTCAAGATCCTAACTTGAAGATCAATCATATTTTGTTAACTTAGAGTTGACAACTTCAAATTCAAAACTTGACAACTTCAAGATCCTAACTTGAAGATCAATCATATTTTGTTAACTTAGAGTTGACAACTTCAAATTCAAAACTTGACAACTTCAAGATCCTAACTTAAAGATCAATCATAACTTGGTAACTTAGAGTTGACAACTTCAAATTCATAACTTGACAACTTCAAGATCCTAACTTGAAGATCAATCATATTTTGTTAACTTAGAGTTGACAACTTCAAATTCATAACTTGAAAACTTCAAGATCCTAACTTGAAGATCAATCATATTTTGTTAACTTAGAGTTGACAACTTCAAATTCATAACTTGACAACTTCAAGATCCTAACTTGAAGATCAATCATATTTTGTTAACTTAGAGTTGACAACTTCAAATTCATAACTTGACAACTTCAAGATCCTAACTTGAAGATCAATCATATTTTGTTAACTTAGAGTTGACAACTTCAAATTCATAACTTGACAACTTCAAGATCCTAACTTGAAGATCAATCATATTTTGTTAACTTAGAGTTGACAACTTCAAATTCATAACTTGACAACTTCAAGATCCTAACTTGAAGATCAATCATAACTTGGTAACTTAGAGTTGACAACTTCAAATTCATAACTTGACAACTTCAAGATCCTAACTTGAAGATCAATCATATTTTGTTAACTTAGAGTTGACAACTTCAAATTCATAACTTGACAACTTCAAGATCCTAACTTGAAGATCAATCATATTTTGGTAACTTAGAGTTGACAACTTCAAATTCATAACTTGACAACTTCAAGATCCTAACTTGAAGATCAATCATAACTTGGTAACTTAGAGTTGACAACTTCAAATTCATAACTTGACAACTTCAAGATCCTAACTTGAAGATCAATCATATTTTGTTAACTTAGAGTTGACAACTTCAAATTCATAACTTGACAACTTCAAGATCCTAACTTGAAGATCAATCATAACTTGGTAACTTAGAGTTGACAACTTCAAATTCATAACTTGACAACTTCAAGATCCTAACTTGAAGATCAATCATAACTTGGTAACTTAGAGTTGACAACTTCAAATTCAAAACTTGACAACTTCAAGATCCTAACTTGAAGATCAATCATATTTTGTTAACTTAGAGTTGACAACTTCAAATTCATAACTTGACAACTTCAAGATCCTAACTTGAAGATCAATCATATTTTGTTAACTTAGAGTTGACAACTTCAAATTCATAACTTGACAACTTCAAGATCCTAACTTGAAGATCAATCATACCTTGGTAACTTAGAGTTGACAACTTCAAATTCATAACTTGACAACTTCAAGATCCTAACTTGAAGATCAATCATATTTTGTTAACTTAGAGTTGACAACTTCAAATTCATAACTTGACAACTTCAAGATCCTAACTTGAAGATCAATCATATTTTGTTAACTTAGAGTTGACAACTTCAAATTCATAACTTGACAACTTCAAGATCCTAACTTGAAGATCAATCATATTTTGTTAACTTAGAGTTGACAACTTCAAATTCATAACTTGACAACTTCAAGATCCTAACTTGAAGATCAATCATAACTTGGTAACTTAGAGTTGACAACTTCAAATTCATAACTTGACAACTTCAAGATCCTAACTTGAAGATCAATCATAACTTGGTAACTTAGAGTTGACAACTTCAAATTCATAACTTGACAACTTCAAGATCCTAACTTGAAGATCAATCATATTTTGTTAACTTAGAGTTGACAACTTCAAATTCATAACTTGACAACTTCAAGATCCTAACTTGAAGATCAATCATATTTTGTTAACTTGTAGTTGACAACTTCAAATTCATAACTTGACAACTTCAATATCCTAACTTGAAGATCAATCATAACTTGGTAACTTAGAGTTGACAACTTCAAATTCATAACTTGACAACTTCAAGATCCTAACTTGAAGATCAATCATAACTTGGTAACTTAGAGTTGACAACTTCAAATTCATAACTTGACAACTTCAAGATCCTAACTTGAAGATCAATCATATTTTGTTAACTTAGAGTTGACAACTTCAAATTCATAACTTGACAACTTCAAGATCCTAACTTGAAGATCAATCATATTTTGTTAACTTAGAGTTGACAACTTCAAATTCATAACTTGACAACTTCAAGATCCTAACTTGAAGATCAATCATAACTTGGTAACTTAGAGTTGACAACTTCAAATTCAAAACTTGACAACTTCAAGATCCTAACTTGAAGATCAATCATATTTTGTTAACTTAGAGTTGACAACTTCAAATTCATAACTTGACAACTTCAAGATCCTAACTTGAAGATCAATCATATTTTGTTAACTTAGAGTTGACAACTTCAAATTCATAACTTGACAACTTCAAGATCCTAACTTGAAGATCAATCATATTTTGTTAACTTAGAGTTGACAACTTCAAATTCATAACTTGACAACTTCAAGATCCTAACTTGAAGATCAATCATAACTTGGTAACTTAGAGTTGACAGCTTCAAATTCATAACTTGACAACTTCAAGATCCTAACTTGAAGATCAATCATAACTTGGTAACTTAGAGTTGACAACTTCAAATTCAAAACTTGACAACTTCAAGATCCTAACTTGAAGATCTATCATATTTTGTTAACTTAGAGTTGACAACTTCAAATTCATAACTTGACAACTTCAAGATCCTAACTTGAAGATCAATCATAACTTGGTAACTTAGAGTTGACAACTTCAAATTCATAACTTGACAACTTCAAGATCCTAACTTGAAGATCAATCATATTTTGTTAACTTAGAGTTGACAACTTCAAATTCATAACTTGACAACTTCAAGATCCTAACTTGAAGATCAATCATAACTTGGTAACTTAGAGTTGACAACTTCAAATTCATAACTTGACAACTTCAAGATCCTAACTTGAAGATCAATCATATTTTGTTAACTTAGAGTTGACAACTTCAAATTCATAACTTGACAACTTCAAGATCCTAACTTGAAGATCAATCATAACTTGGTAACTTAGAGTTGACAACTTCAAATTCATAACTTGACAACTTCAATATCCTAACTTGAAGATCAATCATAACTTGGTAACTTAGAGTTGACAACTTCAAATTCATAACTTGACAACTTCAAGATCCTAACTTGAAGATCAATCATAACTTGGTAACTTAGAGTTGACAACTTCAAATTCATAACTTGACAACTTCAAGATCCTAACTTGAAGATCAATCATAACTTGGTAACTTAGAGTTGACAACTTCAAATTCAAAACTTGACAACTTCAAGATCCTAACTTGAAGATCAATCATATTTTGTTAACTTAGAGTTGACAACTTCAAATTCATAACTTGACAACTTCAAGATCCTAACTTGAAGATCAATCATATTTTGTTAACTTAGAGTTGACAACTTCAAATTCATAACTTGACAACTTCAAGATCCTAACTTGAAGATCAATCATAACTTGGTAACTTAGAGTTGACAACTTCAAATTCATAACTTGACAACTTCAAGATCCTAACTTGAAGATCAATCATATTTTGTTAACTTAGAGTTGACAACTTCAAATTCATAACTTGACAACTTCAAGATCCTAACTTGAAGATCAATCATATTTTGTTAACTTAGAGTTGACAACTTCAAATTCATAACTTGACAACTTCAAGATCCTAACTTGAAGATCAATCATATTTTGTTAACTTAGAGTTGACAACTTCAAATTCATAACTTGACAACTTCAAGATCCTAACTTGAAGATCAATCATAACTTGGTAACTTAGAGTTGACAACTTCAAATTCATAACTTGACAACTTCAAGATCCTAACTTGAAGATCAATCATAACTTGGTAACTTAGAGTTGACAACTTCAAATTCATAACTTGACAACTTCAAGATCCTAACTTGAAGATCAATCATATTTTGTTAACTTAGAGTTGACAACTTCAAATTCATAACTTGACAACTTCAAGATCCTAACTTGAAGATCAATCATATTTTGTTAACTTGTAGTTGACAACTTCAAATTCATAACTTGACAACTTCAAGATCCTAACTTGAAGATCAATCATAACTTGGTAACTTAGAGTTGACAACTTCAAATTCATAACTTGACAACTTCAAGATCCTAACTTGAAGATCAATCATATTTTGTTAACTTAGAGTTGACAACTTCAAATTCATAACTTGACAACTTCAAGATCCTAACTTGAAGATCAATCATATTTTGTTAACTTAGAGTTGACAACTTCAAATTCATAACTTGACAACTTCAAGATCCTAACTTGAAGATCAATCATATTTTGTTAACTTAGAGTTGACAACTTCAAATTCATAACTTGACAACTTCAAGATCCTAACTTGAAGATCTATCATAAATTGATAACTTAGAGTTGACAACTTCAAATTCATAGCTTCACAACTTCAAGATCCTAACTTTAAGATCAATCAGAACTTGGTAACTTAGAGTTGACAACTTCAAATTCATAACTTGACAACTTCAAGATCCTAACTTGAAGATCAATCATATTTTGTTAACTTAGAGTTGACAACTTCAAATTCATAACTTGACAACTTCAAGATCCTAACTTGAAGATCAATCATATTTTGTTAACTTAGAGTTGACAACTTCAAATTCATAACTTTGCAACTTCAAGATCCTAACTTGAAGATCAATCATAACTTGGTAACTTAGAGTTGACAACTTCAAATTCATAACTTGACAACTTCAAGATCCTAACTTGAAGATCAATCATATTTTGTTAACTTAGAGTTGACAACTTCAAATTCAAAACTTGACAACTTCAAGATCCTAACTTGAAGATCAATCATATTTTGTTAACTTAGAGTTGACAACTTCAAATTCAAAACTTGACAACTTCAAGATCCTAACTTGAAGATCAATCATATTTTGTTAACTTAGAGTTGACAACTTCAAATTCAAAACTTGACAACTTCAAGATCCTAACTTGAAGATCAATCATATTTTGTTAACTTAGAGTTGACAACTTCAAATTCATAACTTGACAACTTCAAGATCCTAACTTGAAGATCAATAATATTTTGGTAACTTAGAGTTGACAACTTCAAATTCATAACTTGACAACTTCAAGATCCTAACTTGAAGATCAATCATAACTTGGTAACTTAGAGTTGACAACTTCAAATTCATAACTTGACAACTTCAAGATCCTAACTTGAAGATCAATCATAACTTGGTAACTTAGAGTTGACAACTTCAAATTCATAACTTGACAACTTCAAGATCCTAACTTGAAGATCAATCATATTTTGTTAACTTAGAGTTGACAACTTCAAATTCATAACTTTACAACTTCAAGATCCTAACTTGAAGATCAATCATAACTTGGTAACTTAGAGTTGACAACTTCAAATTCATAACTTGACAACTTCAAGATCCTAACTTGAAGATCAATCATATTTTGTTAACTTAGAGTTGACAACTTCAAATTCATAACTTGACAACTTCAAGATCCTAACTTGAAGATCAATCATATTTTGGTAACTTAGAGTTGACAACTTCAAATTCATAACTTGACAACTTCAAGATCCTAACTTGAAGATCAATCATAACTTGGTAACTTAGAGTTGACAACTTCAAATTCATAACTTGACAACTTCAAGATCCTAACTTGAAGATCAATCATATTTTGTTAACTTAGAGTTGACAACTTCAAATTCATAACTTGACAACTTCAAGATCCTAACTTGAAGATCAATCATAACTTGGTAACTTAGAGTTGACAACTTCAAATTCATAACTTGACAACTTCAAGATCCTAACTTGAAGATCAATCATAACTTGGTAACTTAGAGTTGACAACTTCAAATTCAAAACTTGACAACTTCAAGATCCTAACTTGAAGATCAATCATATTTTGTTAACTTAGAGTTGACAACTTCAAATTCATAACTTGACAACTTCAGGATCCTAACTTGAAGATCAATCATATTTTGTTAACTTAGAGTTGACAACTTCAAATTCATAACTTGACAACTTCAAGATCCTAACTTGAAGATCAATCATATTTTGTTAACTTAGAGTTGACAACTTCAAATTCATAACTTGACAACTTCAAGATCCTAACTTGAAGATCAATCATAACTTGGTAACTTAGAGTTGACAGCTTCAAATTCATAACTTGACAACTTCAAGATCCTAACTTGAAGATCAATCATAACTTGGTAACTTAGAGTTGACAACTTCAAATTCAAAACTTGACAACTTCAAGATCCTAACTTGAAGATCTATCATATTTTGTTAACTTAGAGTTGACAACTTCAAATTCATAACTTGACAACTTCAAGATCCTAACTTGAAGATCAATCATAACTTGGTAACTTAGAGTTGACAACTTCAAATTCATAACTTGACAACTTCAAGATCCTAACTTGAAGATCAATCATATTTTGTTAACTTAGAGTTGACAACTTCAAATTCATAACTTGACAACTTCAAGATCCTAACTTGAAGATCAATCATAACTTGGTAACTTAGAGTTGACAACTTCAAATTCATAACTTGACAACTTCAAGATCCTAACTTGAAGATCAATCATATTTTGTTAACTTAGAGTTGACAACTTCAAATTCATAACTTGACAACTTCAAGATCCTAACTTGAAGATCAATCATAACTTGGTAACTTAGAGTTGACAACTTCAAATTCATAACTTGACAACTTCAATATCCTAACTTGAAGATCAATCATAACTTGGTAACTTAGAGTTGACAACTTCAAATTCATAACTTGACAACTTCAAGATCCTAACTTGAAGATCAATCATAACTTGGTAACTTAGAGTTGACAACTTCAAATTCATAACTTGACAACTTCAAGATCCTAACTTGAAGATCAATCATATTTTGTTAACTTAGAGTTGACAACTTCAAATTCATAACTTGACAACTTCAAGATCCTAACTTGAAGATCAATCATATTTTGTTAACTTAGAGTTGACAACTTCAAATTCATAACTTGACAACTTCAAGATCCTAACTTGAAGATCAATCATAACTTGGTAACTTAGAGTTGACAACTTCAAATTCAAAACTTGACAACTTCAAGATCCTAACTTGAAGATCAATCATATTTTGTTAACTTAGAGTTGACAACTTCAAATTCATAACTTGACAACTTCAAGATCCTAACTTGAAGATCAATCATATTTTGTTAACTTAGAGTTGACAACTTCAAATTCATAACTTGACAACTTCAAGATCCTAACTTGAAGATCAATCATATTTTGTTAACTTAGAGTTGACAACTTCAAATTCATAACTTGACAACTTCAAGATCCTAACTTGAAGATCAATCATATTTTGTTAACTTAGAGTTGACAACTTCAAATTCATAACTTTGCAACTTCAAGATCCTAACTTGAAGATCAATCATAACTTGGTAACTTAGAGTTGACAACTTCAAATTCATAACTTGACAACTTCAAGATCCTAACTTGAAGATCAATCATATTTTGTTAACTTAGAGTTGACAACTTCAAATTCAAAACTTGACAACTTCAAGATCCTAACTTGAAGATCAATCATATTTTGTTAACTTAGAGTTGACAACTTCAAATTCAAAACTTGACAACTTCAAGATCCTAACTTGAAGATCAATCATATTTTGTTAACTTAGAGTTGACAACTTCAAATTCAAAACTTGACAACTTCAAGATCCTAACTTGAAGATCAATCATATTTTGTTAACTTAGAGTTGACAACTTCAAATTCATAACTTGACAACTTCAAGATCCTAACTTGAAGATCAATAATATTTTGGTAACTTAGAGTTGACAACTTCAAATTCATAACTTGACAACTTCAAGATCCTAACTTGAAGATCAATCATAACTTGGTAACTTAGAGTTGACAACTTCAAATTCATAACTTGACAACTTCAAGATCCTAACTTGAAGATCAATCATAACTTGGTAACTTAGAGTTGACAACTTCAAATTCATAACTTGACAACTTCAAGATCCTAACTTGAAGATCAATCATATTTTGTTAACTTAGAGTTGACAACTTCAAATTCATAACTTGACAACTTCAAGATCCTAACTTGAAGATCAATCATAACTTGGTAACTTAGAGTTGACAACTTCAAATTCATAACTTGACAACTTCAAGATCCTAACTTGAAGATCAATCATATTTTGTTAACTTAGAGTTGACAACTTCAAATTCATAACTTGACAACTTCAAGATCCTAACTTGAAGATCAATCATATTTTGGTAACTTAGAGTTGACAACTTCAAATTCATAACTTGACAACTTCAAGATCCTAACTTGAAGATCAATCATAACTTGGTAACTTAGAGTTGACAACTTCAAATTCATAACTTGACAACTTCAAGATCCTAACTTGAAGATCAATCATATTTTGTTAACTTAGAGTTGACAACTTCAAATTCATAACTTGACAACTTCAAGATCCTAACTTGAAGATCAATCATAACTTGGTAACTTAGAGTTGACAACTTCAAATTCATAACTTGACAACTTCAAGATCCTAACTTGAAGATCAATCATAACTTGGTAACTTAGAGTTGACAACTTCAAATTCAAAACTTGACAACTTCAAGATCCTAACTTGAAGATCAATCATATTTTGTTAACTTAGAGTTGACAACTTCAAATTCATAACTTGACAACTTCAAGATCCTAACTTGAAGATCAATCATATTTTGTTAACTTAGAGTTGACAACTTCAAATTCATAACTTGACAACTTCAAGATCCTAACTTGAAGATCAATCATAACTTGGTAACTTAGAGTTGACAACTTCAAATTCATAACTTGACAACTTCAAGATCCTAACTTGAAGATCAATCATATTTTGTTAACTTAGAGTTGACAACTTCAAATTCATAACTTGACAACTTCAAGATCCTAACTTGAAGATCAATCATATTTTGTTAACTTAGAGTTGACAACTTCAAATTCATAACTTGACAACTTCAAGATCCTAACTTGAAGATCAATCATATTTTGTTAACTTAGAGTTGACAACTTCAAATTCATAACTTGACAACTTCAAGATCCTAACTTGAAGATCAATCATAACTTGGTAACTTAGAGTTGACAACTTCAAATTCATAACTTGACAACTTCAAGATTCTAACTTGAAGATCAATCATAACTTGGTAACTTAGAGTTGACAACTTCAAATTCATAACTTGACAACTTCAAGATCCTAACTTGAAGATCAATCATATTTTGTTAACTTAGAGTTGACAACTTCAAATTCATAACTTGACAACTTCAAGATCCTAACTTGAAGATCAATCATATTTTGTTAACTTGTAGTTGACAACTTCAAATTCATAACTTGACAACTTCAATATCCTAACTTGAAGATCAATCATAACTTGGTAACTTAGAGTTGACAACTTCAAATTCATAACTTGACAACTTCAAGATCCTAACTTGAAGATCAATCATAACTTGGTAACTTAGAGTTGACAACTTCAAATTCATAACTTGACAACTTCAAGATCCTAACTTGAAGATCAATCATATTTTGTTAACTTAGAGTTGACAACTTCAAATTCATAACTTGACAACTTCAAGATCCTAACTTGAAGATCAATCATATTTTGTTAACTTAGAGTTGACAACTTCAAATTCATAACTTGACAACTTCAAGATCCTAACTTGAAGATCAATCATAACTTGGTAACTTAGAGTTGACAACTTCAAATTCAAAACTTGACAACTTCAAGATCCTAACTTGAAGATCAATCATATTTTGTTAACTTAGAGTTGACAACTTCAAATTCATAACTTGACAACTTCAAGATCCTAACTTGAAGATCAATCATATTTTGTTAACTTAGAGTTGACAACTTCAAATTCATAACTTGACAACTTCAAGATCCTAACTTGAAGATCAATCATATTTTGTTAACTTAGAGTTGACAACTTCAAATTCATAACTTGACAACTTCAAGATCCTAACTTGAAGATCAATCATAACTTGGTAACTTAGAGTTGACAGATTCAAATTCATAACTTGACAACTTCAAGATCCTAACTTGAAGATCAATCATAACTTGGTAACTTAGAGTTGACAACTTCAAATTCAAAACTTGACAACTTCAAGATCCTAACTTGAAGATCTATCATATTTTGTTAACTTAGAGTTGACAACTTCAAATTCATAACTTGACAACTTCAAGATCCTAACTTGAAGATCAATCATAACTTGGTAACTTAGAGTTGACAACTTCAAATTCATAACTTGACAACTTCAAGATCCTAACTTGAAGATCAATCATATTTTGTTAACTTAGAGTTGACAACTTCAAATTCATAACTTGACAACTTCAAGATCCTAACTTGAAGATCAATCATAACTTGGTAACTTAGAGTTGACAACTTCAAATTCATAACTTGACAACTTCAAGATCCTAACTTGAAGATCAATCATATTTTGTTAACTTAGAGTTGACAACTTCAAATTCATAACTTGACAACTTCAAGATCCTAACTTGAAGATCAATCATAACTTGGTAACTTAGAGTTGACAACTTCAAATTCATAACTTGACAACTTCAATATCCTAACTTGAAGATCAATCATAACTTGGTAACTTAGAGTTGACAACTTCAAATTCATAACTTGACAACTTCAAGATCCTAACTTGAAGATCAATCATAACTTGGTAACTTAGAGTTGACAACTTCAAATTCATAACTTGACAACTTCAAGATCCTAACTTGAAGATCAATCATATTTTGTTAACTTAGAGTTGACAACTTCAAATTCATAACTTGACAACTTCAAGATCCTAACTTGAAGATCAATCATATTTTGTTAACTTAGAGTTGACAACTTCAAATTCATAACTTGACAACTTCAAGATCCTAACTTGAAGATCAATCATAACTTGGTAACTTAGAGTTGACAACTTCAAATTCAAAACTTGACAACTTCAAGATCCTAACTTGAAGATCAATCATATTTTGTTAACTTAGAGTTGACAACTTCAAATTCATAACTTGACAACTTCAAGATCCTAACTTGAAGATCAATCATATTTTGTTAACTTAGAGTTGACAACTTCAAATTCATAACTTGACAACTTCAAGATCCTAACTTGAAGATCAATCATATTTTGTTAACTTAGAGTTGACAACTTCAAATTCATAACTTGACAACTTCAAGATCCTAACTTGAAGATCAATCATATTTTGTTAACTTAGAGTTGACAACTTCAAATTCATAACTTTGCAACTTCAAGATCCTAACTTGAAGATCAATCATAACTTGGTAACTTAGAGTTGATAACTTCAAATTCATAACTTGACAACTTCAAGATCCTAACTTGAAGATCAATCATATTTTGTTAACTTAGAGTTGACAACTTCAAATTCAAAACTTGACAACTTCAAGATCCTAACTTGAAGATCAATCATATTTTGTTAACTTAGAGTTGACAACTTCAAATTCAAAACTTGACAACTTCAAGATCCTAACTTGAAGATCAATCATATTTTGTTAACTTAGAGTTGACAACTTCAAATTCAAAACTTGACAACTTCAAGATCCTAACTTGAAGATCAATCATATTTTGTTAACTTAGAGTTGACAACTTCAAATTCATAACTTGACAACTTCAAGATCCTAACTTGAAGATCAATAATATTTTGGTAACTTAGAGTTGACAACTTCAAATTCATAACTTGACAACTTCAAGATCCTAACTTGAAGATCAATCATAACTTGGTAACTTAGAGTTGACAACTTCAAATTCATAACTTGACAACTTCAAGATCCTAACTTGAAGATCAATCATAACTTGGTAACTTAGAGTTGACAACTTCAAATTCATAACTTGACAACTTCAAGATCCTAACTTGAAGATCAATCATATTTTGTTAACTTAGAGTTGACAACTTCAAATTCATAACTTGACAACTTCAAGATCCTAACTTGAAGATCAATCATAACTTGGTAACTTAGAGTTGACAACTTCAAATTCATAACTTGACAACTTCAAGATCCTAACTTGAAGATCAATCATATTTTGTTAACTTAGAGTTGACAACTTCAAATTCATAACTTGACAACTTCAAGATCCTAACTTGAAGATCAATCATATTTTGGTAACTTAGAGTTGACAACTTCAAATTCATAACTTGACAACTTCAAGATCCTAACTTGAAGATCAATCATAACTTGGTAACTTAGAGTTGACAACTTCAAATTCATAACTTGACAACTTCAAGATCCTAACTTGAAGATCAATCATATTTTGTTAACTTAGAGTTGACAACTTCAAATTCATAACTTGACAACTTCAAGATCCTAACTTGAAGATCAATCATAACTTGGTAACTTAGAGTTGACAACTTCAAATTCATAACTTGACAACTTCAAGATCCTAA
Source organism: Podabrus alpinus (assembly GCA_932274525.1). Taxonomy (NCBI): domain Eukaryota; kingdom Metazoa; phylum Arthropoda; class Insecta; order Coleoptera; family Cantharidae; genus Podabrus; species Podabrus alpinus. The sequence goes on along the minus strand of CAKNZV010000011.1, from coordinate 38,951 downwards.
CTTGAAGATCAATCATAACTTGGTAACTTAGAGTTGACAACATCAAATTCAAAACTTGACAACTTCAAGATCCTAACTTGAAGATCAATCATATTTTGTTAACTTAGAGTTGACAACTTCAAATTCATAACTTGACAACTTCAAGATCCTAACTTGAAGATCAATCATATTTTGTTAACTTAGAGTTGACAACTTCAAATTCATAACTTGACAACTTCAAGATCCTAACTTGAAGATCAATCATAACTTGGTAACTTAGAGTTGACAACTTCAAATTCATAACTTGACAACTTCAAGATCCTAACTTGAAGATCAATCATATTTTGTTAACTTAGAGTTGACAACTTCAAATTCATAACTTGACAACTTCAAGATCCTAACTTGAAGATCAATCATATTTTGTTAACTTAGAGTTGACAACTTCAAATTCATAACTTGACAACTTCAAGATCCTAACTTGAAGATCAATCATATTTTGTTAACTTAGAGTTGACAACTTCAAATTCATAACTTGACAACTTCAAGATCCTAACTTGAAGATCAATCATAACTTGGTAACTTAGAGTTGACAACTTCAAATTCATAACTTGACAACTTCAAGATCCTAACTTGAAGATCAATCATAACTTGGTAACTTAGAGTTGACAACTTCAAATTCATAACTTGACAACTTCAAGATCCTAACTTGAAGATCAATCATATTTTGTTAACTTAGAGTTGACAACTTCAAATTCATAACTTGACAACTTCAAGATCCTAACTTGAAGATCAATCATATTTTGTTAACTTGTAGTTGACAACTTCAAATTCATAACTTGACAACTTCAAGATCCTAACTTGAAGATCAATCATAACTTGGTAACTTAGAGTTGACAACTTCAAATTCATAACTTGACAACTTCAAGATCCTAACTTGAAGATCAATCATATTTTGTTAACTTAGAGTTGACAACTTCAAATTCATAACTTGACAACTTCAAGATCCTAACTTGAAGATCAATCATATTTTGTTAACTTAGAGTTGACAACTTCAAATTCATAACTTGACAACTTCAAGATCCTAACTTGAAGATCAATCATATTTTGTTAACTTAGAGTTGACAACTTCAAATTCATAACTTGACAACTTCAAGATCCTAACTTGAAGATCAATCATAAATTGATAACTTAGAGTTGACAACTTCAAATTCATAGCTTCACAACTTCAAGATCCTAACTTTAAGATCAATCAGAACTTTGTAACTTAGAGTTGACAACTTCAAATTCATAACTTGACAACTTCAAGATCCTAACTTGAAGATCAATCATATTTTGTTAACTTAGAGTTGACAACTTCAAATTCATAACTTGACAACTTCAAGATCCTAACTTGAAGATCAATCATATTTTGTTAACTTAGAGTTGACAACTTCAAATTCATAACTTGACAACTTCAAGATCCTAACTTGAAGATCAATCATATTTTGTTAACTTAGAGTTGACAACTTCAAATTCATAACTTGACAACTTCAAGATCCTAACTTGAAGATCAATCATAACTTGGTAACTTAGAGTTGACAACTTCAAATTCATAACTTGACAACTTCAAGATCCTAACTTGAAGATCAATCATAACTTGGTAACTTAGAGTTGACAACTTCAAATTCAAAACTTGACAACTTCAAGATCCTAACTTGAAGATCTATCATATTTTGTTAACTTAGAGTTGACAACTTCAAATTCATAACTTGACAACTTCAAGATCCTAACTTGAAGATCAATCATAACTTGGTAACTTAGAGTTGACAACTTCAAATTCATAACTTGACAACTTCAAGATCCTAACTTGAAGATCAATCATATTTTGTTAACTTAGAGTTGACAACTTCAAATTCATAACTTGACAACTTCAAGATCCTAACTTGAAGATCAATCATAACTTGGTAACTTAGAGTTGACAACTTCAAATTCATAACTTGACAACTTCAAGATCCTAACTTGAAGATCAATCATATTTTGTTAACTTAGAGTTGACAACTTCAAATTCATAACTTGACAACTTCAAGATCCTAACTTGAAGATCAATCATAACTTGGTAACTTAGAGTTGACAACTTCAAATTCATAACTTGACAACTTCAATATCCTAACTTGAAGATCAATCATAACTTGGTAACTTAGAGTTGACAACTTCAAATTCATAACTTGACAACTTCAAGATCCTAACTTGAAGATCAATCATAACTTGGTAACTTAGAGTTGACAACTTCAAATTCATAACTTGACAACTTCAAGATCCTAACTTGAAGATCAATCATATTTTGTTAACTTAGAGTTGACAACTTCAAATTCATAACTTGACAACTTCAAGATCCTAACTTGAAGATCAATCATATTTTGTTAACTTAGAGTTGACAAGTTCAAATTCATAACTTGACAACTTCAAGATCCTAACTTGAAGATCAATCATAACTTGGTAACTTAGAGTTGACAACTTCAAATTCAAAACTTGACAACTTCAAGATCCTAACTTGAAGATCAATCATATTTTGTTAACTTAGAGTTGACAACTTCAAATTCATAACTTGACAACTTCAAGATCCTAACTTGAAGATCAATCATATTTTGTTAACTTAGAGTTGACAACTTCAAATTCATAACTTGACAACTTCAAGATCCTAACTTGAAGATCAATCATATTTTGTTAACTTAGAGTTGACAACTTCAAATTCATAACTTGACAACTTCAAGATCCTAACTTGAAGATCAATCATATTTTGTTAACTTAGAGTTGACAACTTCAAATTCATAACTTTGCAACTTCAAGATCCTAACTTGAAGATCAATCATAACTTGGTAACTTAGAGTTGACAACTTCAAATTCATAACTTGACAACTTCAAGATCCTAACTTGAAGATCAATCATATTTTGTTAACTTAGAGTTGACAACTTCAAATTCAAAACTTGACAACTTCAAGATCCTAACTTGAAGATCAATCATATTTTGTTAACTTAGAGTTGACAACTTCAAATTCAAAACTTGACAACTTCAAGATCCTAACTTGAAGATCAATCATATTTTGTTAACTTAGAGTTGACAACTTCAAATTCAAAACTTGACAACTTCAAGATCCTAACTTGAAGATCAATCATATTTTGTTAACTTAGAGTTGACAACTTCAAATTCATAACTTGACAACTTCAAGATCCTAACTTGAAGATCAATCATAACTTGGTAACTTAGAGTTGACAACTTCAAATTCATAACTTGACAACTTCAAGATCCTAACTTGAAGATCAATCATATTTTGTTAACTTAGAGTTGACAACTTCAAATTCATAACTTGACAACTTCAAGATCCTAACTTGAAGATCAATCATATTTTGTTAACTTAGAGTTGACAACTTCAAATTCATAACTTGACAACTTCAAGATCCTAACTTAAAGATCAATCATAACTTGGTAACTTAGAGTTGACAACTTCAAATTCATAACTTGACAACTTCAAGATCCTAACTTGAAGATCAATCATAACTTGGTAACTTAGAGTTGACAACTTCAAATTCATAACTTGACAACTTCAAGATCCTAACTTGAAGATCAATCATATTTTGTTAACTTAGAGTTGACAACTTCAAATTCATAACTTGACAACTTCAAGATCCTAACTTGAAGATCAATCATAACTTGGTAACTTAGAGTTGACAACTTCAAATTCATAACTTGACAACTTCAAGAACCTAACTTGAAGATCAATCATATTTTGTTAACTTAGAGTTGACAACTTCAAATTCATAACTTGACAACTTCAAGATCCTAACTTGAAGATCAATCATATTTTGTTAACTTAGAGTTGACAACTTCAAATTCATAACTTGACAACTTCAAGATCCTAACTTGAAGATCAATCATAACTTGGTAACTTAGAGTTGACAACTTCAAATTCATAACCTGACAACTTCAAGATCCTAACTTGAAGATCAATCATAACTTGGTAACTTAGAGTTGACAACTTCAAATTCATAACTTGACAACTTCAAGATCCTAACTTGAAGATCAATCATAACTTGGTAACTTAGAGTTGACAACTTCAAATTCATAACTTGACAACTTCAAGATCCTAACTTGAAGATCAATCATATTTTGTTAACTTAGAGTTGACAACTTCAAATTCATAACTTGACAACTTCAAGATCCTAACTTGAAGATCAATCATATTTTGTTAACTTAGAGTTGACAACTTCAAATTCATAACTTGACAACTTCAAGATCCTAACTTAAAGATCAATCATAACTTGGTAACTTAGAGTTGACAACTTCAAATTCATAACTTGACAACTTCAAGATCCTAACTTGAAGATCAATCATAACTTGGTAACTTAGAGTTGACAACTTCAAATTCATAACTTGACAACTTCAAGATCCTAACTTGAAGATCAATCATATTTTGTTAACTTAGAGTTGACAACTTCAAATTCATAACTTGACAACTTCAAGATCCTAACTTGAAGATCAATCATATTTTGTTAACTTAGAGTTGACAACTTCAAATTCAAAACTTGACAACTTCAAGATCCTAACTTGAAGATCAATCATATTTTGTTAACTTAGAGTTGACAACTTCAAATTCATAACTTGACAACTTCAAGATCCTAACTTGAAGATCAATCATAACTTGGTAACTTAGAGTTGACAACTTCAAATTCATAACCTGACAACTTCAAGATCCTAACTTGAAGATCAATCATAACTTGGTAACTTAGAGTTGACAACTTCAAATTCATAACTTGACAACTTCAAGATCCTAACTTGAAGATCAATCATAACTTGGTAACTTAGAGTTGACAACTTCAAATTCATAACTTGACAACTTCAAGATCCTAACTTGAAGATCAATCATATTTTGTTAACTTAGAGTTGACAACTTCAAATTCATAACTTGACAACTTCAAGATCCTAACTTGAAGATCAATCATATTTTGTTAACTTAGAGTTGACAACTTCAAATTCATAACTTGACAACTTCAAGATCCTAACTTGAAGATCAATCATATTTTGTTAACTTAGAGTTGACAACTTCAAATTCATAACTTGACAACTTCAAGATCCTAACTTGAAGATCAATCATAACTTGGTAACTTAGAGTTGACAACTTCAAATTCATAACTTGACAACTTCAAGATCCTAACTTGAAGATCAATCATATTTTGTTAACTTAGAGTTGACAACTTCAAATTCATAACTTGACAACTTCAAGATCCTAACTTGAAGATCAATCATAACTTGGTAACTTAGAGTTGACAACTTCAAATTCATAACTTGACAACTTCAAGATCCTAACTTGAAGATCAATCATAACTTGGTAACTTAGAGTTGACAACTTCAAATTCATAACTTGTCAACTTCAAGATCCTAACTTGAAGATCAATCATATTTTGTTAACTTAGAGTTGACAACTTCAAATTCATAACTTGACAACTTCAAGATCCTAACTTGAAGATCAATCATAACTTTGTAACTTAGAGTTGACAACTTCAAATTCATAACTTGACAACTTCAAGATCCTAACTTGAAGATCAATCATAACTTGGTAACTTAGAGTTGACAACTTCAAATTCATAACTTGACAACTTCAAGATTCTAACTTGTAGATCAATCAGAACTTGGTAACTTAGAGTTGACAACTTCAAATTCAAAACTTGACAACTTCAAGATCCTAACTTGAAGATCAATCATATTTTCTTAACTTAGAGTTGACAACTTCAAATTCATAACTTGACAACTTCAAGATCCTAACTTGAAGATCAATCATATTTTGTTAACTTAGAGTTGACAACTTCAAATTCATAACTTGACAACTTCAAGATCCTAACTTGAAGATCAATCATATTTTGTTAACTTAGAGTTGACAACTTCAAATTCATAACTTGACAACTTCAAGATCCTAACTTGAAGATCAATCATAACTTGGTAACTTACAGTTGACAACTTCAAATACATAACTTGACAACTTCAAGATCCTAACTTGAAGATCAATCATATTTTGTTAACTTAGAGTTGACAACTTCAAATTCATAACTTGACAACTTCAAGATCCTAACTTGAAGATCAATCATAACTTGGTAACTTAGAGTTGACAACTTCAAATTCATAACTTGACAACTTCAAGATCCTAACTTGAAGATCAATCATAACGTGGTAACTTAGAGTTGACAACTTCAAATTCATAACTTGACAACTTCAAGATTCTAACTTGTAGATCAATCAGAACTTGGTAACTTAGAGTTGACAACTTCAATTTCAAAACTTGACAACTTCAAGATCCTAACTTGAAGATCAATCATATTTTGTTAACTTAGAGTTGACAACTTCAAATTCATAACTTGACAACTTCAAGATCCTAACTTGAAGATCAATCATATTTTGTTAACTTAGAGTTGACAACTTCAAATTCATAACTTGACAACTTCAAGATCCTAACTTGAAGATCAATCATATTTTGTTAACTTAGAGTTGACAACTTCAAATTCATAACTTGACAACTTCAAGATCCTAACTTGAAGATCAATCATATTTTGTTAACTTAGAGTTGACAACTTCAAATTCATAACTTGACAACTTCAAGATCCTAACTTGAAGATCAATCATATTTTGTTAACTTAGAGTTGACAACTTCAAATTCATAACTTGACAACTTCAAGATCCTAACTTGAAGATCAATCATATTTTGTTAACTTAGAGTTGACAACTTCAAATTCATAACTTGACAACTTCAAGATCCTAACTTGAAGATCAATCATATTTTGTTAACTTAGAGTTGACAACTTCAAATTCATAACTTGACAACTTCAAGATCCTAACTTGAAGATCAATCATATTTTGTTAACTTAGAGTTGACAACTTCAAATTCATAACTTGACAACTTCAAGATCCTAACTTGAAGATCAATCATAACTTGGTAACTTAGAGTTGACAACTTCAAATTCATAACTTGACAACTTCAAGATCCTAACTTGAAGATCAATCATAACTTGGTAACTTAGAGTTGACAACTTCAAATTCATAACTTGACAACTTCAAGATCCTAACTTGAAGATCAATCATATTTTGTTAACTTAGAGTTGACAACTTCAAATTCATAACTTGACAACTTCAAGATCCTAACTTGAAGATCAATCATAACTTGGTAACTTAGAGTTGACAACTTCAAATTCATAACTTGACAACTTCAAGATCCTAACTTGAAGATCAATCATAACTTGGTAACTTAGAGTTGACAACTTCAAATTCATAACTTGACAACTTCAAGATCCTAACTTGAAGATCAATCATAACTTGGTAACTTAGAGTTGACAACTTCAAATTCATAACTTGACAACTTCAAGATCCTAACTTAAAGATCAATCATAACTTGGTAACTTAGAGTTGACAACTTCAAATTCATAACTTGACAACTTCAAGATCCTAACTTGAAGATCAATCATAACTTGGTAACTTAGAGTTGACAACTTCAAATTCATAACTTGACAACTTCAAGATCCTAACTTGAAGATCAATCATATTTTGTTAACTTAGAGTTGACAACTTCAAATTCATAACTTGACAACTTCAAGATCCTAACTTGAAGATCAATCATATTTTGTTAACTTAGAGTTGACAACTTCAAATTCATAACTTGACAACTTCAAGATCCTAACTTGAAGATCAATCATAACTTGGTAACTTAGAGTTGACAACTTCAAATTCATAACTTGACAACTTCAAGATCCTAACTTGAAGATCAATCATAACTTGGTAACTTAGAGTTGACAACTTCAAATTCATAACTTGACAACTTCAAGATCCTAACTTGAAGATCAATCATAACTTGGTAACTTAGAGTTGACAACTTCAAATTCATAACTTGACAACTTCAAGATCCTAACTTGAAGATCAATCATATTTTGTTAACTTAGAGTTGACAACTTCAAATTCATAACTTGACAACTTCAAGATCCTAACTTGAAGATCAATCATATTTTGTTAACTTAGAGTTGACAACTTCAAATTCATAACTTGACAACTTCAAAATCCTAACTTGAAGATCAATCATAACTTGGTAACTTAGAGTTGACAACTTCAAATTCATAACTTGACAACTTCAAGATCCTAACTTGAAGATCAATCATAACTTGGTAACTTAGAGTTGACAACTTCAAATTCATAACTTGACAACTTCAAGATCCTAACTTGAAGATCAATCATAACTTGGTAACTTAGAGTTGACAACTTCAAATTCATAACTTGACAACTTCAAGATCCTAACTTGAAGATCAATCATATTTTGTTAACTTAGAGTTGACAACTTCAAATTCATAACTTGACAACTTCAAGATCCTAACTTGAAGATCAATCATAACTTGGTAACTTAGAGTTGACAACTTCAAATTCATAACTTGACAACTTCAAGATCCTAACTTGAAGATCAATCATAACTTGGTAACTTAGAGTTGACAACTTCAAATTCATAACTTGACAACTTCAAGATCCTAACTTGAAGATCAATCATATTTTGTTAACTTAGAGTTGACAACTTCAAATTCATAACTTGACAACTTCAAGATCCTAACTTGAAGATCAATCATATTTTGTTAACTTAGAGTTGACAACTTCAAATTCATAACTTGACAACTTCAAGATCCTAACTTGAAGATCAATCATAACTTGGTAACTTAGAGTTGACAACTTCAAATTCATAACTTGACAACTTCAAGATCCTAACTTGAAGATCAATCATATTTTGTTAACTTAGAGTTGACAACTTCAAATTCATAACTTGACAACTTCAAGATCCTAAATTGAAGATCAATCATATTTTGTTAACTTAGAGTTGACAACTTCAAATTCATAACTTGACAACTTCAAGATCCTAACTTGAAGATCAATCATAACTTGGTAACTTAGAGTTGACAACTTCAAATTCATAACTTGACAACTTCAAGAACCTAACTTGAAGATCAATCATATTTTGTTAACTTAGAGTTGACAACTTCAAATTCATAACTTGACAACTTCAAGATCCTAACTTGAAGATCAATCATATTTTGTTAACTTAGAGTTGACAACTTCAAATTCATAACTTGACAACTTCAAGATCCTAACTTGAAGATCAATCATAACTTGGTAACTTAGAGTTGACAACTTCAAATTCATAACCTGACAACTTCAAGATCCTAACTTGAAGATCAATCATAACTTGGTAACTTAGAGTTGACAACTTCAAATTCATAACTTGACAACTTCAAGATCCTAACTTGAAGATCAATCATAACTTGGTAACTTAGAGTTGACAACTTCAAATTCATAACTTGACAACTTCAAGATCCTAACTTGAAGATCAATCATATTTTGTTAACTTAGAGTTGACAACTTCAAATTCATAACTTGACAACTTCAAGATCCTAACTTGAAGATCAATCATATTTTGTTAACTTAGAGTTGACAACTTCAAATTCATAACTTGACAACTTCAAGATCCTAACTTAAAGATCAATCATAACTTGGTAACTTAGAGTTGACAACTTCAAATTCATAACTTGACAACTTCAAGATCCTAACTTGAAGATCAATCATAACTTGGTAACTTAGAGTTGACAACTTCAAATTCATAACTTGACAACTTCAAGATCCTAACTTGAAGATCAATCATATTTTGTTAACTTAGAGTTGACAACTTCAAATTCATAACTTGACAACTTCAAGATCCTAACTTGAAGATCAATCATATTTTGTTAACTTAGAGTTGACAACTTCAAATTCATAACTTGACAACTTCAAGATCCTAACTTGAAGATCAATCATATTTTGTTAACTTAGAGTTGACAACTTCAAATTCATAACTTGACAACTTCAAGATTCTAACTTGTAGATCAATCAGAACTTGGTAACTTAGAGTTGACAACTTCAAATGCATAACTTGACAACTTCAAGATCCTAACTTGAAGATCAATCATAACTTGGTAACTTAGAGTTGACAACTTCAAATTCATAACTTGACAACTTCAAGATCCTAACTTGAAGATCAATCATAACTTGGTAACTTAGAGTTGACAACTTCAAATTCATAACTTGACAACTTCAAGATCCTAACTTGTAGATCAATCAGAACTTGGTAACTTAGAGTTGACAACTTCAAATGCATAACTTGACAACTTCAAGATCCTAACTTGAAGATCAATCATAACTTGGTAACTTAGAGTTGACAACTTCAAATTCATAACTTGACAACTTCAAGATCCTAACTTGAAGATCAATCATAACTTGGTAACTTAGAGTTGACAACTTCAAATTCATAACTTGACAACTTCAAGATCCTAACTTGAAGATCAATCATATTTTGTTAACTTAGAGTTGACAACTTCAAATTCATAACTTGACAACTTCAAGATCCTAACTTGAAGATCAATCATAACTTGGTAACTTAGAGTTGACAACTTCAAATTCATAACTTGACAACTTCAAGATCCTAACTTGAAGATCAATCATAACTTGGTAACTTAGAGTTGACAACTTCAAATTCATAACTTGACAACTTCAAGATCCTAACTTGAAGATCAATCATACTTGGTAACTTAGAGTTGACAACTTCAAATTCATAACTTGACAACTTCAAGATCCTAACTTGAAGATCAATCATAACTTGGTAACTTAGAGTTGACAACTTCAAATTCATAACTTGACAACTTCAAAATCCTAACTTGAAGATCAATCATAACTTGGTAACTTAGAGTTGACAACTTCAAATTCATAACTTGACAACTTCAAGATCCTAACTTGAAGATCAATCATATTTTGTTAACTTAGAGTTGACAACTTCAAATTCATAACTTGACAACTTCAAGATCCTAACTTGAAGATCAATCATATTTTGTTAACTTAGAGTTGACAACTTCAAATTCATAACTTGACAACTTCAAGATTCTAACTTGTAGATCAATCAGAACTTGGTAACTTAGAGTTGACAACTTCAAATGCATAACTTGACAACTTCAAGATCCTAACTTGAAGATCAATCATAACTTGGTAACTTAGAGTTGACAACTTCAAATTCATAACTTGACAACTTCAAGATCCTAACTTGAAGATCAATCATAACTTGGTAACTTAGAGTTGACAACTTCAAATTCATAACTTGACAACTTCAAGATCCTAACTTGAAGATCAATCATATTTTGTTAACTTAGAGTTGACAACTTCAAATTCATAACTTGACAACTTCAAGATCCTAACTTGAAGATCAATCATAACTTGGTAACTTAGAGTTGACAACTTCAAATTCATAACTTGACAACTTCAAGATCCTAACTTGAAGATCAATCATAACTTGGTAACTTAGAGTTGACAACTTCAAATTCATAACTTGACAACTTCAAGATCCTAACTTGAAGATCAATCATATTTTGTTAACTTAGAGTTGACAACTTCAAATTCATAACTTGACAACTTCAAGATCCTAACTGGAAGATCAATCATATTTTGTTAACTTAGAGTTGACAACTTCAAATTCATAACTTTACAACTTCAAGATCCTAACTTGAAGATCAATCATATTTTGTTAACTTAGAGTTGACAACTTCAAATTCATAACTTGACAACTTCAAGATCCTAACTTGAAGATCAATCATATTTTGTTAACTTAGAGTTGACAACTTCAAATTCATAACTTGACAACTTCAAGATCCTAACTTGAAGATCAATCATAACTTGGTAACTTAGAGTTGACAACTTCAAATTCATAACTTGACAACTTCAAGATCCTAACTTGAAGATCAATCATATTTTGTTAACTTAGAGTTGACAACTTCAAATTCATAACTTGACAACTTCAAGATCCCAACTTGAAGATCAATCATATTTTGTTAACTTAGAGTTGACAACTTCAAATTCATAACTTGACAACTTCAAGATCCTAACTTGAAGATCAATCATAACTTGGTAACTTAGAGTTGACAACTTCAAATTCATAACTTGACAACTTCAAGATCCTAACTTGAAGATCAATCATACTTGGTAACTTAGAGTTGACAACTTCAAATTCATAACTTGACAACTTCAAGATCCTAACTTGAAGATCAATCATAACTTGGTAACTTAGAGTTGACAACTTCAAATTCATAACTTGACAACTTCAAGATCCTAACTTGAAGATCAATCATATTTTGTTAACTTAGAGTTGACAACTTCAAATTCATAGCTTCACAACTTCAAGTTTATAACTTGAAGATCAATAATAACTTGGTAACTTAGAGTTGACAACTTCAAATTCATAACTTGACAACTTCAAGATCCTAACTTGAAGATCAATCATAACTTGGTAACTTAGAGTTGACAACTTCAAATTCATAACTTGACAACTTCAAGATCCTAACTTGAAGATCAATCATATTTTGTTAACTTAGAGTTGACAACTTCAAATTCAAAACTTGACAACTTCAAGATCCTAACTTGAAGATCAATCATATTTTGTTAACTTAGAGTTGACAACTTCAAATTCATAACTTGACAACTTCAAGATCCTAACTTGAAGATCAATCATATTTTGTTAACTTAGAGTTGACAACTTCAAATTCATAACTTGACAACTTCAAGATCCTAACTTGAAGATCAATCATAACTTGGTAACTAAGAGTTGACAACTTCAAATTCATAACTTGACAACTTCAAGATCCTAACTTGAAGATCAATCATATTTTGTTAACTTAGAGTTGACAACTTCAAGATCCTAACTTGAAGATCAATCATATTTTGTTAACTTAGAGTTGACAACTTCAAATTCATAACTTGACAACTTCAAGATCCTAACTTGAAGATCAATCATATTTTGTTAACTTAGAGTTGACAACTTCAAATTCATAACTTGACAACTTCAAGATCCTAACTTGAAGATCAATCATAACTTGGTAACTTAGAGTTGACAACTTCAAATTCATAACTTGACAACTTCAAGATCCTAACTTGAAGATCAATCATAACTTGGTAACTTAGAGTTGACAACTTCAAATTCATAACTTGACAACTTCAAGATCCTAACTTGAAGATCAATCATATTTTGTTAACTTAGAGTTGACAACTTCAAATTCATAACTTGACAACTTCAAGATCCTAACTTGAAGATCAATCATAACTTGGTAACTTAGAGTTGACAACTTCAAATTCATAACTTGACAACTTCAAGATCCTAACTAGAAGATCAATCATATTTTGTTAACTTAGAGTTGACAACTTCAAATTCATAACTTGACAACTTCAAGATCCTAACTTGAAGATCAATCATATTTTGTTAACTTAGAGTTGACAACTTCAAATTCATAACTTGACAACTTCAAGATCCTAACTTGAAGATCAATCATATTTTGTTAACTTAGAGTTGACAACTTCAAATTCATAACTTGACAACTTCAAGATCCTAACTTGAAGATCAATCATATTTTGTTAACTTAGAGTTGACAACTTCAAATTCATAACTTGACAACTTCAAGATCCTAACTTGAAGATCAATCATATTTTGGTAACTTAGAGTTGACAACTTCAAATTCATAACTTGACAACTTCAAGATCCTAACTTGAAGATCAATCATAACTTGGTAACTTAGAGTTGACAACTTCAAATTCATAACTTGACAACTTCAAGATCCTAACTTGAAGATCAATCATAACTTGGTAACTTAGAGTTGACAACTTCAAATTCATAACTTGACAACTTCAAGATCCTAACTTGAAGATCAATCATATTTTGTTAACTTAGAGTTGACAACTTCAAATTCATAACTTGACAACTTCAAGATCCTAACTTGAATATCAATCATATTTTGTTAACTTAGAGTTGACAACTTCAAATTCATAACTTGACAACTTCAAGATCCTAACTTGAAGATCAATCATATTTTGTTAACTTAGAGTTGACAACTTCAAATTCATAACTTGACAACTTCAAGATCCTAACTTGAAGATCAATCATAACTTGGTAACTTAGAGTTGACAACTTCAAATTCATAACTTGACAACTTCAAGGTCCTAACTTGAAGATCTATCATAAATTGATAACTTAGAGTTGACAACTTCAAATTCATAGCTTCACAACTTCAAGATCCTAACTTTAAGATCAATCAGAACTTTGTAACTTAGAGTTGACAACTTCAAATTCATAACTTGACAACTTCAAGATCCTAACTTGAAGATCAATCATATTTTGTTAACTTAGAGTTGACAACTTCAAATTCATAACTTGACAACTTCAAGATCCTAACTTGAAGATCAATCATATTTTGTTAACTTAGAGTTGACAACTTCAAATTCATAACTTGACAACTTCAAGATCCTAACTTGAAGATCAATCATATTTTGTTAACTTAGAGTTGACAACTTCAAATTCATAACTTGACAACTTCAAGATCCTAACTTGAAGATCAATCATATTTTGTTAACTTAGAGTTGACAACTTCAAATTCATAACTTGACAACTTCAAGATCCTAACTTGAAGATCAATCATAACTTGGTAACTTAGAGTTGACAACTTCAAATTCATAACTTGACAACTTCAGGATCCTAACTTGAAGATCAATGAGAACTTGGTAACTTAGAGTTGACAACTTCAAATTCATAGCTTCACAACTTCAAGTTTATAACTTGAAGATCAATAATAACTTGGTAACTTAGAGTTGACAACTTCAAATTCATAACTTGACAACTTCAAGATCCTAACTTGAAGATCAATCATATTTTGTTAACTTAGAGTTGACAACTTCAAATTCATAACTTGACAACTTCAAGATCCTAACTTGAAGATCAATCATATTTTGTTAACTTAGAGTTGACAACTTCAAATTCATAACTTGACAACTTCAAGATCCTAACTTGAAGATCAATCATATTTTGTTAACTTAGAGTTGACAACTTCAAATTCATAACTTGACAACTTCAAGATCCTAACTTGAAGATCAATCATATTTTGTTAACTTAGAGTTGACAACTTCAAATTCATAGCTTCACAACTTCAAGATCCTAACTTGAAGATCAATCATAACTTGGTAACTTAGAGTTGACAACTTCAAATTCATAACTTGACAACTTCAAGATCCTAACTTAAAGATCAATCATAACTTGGTAACTTAGAGTTGACAACTTCAAATTCATAACTTGACAACTTCAAGATCCTAACTTGAAGATCAATCATATTTTGTTAACTTAGAGTTGACAACTTCAAATTCATAACTTGACAACTTCAAGATCCTAACTTGTAGATCAATCATATTTTGTTAACTTAGAGTTGACAACTTCAAATTCATAACTTGACAACTTCAAGATCCTAACTTGAAGATCAATCATATTTTGTTAACTTAGAGTTGACAACTTCAAATTCATAACTTGACAACTTCAAGATCCTAACTTGAAGATCAATCATATTTTGTTAACTTAGAGTTGACAACTTCAAATTCATAACTTGACAACTTCAAGATCCTAACTTGAAGATCAATCATATTTTGTTAACTTAGAGTTGACAACTTCAAATTCATAACTTGACAACTTCAAGATCCTAACTTGAAGATGAATCATATTTTGTTAACTTAGAGTTGACAACTTCAAATTCATAACTTGACAACTTCAAGATCCTAACTTGAAGATCAATCATAACTTGGTAACTTAGAGTTGACAACTTCAAATTCATAACTTGACAACTTCAAGATCCTAACTTGAAGATCAATCATAACTTGGTAACTTAGAGTTGACAACTTCAAATTCATAACTTGACAACTTCAAGATCCTAACTTGAAGATCAATCATATTTTGTTAACTTAGAGTTGACAACTTCAAATTCATAGCTTCACAACTTCAAGTTTATAACTTGAAGATCAATAATAACTTGGTAACTTAGAGTTGACAACTTCAAATTCATAACTTGACAACTTCAAGATCCTAACTTGAAGATCAATCATATTTTGTTAACTTAGAGTTGACAACTTCAAATTCATAACTTGACAACTTCAAGATCCTAACTTGAAGATCAATCATATTTTGTTAACTTAGAGTTGACAACTTCAAATTCATAACTTGACAACTTCAAGATCCTAACTTGAAGATCAATCATAACTTGGTAACTTAGAGTTGACAACTTCAAATTCATAACTTGACAACTTCAAGATCCTAACTTGAAGATCAATCATATTTTGTTAACTTAGAGTTGACAACTTCAAATTCATAACTTGACAACTTCAAGATCCTAACTTGAAGATCAATCATATTTTGTTAACTTAGAGTTGACAACTTCAAATTCATAACTTGACAACTTCAAGATCCTAACTTGAAGATATTTTGTTAACATATTTTGTTAACTTAGAGTTGACAACTTCAAATTCATAACTTGACAACTTCAAGATCCTAACTTGAAGATCAATCATATTTTGTTAACTTAGAGTTGACAACTTCAAATTCATAACTTGACAACTTCAAGATCCTAACTTGAAGATCAATCATAACTTGGTAACTTAGAGTTGACAACTTCAAATTCATAACTTGACAACTTCAAGATCCTAACTTGAAGATCAATCATATTTTGTTAACTTAGAGTTGACAACTTCAAATTCATAACTTGACAACTTCAAGATCCTAACTTGAAGATCAATCATATTTTGTTAACTTAGAGTTGACAACTTCAAATTCATAACTTGACAACTTCAAGATCCTAACTTGAAGATCAATCATATTTTGTTAACTTAGAGTTGACAACTTCAAATTCATAACTTGACAACTTCAAGATCCTAACCTGAAGATCAATCATATTTTGTTAACTTAGAGTTGACAACTTCAAATTCATAACTTGACAACTTCAAGATCCTAACTTGAAGATCAATCATAACTTGGTAACTTAGAGTTGACAACTTCAAATTCATAACTTGACAACTTCAAGATCCTAACTTGAAGATCAATCATATTTTGTGAACTTAGAGTTGACAACTTCAAATTCATAACTTGACAACTTCAAGATCCTAACTTGAAGATCAATCATAACTTGGTAACTTAGAGTTGACAACTTCAAATTCATAACTTGACAACTTCAAGATCCTAACTTGAAGATCAATCATAACTTGGTAACTTAGAGTTGACAACTTCAAATTCATAACTTGACAACTTCAAGATCCTAACTTGAAGATCAATCATAACTTGGTAACTTAGAGTTGACAACTTCAAATTCATAACTTGACAACTTCAAGATCCTAACTTGAAGATCAATCATATTTTGTTAACTTAGAGTTGACAACTTCAAATTCATAACTTGACAACTTCAAGATCCTAACTTGAAGATCAATCATATTTTGTTAACTTAGAGTTGACAACTTCAAATTCATAACTTGACAACTTCAAGATCCTAACTTGAAGATCAATCATAACTTGGTAACTTAGAGTTGACAACTTCAAATTCATAACTTGACA
Organism: Podabrus alpinus; assembly: GCA_932274525.1. NCBI lineage: Eukaryota > Metazoa > Arthropoda > Insecta > Coleoptera > Cantharidae > Podabrus > Podabrus alpinus. Next base: position 21,504 of record CAKNZV010000011.1, on the reverse strand, counting down.
ACTTCAAGATCCTAACTTGAAGATCAATCATATTTTGTGAACTTAGAGTTGACAACTTCAAATTCATAACTTGACAACTTCAAGATCCTAACTTGAAGATCAATCATAACTTGGTAACTTAGAGTTGACAACTTCAAATTCATAACTTGACAACTTCAAGATCCTAACTTGAAGATCAATCATAACTTGGTAACTTAGAGTTGACAACTTCAAATTCATAACTTGACAACTTCAAGATCCCAACTTGAAGATCAATCATATTTTGTTAACTTAGAGTTGACAACTTCAAATTCATAACTTGACAACTTCAAGATCCTAACTTGAAGATCAATCATACTTGGTAACTTAGAGTTGACAACTTCAAATTCATAACTTGACAACTTCAAGATCCTAACTTGAAGATCAATCATAACTTGGTAACTTAGAGTTGACAACTTCAAATTCATAACTTGACAACTTCAAGATCCTAACTTGAAGATCAATCATATTTTGTTAACTTAGAGTTGACAACTTCAAATTCATAGCTTCACAACTTCAAGTTTATAACTTGAAGATCAATAATAACTTGGTAACTTAGAGTTGACAACTTCAAATTCATAACTTGACAACTTCAAGATCCTAACTTGAAGATCAATCATAACTTGGTAACTTAGAGTTGACAACTTCAAATTCATAACTTGACAACTTCAAGATCCTAACTTGAAGATCAATCATATTTTGTTAACTTAGAGTTGACAACTTCAAATTCAAAACTTGACAACTTCAAGATCCTAACTTGAAGATCAATCATATTTTGTTAACTTAGAGTTGACAACTTCAAATTCATAACTTGACAACTTCAAGATCCTAACTTGAAGATCAATCATATTTTGTTAACTTAGAGTTGACAACTTCAAATTCATAACTTGACAACTTCAAGATCCTAACTTGAAGATCAATCATAACTTGGTAACTAAGAGTTGACAACTTCAAATTCATAACTTGACAACTTCAAGATCCTAACTTGAAGATCAATCATATTTTGTTAACTTAGAGTTGACAACTTCAAGATCCTAACTTGAAGATCAATCATATTTTGTTAACTTAGAGTTGACAACTTCAAATTCATAACTTGACAACTTCAAGATCCTAACTTGAAGATCAATCATATTTTGTTAACTTAGAGTTGACAACTTCAAATTCATAACTTGACAACTTCAAGATCCTAACTTGAAGATCAATCATAACTTGGTAACTTAGAGTTGACAACTTCAAATTCATAACTTGACAACTTCAAGATCCTAACTTGAAGATCAATCATAACTTGGTAACTTAGAGTTGACAACTTCAAATTCATAACTTGACAACTTCAAGATCCTAACTTGAAGATCAATCATATTTTGTTAACTTAGAGTTGACAACTTCAAATTCATAACTTGACAACTTCAAGATCCTAACTTGAAGATCAATCATAACTTGGTAACTTAGAGTTGACAACTTCAAATTCATAACTTGACAACTTCAAGATCCTAACTAGAAGATCAATCATATTTTGTTAACTTAGAGTTGACAACTTCAAATTCATAACTTGACAACTTCAAGATCCTAACTTGAAGATCAATCATATTTTGTTAACTTAGAGTTGACAACTTCAAATTCATAACTTGACAACTTCAAGATCCTAACTTGAAGATCAATCATATTTTGTTAACTTAGAGTTGACAACTTCAAATTCATAACTTGACAACTTCAAGATCCTAACTTGAAGATCAATCATATTTTGTTAACTTAGAGTTGACAACTTCAAATTCATAACTTGACAACTTCAAGATCCTAACTTGAAGATCAATCATATTTTGGTAACTTAGAGTTGACAACTTCAAATTCATAACTTGACAACTTCAAGATCCTAACTTGAAGATCAATCATAACTTGGTAACTTAGAGTTGACAACTTCAAATTCATAACTTGACAACTTCAAGATCCTAACTTGAAGATCAATCATAACTTGGTAACTTAGAGTTGACAACTTCAAATTCATAACTTGACAACTTCAAGATCCTAACTTGAAGATCAATCATATTTTGTTAACTTAGAGTTGACAACTTCAAATTCATAACTTGACAACTTCAAGATCCTAACTTGAAGATCAATCATATTTTGTTAACTTAGAGTTGACAACTTCAAATTCATAACTTGACAACTTCAAGATCCTAACTTGAAGATCAATCATATTTTGTTAACTTAGAGTTGACAACTTCAAATTCATAACTTGACAACTTCAAGATCCTAACTTGAAGATCAATCATAACTTGGTAACTTAGAGTTGACAACTTCAAATTCATAACTTGACAACTTCAAGGTCCTAACTTGAAGATCTATCATAAATTGATAACTTAGAGTTGACAACTTCAAATTCATAGCTTCACAACTTCAAGATCCTAACTTTAAGATCAATCAGAACTTTGTAACTTAGAGTTGACAACTTCAAATTCATAACTTGACAACTTCAAGATCCTAACTTGAAGATCAATCATATTTTGTTAACTTAGAGTTGACAACTTCAAATTCATAACTTGACAACTTCAAGATCCTAACTTGAAGATCAATCATATTTTGTTAACTTAGAGTTGACAACTTCAAATTCATAACTTGACAACTTCAAGATCCTAACTTGAAGATCAATCATATTTTGTTAACTTAGAGTTGACAACTTCAAATTCATAACTTGACAACTTCAAGATCCTAACTTGAAGATCAATCATATTTTGTTAACTTAGAGTTGACAACTTCAAATTCATAACTTGACAACTTCAAGATCCTAACTTGAAGATCAATCATAACTTGGTAACTTAGAGTTGACAACTTCAAATTCATAACTTGACAACTTCAGGATCCTAACTTGAAGATCAATGAGAACTTGGTAACTTAGAGTTGACAACTTCAAATTCATAGCTTCACAACTTCAAGTTTATAACTTGAAGATCAATAATAACTTGGTAACTTAGAGTTGACAACTTCAAATTCATAACTTGACAACTTCAAGATCCTAACTTGAAGATCAATCATATTTTGTTAACTTAGAGTTGACAACTTCAAATTCATAACTTGACAACTTCAAGATCCTAACTTGAAGATCAATCATATTTTGTTAACTTAGAGTTGACAACTTCAAATTCATAACTTGACAACTTCAAGATCCTAACTTGAAGATCAATCATATTTTGTTAACTTAGAGTTGACAACTTCAAATTCATAACTTGACAACTTCAAGATCCTAACTTGAAGATCAATCATAACTTGGTAACTTAGAGTTGACAACTTCAAATTCATAACTTGACAACTTCAAGATCCTAACTTAAAGATCAATCATAACTTGGTAACTTAGAGTTGACAACTTCAAATTCATAACTTGACAACTTCAAGATCCTAACTTGAAGATCAATCATATTTTGTTAACTTAGAGTTGACAACTTCAAATTCATAACTTGACAACTTCAAGATCCTAACTTGTAGATCAATCATATTTTGTTAACTTAGAGTTGACAACTTCAAATTCATAACTTGACAACTTCAAGATCCTAACTTGAAGATCAATCATATTTTGTTAACTTAGAGTTGACAACTTCAAATTCATAACTTGACAACTTCAAGATCCTAACTTGAAGATCAATCATATTTTGTTAACTTAGAGTTGACAACTTCAAATTCATAACTTGACAACTTCAAGATCCTAACTTGAAGATCAATCATATTTTGTTAACTTAGAGTTGACAACTTCAAATTCATAACTTGACAACTTCAAGATCCTAACTTGAAGATGAATCATATTTTGTTAACTTAGAGTTGACAACTTCAAATTCATAACTTGACAACTTCAAGATCCTAACTTGAAGATCAATCATAACTTGGTAACTTAGAGTTGACAACTTCAAATTCATAACTTGACAACTTCAAGATCCTAACTTGAAGATCAATCATAACTTGGTAACTTAGAGTTGACAACTTCAAATTCATAACTTGACAACTTCAAGATCCTAACTTGAAGATCAATCATATTTTGTTAACTTAGAGTTGACAACTTCAAATTCATAGCTTCACAACTTCAAGTTTATAACTTGAAGATCAATAATAACTTGGTAACTTAGAGTTGACAACTTCAAATTCATAACTTGACAACTTCAAGATCCTAACTTGAAGATCAATCATATTTTGTTAACTTAGAGTTGACAACTTCAAATTCATAACTTGACAACTTCAAGATCCTAACTTGAAGATCAATCATATTTTGTTAACTTAGAGTTGACAACTTCAAATTCATAACTTGACAACTTCAAGATCCTAACTTGAAGATCAATCATAACTTGGTAACTTAGAGTTGACAACTTCAAATTCATAACTTGACAACTTCAAGATCCTAACTTGAAGATCAATCATATTTTGTTAACTTAGAGTTGACAACTTCAAATTCATAACTTGACAACTTCAAGATCCTAACTTGAAGATCAATCATATTTTGTTAACTTAGAGTTGACAACTTCAAATTCATAACTTGACAACTTCAAGATCCTAACTTGAAGATATTTTGTTAACATATTTTGTTAACTTAGAGTTGACAACTTCAAATTCATAACTTGACAACTTCAAGATCCTAACTTGAAGATCAATCATATTTTGTTAACTTAGAGTTGACAACTTCAAATTCATAACTTGACAACTTCAAGATCCTAACTTGAAGATCAATCATAACTTGGTAACTTAGAGTTGACAACTTCAAATTCATAACTTGACAACTTCAAGATCCTAACTTGAAGATCAATCATATTTTGTTAACTTAGAGTTGACAACTTCAAATTCATAACTTGACAACTTCAAGATCCTAACTTGAAGATCAATCATATTTTGTTAACTTAGAGTTGACAACTTCAAATTCATAACTTGACAACTTCAAGATCCTAACTTGAAGATCAATCATATTTTGTTAACTTAGAGTTGACAACTTCAAATTCAAAACTTGACAACTTCAAGATCCTAACTTGAAGATCAATCATATTTTGTTAACTTAGAGTTGACAACTTCAAATTCATAACTTGACAACTTCAAGATCCTAACTTGAAGATCAATCATAACTTGGTAACTTAGAGTTGACAACTTCAAATTCATAACTTGACAACTTCAAGATCCTAACTTGAAGATCAATCATATTTTGTGAACTTAGAGTTGACAACTTCAAATTCATAACTTGACAACTTCAAGATCCTAACTTGAAGATCAATCATAACTTGGTAACTTAGAGTTGACAACTTCAAATTCATAACTTGACAACTTCAAGATCCTAACTTGAAGATCAATCATAACTTGGTAACTTAGAGTTGACAACTTCAAATTCATAACTTGACAACTTCAAGATCCTAACTTGAAGATCAATCATAACTTGGTAACTTAGAGTTGACAACTTCAAATTCATAACTTGACAACTTCAAGATCCTAACTTGAAGATCAATCATAACTTGGTAACTTAGAGTTGACAACTTCAAATTCAAAACTTGACAACTTCAAGATCCTAACTTGAAGATCAATCATAACTTGGTAACTTAGAGTTGACAACTTCAAATTCATAACTTGACAACTTCAAGATCCTAACTTGAAGATCAATCATATTTTGTTAACTTAGAGTTGACAACTTCAAATTCATAACTTGACAACTTCAAGATCCTAACTTGAAGATCAATCATAACTTGGTAACTTAGAGTTGACAACTTCAAATTCATAACTTGACAACTTCAAGATCCTAACTTGAAGATCAATCATATTTTGTTAACTTAGAGTTGACAACTTCAAATTCATAACTTGACAACTTCAAGATCCTAACTTGAAGATCAATCATATTTTGTTAACTTAGAGTTGACAACTTCAAATTCATAACTTGACAACTTCAAGATCCTAACTTGAAGATCAATCATATTTTGTTAACTTAGAGTTGACAACTTCAAATTCATAACTTGACAACTTCAAGATCCTAACTTGAAGATCAATCATAACTTGGTAACTTAGAGTTGACAACTTCAAATTCATAACTTGACAACTTCAAGATCCTAACTTGAAGATCAATCATATTTTGTTAACTTAGAGTTGACAACTTCAAATTCATAACTTGACAACTTCAAGATCCTAACTTGAAGATCAATCATAACTTGGTAACTTAGAGTTGACAACTTCAAATTCATAACTTGACAACTTCAAGATCCTAACTTGAAGATCAATCATAACTTGGTAACTTAGAGTTGACAACTTCAAATTCATAACTTGACAACTTCAAGATCCTAACTTGAAGATCAATCATATTTTGTTAACTTAGAGTTGACAACTTCAAATTCATAACTTGACAACTTCAAGATCCTAACTTGAAGATCAATCATAACTTGGTAACTTAGAGTTGACAACTTCAAATTCATAACTTGACAACTTCAAGATCCTAACTTGAAGATCAATCATAACTTGGTAACTTAGAGTTGACAACTTCAAATTCATAACTTGACAACTTCAAGATCCTAACTTGAAGATCAATCATATTTTGTTAACTTAGAGTTGACAACTTCAAATTCATAACTTGACAACTTCAAGATCCTAACTTGAAGATCAATCATATTTTGCTAACTTAGAGTTGACAACTTCAAATTCATAACTTGACAACTTCAAGATCCTAACTTGTAGATCAATCATAACTTGGTAACTTAGAGTTGACAACTTCAAATTCATAACTTGACAACTTCAAGATCCTAACTTGAAGATCAATCATAACTTGGTAACTTAGAGTTGACAACTTCAAATTCATAACTTGACAACTTCAAGATCCTAACTTGAAGATCAATCATAACTTGGTAACTTAGAGTTGACAACTTCAAATTCAAAACTTGACAACTTCAAGATCCTAACTTGAAGATCAATCATAGCTTGGTAACTTAGAGTTGACAACTTCAAATTCATAACTTGACAACTTCAAGATCCTAACTTGAAGATCAATCATATTTTGTTAACTTAGAGTTGACAACTTCAAATTCATAACTTGACAACTTCAAGATCCTAACTTGAAGATCAATCATAACTTGGTAACTTAGAGTTGACAACTTCAAATTCATAACTTGACAACTTCAAGATCCTAACTTGAAGATCAATCATATTTTGTTAACTTAGAGTTAACTTCAAGATCCTAACTTGAAGATCATATTTTGTTAACTTAGAGTTGACAACTTCAAATTCATAACTTGACAACTTCAAGATCCTAACTTGAAGATCTATCATAAATTGATAACTTAGAGTTGACAACTTCAAATTCATAGCTTCACAACTTCAAGATCCTAACTTTAAGATCAATCAGAACTTTGTAACTTAGAGTTGACAACTTCAAATTCATAACTTGACAACTTCAAGATCCTAACTTGAAGATCAATCAAAACTTGGTAACTTAGAGTTGACAACTTCAAATTCAAAACTTGACAACTTCAAGATCCTAACTTGAAGATCTATCATAAATTGATAACTTAGAGTTGACAACTTCAAATTCATAGCTTCACAACTTCAAGATCCTAACTTTAAGATCAATCAGAACTTTGTAACTTAGAGTTGACAACTTCAAATTCATAACTTGACAACTTCAAGATCCTAACTTGAAGATCAATCATATTTTGTTAACTTAGAGTTGACAACTTCAAATTAATAACTTGACAACTTCAAGATCCTAACTTGAAGATCAATCATAACTTGGTAACTTAGAGTTGACAACTTCAAATTCAAACTTGACAACTTCAAGATCCTAACTTGAAGATCAATCATAACTTGGTAACTTAGAGTTGACAACTTCAAATTCATAACTTGACAACTTCAAGATCCTAACTTGAAGATCAATCATATTTTGTTAACTTAGAGTTGACAACTTCAAATTCATAACTTGACAACTTCAAGATCCTAACTTGAAGATCAATCATATTTTGTTAACTTAGAGTTGACAACTTCAAATTCATAACTTGACAACTTCAAGATCCTAACTTGAAGATCAATCATATTTTGTTAACTTAGAGTTGACAACTTCAAATTCATAACTTGACAACTTCAAGATCCTAACTTGAAGATCAATCATATTTTGTTAACTTAGAGTTGACAACTTCAAATTCATAACTTGACAACTTCAAGATCCTAACTTGAAGATCAATCATAACTTGGTAACTTAGAGTTGACAACTTCAAATTCATAACTTGACAACTTCAAGATCCTAACTTGAAGATCAATCATATTTTGTTAACTTAGAGTTGACAACTTCAAATTCATAACTTGACAACTTCAAGATCCTAACTTGAAGATCAATCATAACTTGGTAACTTAGAGTTGACAACTTCAAATTCATAACTTGACAACTTCAAGATCCTAACTTGAAGATCAATCATAACTTGGTAACTTAGAGTTGACAACTTCAAATTCATAACTTGTCAACTTCAAGATCCTAACTTGAAGATCAATCATATTTTGTTAACTTAGAGTTGACAACTTCAAATTCATAACTTGACAACTTCAAGATCCTAACTTGAAGATCAATCATAACTTGGTAACTTAGAGTTGACAACTTCAAATTCATAACTTGACAACTTCAAGATCCTAACTTGAAGATCAATCATAACTTGGTAACTTAGAGTTGACAACTTCAAATTCATAACTTGACAACTTCAAGATTCTAACTTGTAGATCAATCAGAACTTGGTAACTTAGAGTTGACAACTTCAAATTCAAAACTTGACAACTTCAAGATCCTAACTTGAAGATCAATCATATTTTCTTAACTTAGAGTTGACAACTTCAAATTCATAACTTGACAACTTCAAGATCCTAACTTGAAGATCAATCATATTTTGTTAACTTAGAGTTGACAACTTCAAATTCATAACTTGACAACTTCAAGATCCTAACTTGAAGATCAATCATATTTTGTTAACTTAGAGTTGACAACTTCAAATTCATAACTTGACAACTTCAAGATCCTAACTTGAAGATCAATCATAACTTGGTAACTTACAGTTGACAACTTCAAATACATAACTTGACAACTTCAAGATCCTAACTTGAAGATCAATCATATTTTGTTAACTTAGAGTTGACAACTTCAAATTCATAACTTGACAACTTCAAGATCCTAACTTGAAGATCAATCATAACTTGGTAACTTAGAGTTGACAACTTCAAATTCATAACTTGACAACTTCAAGATCCTAACTTGAAGATCAATCATAACGTGGTAACTTAGAGTTGACAACTTCAAATTCATAACTTGACAACTTCAAGATTCTAACTTGTAGATCAATCAGAACTTGGTAACTTAGAGTTGACAACTTCAATTTCAAAACTTGACAACTTCAAGATCCTAACTTGAAGATCAATCATATTTTGTTAACTTAGAGTTGACAACTTCAAATTCATAACTTGACAACTTCAAGATCCTAACTTGAAGATCAATCATATTTTGTTAACTTAGAGTTGACAACTTCAAATTCATAACTTGACAACTTCAAGATCCTAACTTGAAGATCAATCATATTTTGTTAACTTAGAGTTGACAACTTCAAATTCATAACTTGACAACTTCAAGATCCTAACTTGAAGATCAATCATATTTTGTTAACTTAGAGTTGACAACTTCAAATTCATAACTTGACAACTTCAAGATCCTAACTTGAAGATCAATCATATTTTGTTAACTTAGAGTTGACAACTTCAAATTCATAACTTGACAACTTCAAGATCCTAACTTGAAGATCAATCATATTTTGTTAACTTAGAGTTGACAACTTCAAATTCATAACTTGACAACTTCAAGATCCTAACTTGAAGATCAATCATATTTTGTTAACTTAGAGTTGACAACTTCAAATTCATAACTTGACAACTTCAAGATCCTAACTTGAAGATCAATCATATTTTGTTAACTTAGAGTTGACAACTTCAAATTCATAACTTGACAACTTCAAGATCCTAACTTGAAGATCAATCATAACTTGGTAACTTAGAGTTGACAACTTCAAATTCATAACTTGACAACTTCAAGATCCTAACTTGAAGATCAATCATAACTTGGTAACTTAGAGTTGACAACTTCAAATTCATAACTTGACAACTTCAAGATCCTAACTTGAAGATCAATCATATTTTGTTAACTTAGAGTTGACAACTTCAAATTCATAACTTGACAACTTCAAGATCCTAACTTAAAGATCAATCATAACTTGGTAACTTAGAGTTGACAACTTCAAATTCATAACTTGACAACTTCAAGATCCTAACTTGAAGATCAATCATAACTTGGTAACTTAGAGTTGACAACTTCAAATTCATAACTTGACAACTTCAAGATCCTAACTTGAAGATCAATCATATTTTGTTAACTTAGAGTTGACAACTTCAAATTCAAAACTTGACAACTTCAAGATCCTAACTTGAAGATCAATCATATTTTGTTAACTTAGAGTTGACAACTTCAAATTCATAACTTGACAACTTCAAGATCCTAACTTGAAGATCAATCATATTTTGTTAACTTAGAGTTGACAACTTCAAATTCATAACTTGACAACTTCAAGATCCTAACTTGAAGATCAATCATAACTTGGTAACTAAGAGTTGACAACTTCAAATTCATAACTTGACAACTTCAAGATCCTAACTTGAAGATCAATCATATTTTGTTAACTTAGAGTTGACAACTTCAAGATCCTAACTTGAAGATCAATCATATTTTGTTAACTTAGAGTTGACAACTTCAAATTCATAACTTGACAACTTCAAGATCCTAACTTGAAGATCAATCATATTTTGTTAACTTAGAGTTGACAACTTCAAATTCATAACTTGACAACTTCAAGATCCTAACTTGAAGATCAATCATAACTTGGTAACTTAGAGTTGACAACTTCAAATTCATAACTTGACAACTTCAAGATCCTAACTTGAAGATCAATCATAACTTGGTAACTTAGAGTTGACAACTTCAAATTCATAACTTGACAACTTCAAGATCCTAACTTGAAGATCAATCATATTTTGTTAACTTAGAGTTGACAACTTCAAATTCATAACTTGACAACTTCAAGATCCTAACTTGAAGATCAATCATAACTTGGTAACTTAGAGTTGACAACTTCAAATTCATAACTTGACAACTTCAAGATCCTAACTAGAAGATCAATCATATTTTGTTAACTTAGAGTTGACAACTTCAAATTCATAACTTGACAACTTCAAGATCCTAACTTGAAGATCAATCATATTTTGTTAACTTAGAGTTGACAACTTCAAATTCATAACTTGACAACTTCAAGATCCTAACTTGAAGATCAATCATATTTTGTTAACTTAGAGTTGACAACTTCAAATTCATAACTTGACAACTTCAAGATCCTAACTTGAAGATCAATCATATTTTGTTAACTTAGAGTTGACAACTTCAAATTCATAACTTGACAACTTCAAGATCCTAACTTGAAGATCAATCATATTTTGGTAACTTAGAGTTGACAACTTCAAATTCATAACTTGACAACTTCAAGATCCTAACTTGAAGATCAATCATAACTTGGTAACTTAGAGTTGACAACTTCAAATTCATAACTTGACAACTTCAAGATCCTAACTTGAAGATCAATCATAACTTGGTAACTTAGAGTTGACAACTTCAAATTCATAACTTGACAACTTCAAGATCCTAACTTGAAGATCAATCATATTTTGTTAACTTAGAGTTGACAACTTCAAATTCATAACTTGACAACTTCAAGATCCTAACTTGAAGATCAATCATATTTTGTTAACTTAGAGTTGACAACTTCAAATTCATAACTTGACAACTTCAAGATCCTAACTTGAAGATCAATCATATTTTGTTAACTTAGAGTTGACAACTTCAAATTCATAACTTGACAACTTCAAGATCCTAACTTGAAGATCAATCATAACTTGGTAACTTAGAGTTGACAACTTCAAATTCATAACTTGACAACTTCAAGATCCTAACTTGAAGATCTATCATAAATTGATAACTTAGAGTTGACAACTTCAAATTCATAGCTTCACAACTTCAAGATCCTAACTTTAAGATCAATCAGAACTTTGTAACTTAGAGTTGACAACTTCAAATTCATAACTTGACAACTTCAAGATCCTAACTTGAAGATCAATCATATTTTGTTAACTTAGAGTTGACAACTTCAAATTCATAACTTGACAACTTCAAGATCCTAACTTGAAGATCAATCATATTTTGTTAACTTAGAGTTGACAACTTCAAATTCATAACTTGACAACTTCAAGATCCTAACTTGAAGATCAATCATATTTTGTTAACTTAGAGTTGACAACTTCAAATTCATAACTTGACAACTTCAAGATCCTAACTTGAAGATCAATCATATTTTGTTAACTTAAAGTTGACAACTTCAAATTCATAACTTGACAACTTCAAGATCCTAACTTGAAGATCAATCATAACTTGGTAACTTAGAGTTGACAACTTCAAATTCATAACTTGACAACTTCAGGATCCTAACTTGAAGATCAATGAGAACTTGGTAACTTAGAGTTGACAACTTCAAATTCATAGCTTCACAACTTCAAGTTTATAACTTGAAGATCAATAATAACTTGGTAACTTAGAGTTGACAACTTCAAATTCATAACTTGACAACCTCAAGATCCTAACTTGAAGATCAATCATATTTTGTTAACTTAGAGTTGACAACTTCAAATTCATAACTTGACAACTTCAAGATCCTAACTTGAAGATCAATCATATTTTGTTAACTTAGAGTTGACAACTTCAAATTCATAACTTGACAACTTCAAGATCCTAACTTGAAGATCAATCATATTTTGTTAACTTAGAGTTGACAACTTCAAATTCATAACTTGACAACTTCAAGATCCTAACTTGAAGATCAATCATATTTTGTTAACTTAGAGTTGACAACTTCAAATTCATAACTTGACAACTTCAAAATCCTAACTTGAAGATCAATCATAACTTGGTAACTTAGAGTTGACAACTTCAAATTCATAACTTGACAACTTCAAGATCCTAACTTGAAGATCAATCATAACTTGGTAACTTAGAGTTGACAACTTCAAATTCATAACTTGACAACTTCAAGATCCTAACTTGAAGATCAATCATAACTTGGTAACTTAGAGTTGACAACTTCAAATTCATAACTTGACAACTTCAAGATCCTAACTTGAAGATCAATCATATTTTGTTAACTTAGAGTTGACAACTTCAAATTCATAACTTGACAACTTCAAGATCCTAACTTGAAGATCAATCATAACTTGGTAACTTAGAGTTGACAACTTCAAATTCATAACTTGACAACTTCAAGATCCTAACTTGAAGATCAATCATAACTTGGTAACTTAGAGTTGACAACTTCAAATTCATAACTTGACAACTTCAAGATCCTAACTTGAAGATCAATCATATTTTGTTAACTTAGAGTTGACAACTTCAAATTCATAACTTGACAACTTCAAGATCCTAACTTGAAGATCAATCATATTTTGTTAACTTAGAGTTGACAACTTCAAATTCATAACTTGACAATTTCAAGATCCTAACTTGAAGATCAATCATAACTTGGTAACTTAGAGTTGACAACTTCAAATTCATAACTTGACAACTTCAAGATCCTAACTTGAAGATCAATCATATTTTGTTAACTTAGAGTTGACAACTTCAAATTCATAACTTGACAACTTCAAGATCCTAACTTGAAGATCAATCATATTTTGTTAACTTAGAGTTGACAACTTCAAATTCATAACTTGACAACTTCAAGATCCTAACTTGAAGATCAATCATAACTTGGTAACTTAGAGTTGACAACTTCAAATTCATAACTTGACAACTTCAAGAACCTAACTTGAAGATCAATCATATTTTGTTAACTTAGAGTTGACAACTTCAAATTCATAACTTGACAACTTCAAGATCCTAACTTGAAGATCAATCATATTTTGTTAACTTAGAGTTGACAACTTCAAATTCATAACTTGACAACTTCAAGATCCTAACTTGAAGATCAATCATAACTTGGTAACTTAGAGTTGACAACTTCAAATTCATAACCTGACAACTTCAAGATCCTAACTTGAAGATCAATCATAACTTGGTAACTTAGAGTTGACAACTTCAAATTCATAACTTGACAACTTCAAGATCCTAACTTGAAGATCAATCATAACTTGGTAACTTAGAGTTGACAACTTCAAATTCATAACTTGACAACTTCAAGATCCTAACTTGAAGATCAATCATATTTTGTTAACTTAGAGTTGACAACTTCAAATTCATAACTTGACAACTTCAAGATCCTAACTTGAAGATCAATCATATTTTGTTAACTTAGAGTTGACAACTTCAAATTCATAACTTGACAACTTCAAGATCCTAACTTAAAGATCAATCATAACTTGGTAACTTAGAGTTGACAACTTCAAATTCATAACTTGACAACTTCAAGATCCTAACTTGAAGATCAATCATAACTTGGTAACTTAGAGTTGACAACTTCAAATTCATAACTTGACAACTTCAAGATCCTAACTTGAAGATCAATCATATTTTGTTAACTTAGAGTTGACAACTTCAAATTCATAACTTGACAACTTCAAGATCCTAACTTGAAGATCAATCATATTTTGTTAACTTAGAGTTGACAACTTCAAATTCATAACTTGACAACTTCAAGATCCTAACTTGAAGATCAATCATATTTTGTTAACTTAGAGTTGACAACTTCAAATTCATAACTTGACAACTTCAAGATTCTAACTTGTAGATCAATCAGAACTTGGTAACTTAGAGTTGACAACTTCAAATGCATAACTTGACAACTTCAAGATCCTAACTTGAAGATCAATCATAACTTGGTAACTTAGAGTTGACAACTTCAAATTCATAACTTGACAACTTCAAGATCCTAACTTGAAGATCAATCATAACTTGGTAACTTAGAGTTGACAACTTCAAATTCATAACTTGACAACTTCAAGATCCTAACTTGAAGATCAATCATATTTTGTTAACTTAGAGTTGACAACTTCAAATTCATAACTTGACAACTTCAAGATCCTAACTTGAAGATCAATCATAACTTGGTAACTTAGAGTTGACAACTTCAAATTCATAACTTGACAACTTCAAGATCCTAACTTGAAGATCAATCATAACTTGGTAACTTAGAGTTGACAACTTCAAATTCATAACTTGACAACTTCAAGATCCTAACTTGAAGATCAATCATATTTTGTTAACTTAGAGTTGACAACTTCAAATTCATAACTTGACAACTTCAAGATCCTAACTTGAAGATCAATCATAACTTGGTAACTTAGAGTTGACAACTTCAAATTCATAACTTGACAACTTCAAGATCCTAACTTGAAGATCAATCATACTTGGTAACTTAGAGTTGACAACTTCAAATTCATAACTTGACAACTTCAAGATCCTAACTTGAAGATCAATCATAACTTGGTAACTTAGAGTTGACAACTTCAAATTCATAACTTGACAACTTCAAAATCCTAACTTGAAGATCAATCATAACTTGGTAACTTAGAGTTGACAACTTCAAATTCATAACTTGACAACTTCAAGATCCTAACTTGAAGATCAATCATATTTTGTTAACTTAGAGTTGACAACTTCAAATTCATAACTTGACAACTTCAAGATCCTAACTTGAAGATCAATCATATTTTGTTAACTTAGAGTTGACAACTTCAAATTCATAACTTGACAACTTCAAGATTCTAACTTGTAGATCAATCAGAACTTGGTAACTTAGAGTTGACAACTTCAAATGCATAACTTGACAACTTCAAGATCCTAACTTGAAGATCAATCATAACTTGGTAACTTAGAGTTGACAACTTCAAATTCATAACTTGACAACTTCAAGATCCTAACTTGAAGATCAATCATAACTTGGTAACTTAGAGTTGACAACTTCAAATTCATAACTTGACAACTTCAAGATCCTAACTTGAAGATCAATCATATTTTGTTAACTTAGAGTTGACAACTTCAAATTCATAACTTGACAACTTCAAGATCCTAACTTGAAGATCAATCATAACTTGGTAACTTAGAGTTGACAACTTCAAATTCATAACTTGACAACTTCAAGATCCTAACTTGAAGATCAATCATAACTTGGTAACTTAGAGTTGACAACTTCAAATTCATAACTTGACAACTTCAAGATCCTAACTTGAAGATCAATCATATTTTGTTAACTTAGAGTTGACAACTTCAAATTCATAACTTGACAACTTCAAGATCCTAACTGGAAGATCAATCATATTTTGTTAACTTAGAGTTGACAACTTCAAATTCATAACTTTACAACTTCAAGATCCTAACTTGAAGATCAATCATATTTTGTTAACTTAGAGTTGACAACTTCAAATTCATAACTTGACAACTTCAAGATCCTAACTTGAAGAACAATCATATTTTGTTAACTTAGAGTTGACAACTTCAAATTCATAACTTGACAACTTCAAGATCCTAACTTGAAGATCAATCATAACTTGGTAACTTAGAGTTGACAACTTCAAATTCATAACTTGACAACTTCAAGATCCTAACTTGAAGATCAATCATATTTTGTTAACTTAGAGTTGACAACTTCAAATTCATAACTTGACAACTTCAAGATCCCAACTTGAAGATCAATCATATTTTGTTAACTTAGAGTTGACAACTTCAAATTCATAACTTGACAACTTCAAGATCCTAACTTGAAGATCAATCATAACTTGGTAACTTAGAGTTGACAACTTCAAATTCATAACTTGACAACTTCAAGATCCTAACTTGAAGATCAATCATACTTGGTAACTTAGAGTTGACAACTTCAAATTCATAACTTGACAACTTCAAGATCCTAACTTGAAGATCAATCATAACTTGGTAACTTAGAGTTGACAACTTCAAATTCATAACTTGACAACTTCAAGATCCTAACTTGAAGATCAATCATATTTTGTTAACTTAGAGTTGACAACTTCAAATTCATAGCTTCACAACTTCAAGTTTATAACTTGAAGATCAATAATAACTTGGTAACTTAGAGTTGACAACTTCAAATTCATAACTTGACAACTTCAAGATCCTAACTTGAAGATCAATCATAACTTGGTAACTTAGAGTTGACAACTTCAAATTCATAACTTGACAACTGCAAGATCCTAACTTGAAGATCAATCATATTTTGTTAACTTAGAGTTGACAACTTCAAATTCAAAACTTGACAACTTCAAGATCCTAACTTGAAGATCAATCATATTTTGTTAACTTAGAGTTGACAACTTCAAATTCATAACTTGACAACTTCAAGATCCTAACTTGAAGATCAATCATATTTTGTTAACTTAGAGTTGACAACTTCAAATTCATAACTTGACAACTTCAAGATCCTAACTTGAAGATCAATCATAACTTGGTAACTTAGAGTTGACAACTTCAAATTCATAACTTGACAACTTCAAGATCCTAACTTGAAGATCAATCATATTTTGTTAACTTAGAGTTGACAACTTCAAGATCCTAACTTGAAGATCAATCATATTTTGTTAACTTAGAGTTGACAACTTCAAATTCATAACTTGACAACTTCAAGATCCTAACTTGAAGATCAATCATATTTTGTTAACTTAGAGTTGACAACTTCAAATTCATAACTTGACAACTTCAAGATCCTAACTTGAAGATCAATCATAACTTGGTAACTTAGAGTTGACAACTTCAAATTCATAACTTGACAACTTCAAGATCCTAACTTGAAGATCAATCATAACTTGGTAACTTAGAGTTGACAACTTCAAATTCATAACTTGACAACTTCAAGATCCTAACTTGAAGATCAATCATATTTTGTTAACTTAGAGTTGACAACTTCAAATTCATAACTTGACAACTTCAAGATCCTAACTTGAAGATCAATCATAACTTGGTAACTTAGAGTTGACAACTTCAAATTCATAACTTGACAACTTCAAGATCCTAACTAGAAGATCAATCATATTTTGTTAACTTAGAGTTGACAACTTCAAATTCATAACTTGACAACTTCAAGATCCTAACTTGAAGATCAATCATATTTTGTTAACTTAGAGTTGACAACTTCAAATTCATAACTTGACAACTTCAAGATCCTAACTTGAAGATCAATCATATTTTGTTAACTTAGAGTTGACAACTTCAAATTCATAACTTGACAACTTCAAGATCCTAACTTGAAGATCAATCATATTTTGTTAACTTAGAGTTGACAACTTCAAATTCATAACTTGACAACTTCAAGATCCTAACTTGAAGATCAATCATATTTTGGTAACTTAGAGTTGACAACTTCAAATTCATAACTTGACAACTTCAAGATCCTAACTTGAAGATCAATCATAACTTGGTAACTTAGAGTTGACAACTTCAAATTCATAACTTGACAACTTCAAGATCCTAACTTGAAGATCAATCATAACTTGGTAACTTAGAGTTGACAACTTCAAATTCATAACTTGACAACTTCAAGATCCTAACTTGAAGATCAATCATATTTTGTTAACTTAGAGTTGACAACTTCAAATTCATAACTTGACAACTTCAAGATCCTAACTTGAAGATCAATCATATTTTGTTAACTTAGAGTTGACAACTTCAAATTCATAACTTGACAACTTCAAGATCCTAACTTGAAGATCAATCATATTTTGTTAACTTAGAGTTGACAACTTCAAATTCATAACTTGACAACTTCAAGATCCTAACTTGAAGATCAATCATATTTTGTTAACTTAGAGTTGACAACTTCAAATTCATAACTTGACAACTTCAAGATCCTAACTTGAAGATCAATCATAACTTGGTAACTTAGAGTTGACAACTTCAAATTCATAACTTGACAACTTCAAGATCCTAACTTGAAGATCTATCATAAATTGATAACTTAGAGTTGACAACTTCAAATTCATAGCTTCACAACTTCAAGATCCTAACTTTAAGATCAATCAGAACTTTGTAACTTAGAGTTGACAACTTCAAATTCATAACTTGACAACTTCAAGATCCTAACTTGAAGATCAATCATATTTTGTTAACTTAGAGTTGACAACTTCAAATTCATAACTTGACAACTTCAAGATCCTAACTTGAAGATCAATCATATTTTGTTAACTTAGAGTTGACAACTTCAAATTCATAACTTGACAACTTCAAGATCCTAACTTGAAGATCAATCATATTTTGTTAACTTAGAGTTGACAACTTCAAATTCATAACTTGACAACTTCAAGATCCTAACTTGAAGATCAATCATATTTTGTTAACTTAGAGTTGACAACTTCAAATTCATAACTTGACAACTTCAAGATCCTAACTTGAAGATCAATCATAACTTGGTAACTTAGAGTTGACAACTTCAAATTCATAACTTGACAACTTCAGGATCCTAACTTGAAGATCAATGAGAACTTGGTAACTTAGAGTTGACAACTTCAAATTCATAGCTTCTCAACTTCAAGTTTATAACTTGAAGATCAATAATAACTTGGTAACTTAGAGTTGACAACTTCAAATTCATAACTTGACAACTTCAAGATCCTAACTTGAAGATCAATCATATTTTGTTAACTTAGAGTTGACAACTTCAAATTCATAACTTGACAACTTCAAGATCCTAACTTGAAGATCAATCATATTTTGTTAACTTAGAGTTGACAACTTCAAATTCATAACTTGACAACTTCAAGATCCTAACTTGAAGATCAATCATATTTTGTTAACTTAGAGTTGACAACTTCAAATTCATAACTTGACAACTTCAAGATCCTAACTTGAAGATCAATCATATTTTGTTAACTTAGAGTTGACAACTTCAAATTCATATCTTGACAACTTCAAGATCCTAACTTGAAGATCAATCATAACTTGGTAACTTAGAGTTGACAACTTCAAATTCATAACTTGACAACTTCAAGATCCTAACTTGAAGATCAATCAGAACTTTGTAACTTAGAGTTGACAACTTCAAATGCATAACTTGACAACTTCAAGATCCTAACTTGAAGATCAATCATAACTTGGTAACTTAGAGTTGACAACTTCAAATTCATAACTTGACAACTTCAAGATCCTAACTTGAAGATCAATCAAAACTTGGTAACTTAGAGTTGACAACTTCAAATTCATAACTTGACAACTTCAAGATCCTAACTTGAAGATCAATCATATTTTGTTAACTTAGAGTTGACAACTTCAAATTCATAACTTGACAACTTCAAGATCCTAACTTGAAGATCAATCATATTTTGTTAACTTAGAGTTGACAACTTCAAATTCATAACTTGACAACTTCAAGATCCTAACTTAAAGATCAATCATATTTTGTTAACTTAGAGTTGACAACTTCAAATTCATAACTTGACAACTTCAAGATCCTAACTTGAAGATCAATCATAACTTGGTAACTTAGAGTTGACAACTTCAAATTCATAACTTGACAACTTCAAGATCCTAACTTGAAGATCAATCATATTTTGTTAACTTAGAGTTGACAACTTCAAATTCATAACTTGACAACTTCAAGATCCTAACTTGAAGATCAATCATAACTTGGTAACTTAGAGTTGACAACTTCAAATTCATAACTTGACAACTTCAAGATCCTAACTTGAAGATCAATCATAACTTGGTAACTTAGAGTTGACAACTTCAAATTCATAACTTGACAACTTCAAGATCCTAACTTGAAGATCAATCATATTTTGTTAACTTAGAGTTGACAACTTCAAATTCATAACTTGACAATTTCAAGATCCTAACTTGAAGATCAATCATATTTTGTTAACTTAGAGTTGACAACTTCAAATTCATAACTTGACAACTTCAAGATCCTAACTTGAAGATCAATCATAACTTGGTAACTTAGAGTTGACAACTTCAAATTCATAACTTGACAACTTCAAGATCCTAACTTGAAGATCAATCATATTTTGTTAACTTAGAGTTGACAACTTCAAATTCATAACTTGACAACTTCAAGATCGTAACTTGAAGATCAATCATATTTTGTTAACTTAGAGTTGACAACTTCAAATTCATAACTTGACAACTTCAAGATCCTAACTTGAAGATCAATCATTACTTGGTAACTTAGAGTTGACAACTTCAAATTCATAACTTGACAACTTCAAGATCCTAACTTGAAGATCAATCATAACTTGGTAACTTAGAGTTGACAACTTCAAATTCATAACTTGACAACTTCAAGATCCTAACTTGAAGATCAATCATATTTTGTTAACTTAGAGTTGACAACTTCAAATTCATAACTTGACAACTTCAAGATCCTAACTTGAAGATCAATCATATTTTGTTAACTTAGAGTTGACAACTTGAAATTCATAACTTGACAACTTCAAGATCCT